>CM060198.1:63655957-64255957 GCA_030549335.1 Pontederia crassipes
GTAAAGTAGAAGAAGGCATAGTCACACTCTCACAAAAGATTTCTCATGATGTCGCTTCTTGATGCCATAAAAGGACAAAAACCTAAAAAGAATTTGTCAGTACGATAGACTGTCAGTTACTACAGAGATCATTTGATGATGATCATATCATTCCTTTTGAATATCAAGGACACGTGAAAGATGATCAATGGAGACTATGAAAGCAAGCTTAGGACAATCCTAAAAAGAGGGGATTCTTTCGGAGAACGTAGTATGGTAAATTAGGGCAAAAGGAAGAGAAGAGGAAGAACTTAGCAACATCAAGTGCAATGAAATCCCTTCTCTACATGTTTTTGTTTATGCAATGCTTTTGTATTTCAATTTGTGGCATTTTCCAATCCCTATAGACTTATTAATTTAAGCTTCGAAAATAGTGTAGCTCAATCATGTGTAGATGTTTCTGATTCACATTTAATGTCAGTGCTTCAATGTTATTGACTCTTATTCTTAATACAATATTATCAAGTATTCTTCATTGATAAATGTTTTGATAGTTCAAGAGATCCTCATTCCCTATATCCATTTTTGTGTTATCAACAAATCACCTAGAGAGTTAGTTTGTTAAGGATCAAGTCGAGGCATTAATTCCTTCAATAATACTAAGGGGTTGTTCAGATCGAAGAATAGGAAGAGAATATCTTTTAATCCATCGTAAAATAACCAAACACCCCCTATAATAAGGTCAATGAAAATAATTAAGCAACACAGTTGCCAATGGATGTTTATTCTTGTCTCATTGTTGTTTGGAGTCATAAGAAATTCTCTTGATGAGCCAGAATACAAAGTTTTGTCATTGGAATATCATAATCTTTGAGAATAAAACTTAGTATTCTCTAAAAAAATTCTTTATCCTAACAACCCTTAAGAGAATAAGTTTTAGAACTAGGTCTATAAGAACATCACCTAAAGGGATCGTAGTATCTATTGTGGTGCTTCATGCTAAAGTCATGACTAGGCTCCTAAAAAGGATTATCTCCTCCAATGTTAATATAGACCCTGAGAGTAGTTAAGTTAGTTCCTAGTAAATTTGTTATGGTGAGAATCAAACAATAGATTGATGGTATGGGTACAAATTTACAGGACTATGACATATTCAAAGCGTAGCGATGCTAATTTTGAAACTATTTCCTTGCATTAATTTAAATTCTAATTTACTTGTGTTTCTATTTTCTAGTTATAGCATAATATAAAAAGTTACAAAAAGAATTTTTACTGTAAAACTTTTCTCAATAGTTTTCCTTGATTGGTTAGCTTTAGATACATAGGACATTTAGTTCTAGCTTAATTTTATCTTTTCCTCCTTGTGTTTTTGACACCTTAAGTACTACAGTAGATATTAGTATTGATTTTGGATAATGCAATATTTTCTTTTAAAACTTTCAATATACTAATTAGTAGACTATGACCAGATTTGGTACATTCAAGCGTAGCGAAGCTAATTTTGAAACTATTTCCTTGCGTTAATTTCTATTCCAATTTACTTGTGTTTCTATTTTCTAGTTATAGCATAATATAAAAAGTTACAAAAAAGAATTTTTATTGTAGAACTTTTCTCAATAGTTTTCCTTGATTGGTTAGCTTTAGATACATAGGACATTTAGTTCTAGCTTAGTTTTACCTTTTCCTCCTTGTGGTTTTGACACCTTAAGTACTGCAATAGATATTAGTAGTGATTTTGGATAATGCAATATTTTCTTTTAAAACTTTTCAATATACCAATTAGTAGTTCGAGTTGACTATTCACACCCTAGCATATAGCTTTTCACGGTCTTCAATTTAAGGTGAAATACTACAACTACATAATTGCATTCACATTACACTACAACAAGACAATCTACTGATTTACACTATTCGACTAGTATAACATAGTTATATCGACGATCAATCTCTTATTTAATCCATACACATAAGAGAATACATTATCCATATGTTCGTCATTAATCTATGAAAGTACACATAAAATAAGACAACAAAAATATGATTGCTAGTATTAATTAGATCTCACATTCTATCAATAAACTGATGTATGCGTTCATTTCCCCGCTTTTTAATAAGAGCTAGTCGGGGTTTCAAACTCAGGACCACTTTATCTTTCTCTGATACTATGTTCAATTAGTTGTCCTTTCAATAATCCTAAAATACTAAGCTAAGAGTAAATACTGTTATATTTATAATCTTAACATATTCTGATTTAAATGGCTTGACAATAAGAACAATGTAGCTAAATTGATATATGTTGAAGTTGGTGAACATGACTCAAAACATTATATTGACATTGAAATAAGGATGATACCAAAATTTATCGAGATCTAGGGTATATAGACATTGTGTTAATGATGAAGTCTTGAGGTTGGTGGCTTGTTTTGGATAACTATGAAAATTTGAACACGTCATGCAATTATCTATTCTTAAAAAGATGTATAATTGATAGAATTGAATTGTGCTTTATTTGGAATTAGGAATGTAAATGTGTTACGATGACGGTTTCACCTCTTTCGATAATTAATGGTAGAGTTTGTAGCTATAATCCGTCTAGATGAATGCTTTTGAAAGAAAGAGAGTAAAAGGAAATTGCATTTATAATTTCACGACGTAATAAAAGAAATGGCTCACATTTAATGGTAAAATAATAAATACTTTCAAGATATATATTGTTTCATTTAATATATATTCTTTCATAATCGAGGAAAATTTATTATAATATTTAAAAAATTCACAAAAAGGAATTTTTTATCTAGTAATTATATTTCTTAAATTCATGATAAATAGTAATAGAGCACAAAGGAACCAATTTTAATTTATTATTCTCATTAAAATAAAATGATTAATTCCTTTTAATCTTGCTGAGAGGAAGAGAGCAAGTTTAAACAAATGATGACATGCATTGATAATAATTGATGTATATGGTTTTAATTGGAGCCAAGTGTTAAAGTGCCTTCCAAAATTTTGTATCACATATACACCTTCCTATTTTATGCTTTTTTCCCTCTATATAGTTGCACCTACAGAGCCTCCCATATGTTCATATGCACAAATAAACTTCATCTTGCAGTGGAGAAAGTTCTTCCTATCCATCCTAATTTTTCTTCTGTATCTTCATCTTCTAAATCCATTCATTTAAGTCTTGCACTATCCAACGACAATAGTATTCATCCATGGAGTCCGCTTAGCACTACAAAGGAATCAGCGCCTCTGCTTGGCGAAGAACCTCGCGGTCCTACACCCAACAAGCGTACTCGTGCAAGGAAGACATCGATTTATAGAGGAGTTACTAGGTACAAATGAAATGACCACTCACGTTTTTGATAATTCGGAACACTTAGTTTATAGTTTGTACTTTGGAGAACTCATCTAATCACTTTCTTTTGACATGCTTGCACGTCAACAGACACAAGTGGACCGGAAGATATGAAGCGCATCTTTGGGACAAAGGTTGGTGGGATGCGAAGAGGAACAAGAAGGGAAGACAAGGTCAACTCAGAACTAAAATAATTATTCACTTATCTTCTATATGATGTCCTTTTGATACTACTTTTCAGTGACCCTTCTTTTTCTTGTTTCTCTCTTTGATCTTTCACCAAATTTTTGATCAAAATATGCCATCTTCCAGTCTATTTAGGTAACTCCTATAAGTTCTTTTTTTCTCTTTAATAAGTTGATCAATGTAATAGTGACATCAATTATGGCAATCTATGTAGAGTTCTTTGATAGCAAGTACGATTCATGTTGTGGTGTAGGGGCTTTCAAAATCGAGGAGGATGCGGCTCATGCCTATGATGTCGCAGCGTTGAAATACTGGGGACTCAATGCTATTATCAATTTTCCTGTATGTATAATATATATATGTCATACGTTTCTAGAGCCATTTACTATATTATCTTTCCATGTTAACCTAGTAATTTCTATTACCTAATATAAAAGTTGTTTGTTATTGAATTATTAGAAATGTGCATTACCTATTTACTATGTCCTAGTAATCTCTCCAGTAATTTAAATAATATTATTTACTTATAATAAAATATTATTAAATAATGTATAGTTTTACTAAAATACCTTTATAACTAATTTTAAATTAAAATTTATAGAATTTAACTAAGTTCTTTTAAAAAATCTTATATTAATAAATATAATTATAAATATTTTACATATTTTTAAATGAAAATAATGGTAATAAAAAGATGCAATGTTCAAATAACAAGTAACAATAATATTATATTAATGTGAATAACAAGAATAAAATATTAATTTAAATCATTAATATTTTTAATTATGAAAATGATAATATTAATATTATTATTATTATTATTATTTTCGTTATATAATTATTCTAATTTTACTTGTATACGATTGAAAATGACATAAATAAAAAGAAGACACTCCTGTCTAGACAATGACTTTTCATAAGTATTCCACATTTCTAGACAATTTAAATTAGTCATAAAGTAAGATAAATTAAATAAGATAATGTAATAGACCGAGATAATTAAACTAAAATGATTAGAAAGATTATTTGTAAGAAAACACCCCTTCCCCTCCTTTAGTTTCATCTTTGTATATATATATATATATATATATATATATATATATTTATACATAATCTTTTTGGATTCTATCTAATTAATCTATTTAGGTGGAAACATATGCCAATGAGTTCAGGCAGATGCAAACGTTAAGCACTACTCAAGTGTTGGCCAGCATAAGGCGGCGCAGTAGTGGCTTCTCTAGGGGTGCCTCGCGTTACCGAGGGGTAGCAAGGTAATTAATGAGAAATCACGGTCGCCATGATTGTTTCATGATTTATATCACCATTAATCCAATTCCATGCTGTTGTTAAATCTGTGACCCCTAAACATTAATGCGACCGCTACTTTTGATTTGCAGGCACCGCCGCAGTGGCCGGTGGGAGGCTCGTATTAGCCTAGTGAATGGAAACAAGTATTTCCATTTGGGAACCTTTGGTATGACATCTTCTCTCTCTGTCTTTTTACGTGGTATTCCGATGCGTTGTTTCATAATTTCGGAGGCATTTAGTCGCTGCATGTTATTATTTCCCGTGTGTTTATCTCCATATATATATTGAGAGAGAGAGAGAGAGAGAGAGAGAGAGAGAGAGAGAGAGAGAGAGAGAGAGAGAGAGAGAGAG
The DNA here is from genome assembly GCA_030549335.1 of Pontederia crassipes. NCBI lineage: Eukaryota > Viridiplantae > Streptophyta > Magnoliopsida > Commelinales > Pontederiaceae > Pontederia > Pontederia crassipes. The sequence goes on from CM060198.1 coordinate 63,661,140, forward strand.
AGAGAGAGAGAGAGAGAGAGAGAGAGAGAGAGAGAGAGAGCAATAACGCGCGTGTATCGCCAGAGCCAAACCTTTTACCATCGTTGTCTTCGTGCACTGCAATAGAGTGAAAAAAGAAAAAAGAAGACGTGCACGCATAATTGCATGTTGTTGTACCTGGAGAGTACATTTCGAAATTCAAATTGTGAAGTACATGAAGTATATACACGGCACCAACTAATTAATATCTTCTGTGTTTCTGTTCTTATCAACTTAACTTATTGAATAGTTTCATAATATTCGAATTCAATATATTGCATCAGTGAAGCTTTGAAACTGTCCTTATGAAATAAGTGCCAACCATTGTGACACTCGTTTTCTGTTCTCTTTTCTTGATTACCTTATGATAAAGATGCAATCTGTGTTAGGCTTTAATTCTTGTTTTGGGAAAATGATATCAGATACTGAAGAGATGGCAGCCCAAGCATATGATATTGCTTGCATAAAACATAGACGCCCTCGAGCGATTACAAACTTTGATGTCAACCTCTACGTTAGAAGGCCACCACAAGGGACACCGTTGCAACTATTCCCACTTCTGACAGCACAACCGCTGCTCCAACCTTCGTGCTTTCCTCAAACCCCATTGCAAAAGCTGCATCCAAGTCCCATTAACTTGGCTCCATTGGCCACCACAAATGCCCCGGTGAATGTATCCCACGACCCAGTGGACGCTGCCATGTACAAGGATGTGTTCAAAAGCTTTCCATGGGATCTCCCAACGGAGAAGCCCTTTGACCAATGCGACACCGATGCGGTTGCCTCTGCTGATGAAGCCGACGGCATGCTGCATGAGTTGTTTAATAACGATCTTTTCAGTGCGAACATGCTGCGGGAACCTGAGCTCAACGACGCCGGTGGTGTTAAGGGTGTGACAGATCATGATGGTTGCAACATCCAAGATGTGCCAGATGAAGGATCCTCCTAAGCTTGTACCTTTTCAAGCTCTGTGAATTAGCTTGCACTATTCTGAAAGGAAGGGTTGATGTCTGGGAGGAACCATGGGCTACTTTTGGATTGTCTTTTGATATTTCAAGCATGAATGCTGAATGTGTTGAATAATGCATTAGGTTGGTAATATTGGAGAATAAGCCTAATTTGGCTTTGTAGTTCTTCATAAGCATTTTTTATATTTTTTTGACTATTTTATGAAGAAACTTCAATTTCCATGATTGGAACCTTTGATATTTGATATGATGTAATTTAGTTCACTTGGAATTGCTTTATGACGGCTGCTTTTAAAAGGATTTGAGTTTTTTTTTTTTTTTGAAGAGTAGGCATTCGATATGATGTTTTGAGTTGCTTTTATTTAAAAGCTTTATGACTGCAAGCTCAATTTTGTTGCTTTCTTTTTTCTTGTGAAAAAAGTCCTCCCATTACAACTTTCTTGTTTTCTTTCAAAATTTGCTAGTTTTTTTTCTCCTGTTATTTCAATATTTGCTAGATTTCCAAGTCTAGAAGTTTGACACCATGTTGTAAAAACCCAACTACATTGCTCAATTGTGACTCGTGCTCCTAATTGGGTCACACTAACCCAAACACTTTATTAACCTTCTTAGATATATATGCGATTAAGAATCGGACTGGACTAGCCAACTGTATGGAGCTTTTATATTCATTTATTAAATTACTTAATGTTTAATTATAATATATATATGGATTTAACGGCGCTCCTACCTACATTCATCCACAAAATCGTGCTGAACCGGATAAAAAAACTAGATGCGGGGCCAGTTCAAAAAATCAAACCTGGTGCCCATCTACTGGTGTGAATGGCAGCGGCCACTTCATTCTATGGTAGCGGCTGCGATGTCCGGCAGCCTTGACCAGCCAGGGTGCCCTTGGCGTGTCCAAGCCCTCCAGGGTGCGCCTTGGCCGGCTAGGGGCTAACCTTGGACGCGCCAAGGGCGGCCAGGGCCTGGCCTGCCGCCAAGGCTTGGCGGCCCTTGGCAGCCAGGGGCCTAGGGCATGCTCTGGCCTGTCGGTGCCTTGGCGTCAATGACATTTTGGCCGGTCAAGGCACGATTAGAGAAGCGGTCCGCCATGACCCATTGAGCAATTCGGGTCGAAGGTCGGGTCGGGTCTTACAACCTTGATTTTGTCCACTCTCCGAGTCATCGTTTGCCACTGTCGAAGACAAAAGCTTTGTAGATTGCATCAAGATGTTTTAGCCGGTGTTGTCAGGGTTGGACCTTTATTTGGACCGGATTGAACCAAATCAAACCGATCAAAACTGGCCAAAATCGGATTGAACCAAGTTGAGCTACATTTTTGGACCATTCAAATTTTTTTATTTTTTTATTATGAGATGATTTGATAAAAATTATTACTATAAATTTGAAAAATATCCAAAAATAGACTTTCTCCATAAACATTCATATTAGTTCATTAGTCTCCTCCTTCATTTATAATTGTCCATTGGCTCTCACTTTGCTACTATTAGCAATATGGGACTATCTTTGTGCAGCGACTTGTTCTTTCTCTCTTCATTTAGTTTTGAATTTAATAAACTTTGAGCTCTAATTCATGATCTTATTTCATTTTTTAATATCATCAATGTATATTATAATATAAATTAATTATATATTTATTATATTAATATAATATTGATCATATTAGATAAATTAATTATGAATGAATAGTGCACACTTCTTTGTTATATGTATAATACACAACAAATGCTATAATGTACTTAGTATAGTATAATATTATATATACACAACTTTAAATTTCTTTAATTTATTATATAATAAGTCAAATTAAATAGTTAACTACTCATTATACCATATATTTATTTATAGAATATACAATCTTGTCTTAATATTTTGAAAAAAATATATGTAATTTTTGCTTCTAACATAAAAAATAAAGATATGAAATACATAAAAAATAATCAATAGAAAATTTGTATATAATAATCAAATTCATAATACTTTAATTTATTAAGTGTATAATATTAAAATCAAATCTTAAAATTAATTATAAACTTATTATTTATGATTGTTATTTTTTTCTTTTGTATAATACATTTTCATATCATATATATACTTATATAATTGAAATATCATAACTTAATTTACTATTATCATATTAAATATAATATTTTATTACTATTCGGTATGACCGACCGGTCCAATTGGTCCGATCGGTTCGATCTGAAACGGACACTTTTTCGGATCGTCATCCGGTCCGGTCCTAACAACATTGATTTTAGCTCCGGCGCAAGGTACGAGAGGCGGACAAGCTGGAGAGAATACAGAATGGGGAAATTTTTCTAAGAATCGTTCAATTTACATCGGCGATTTATAGAAGTGTGTAACATTTGTGCTATTTTATTTGTCGAATATTTCTTGATCTGATTGCCGTGGTTCTATTTACCTTCTCAAAAAAAGAAAAAAAAAAAGAGATCGATTTACTAACGGACAGATTTGGATCCATTTTAAAGATGCAAACTCTCAGTTTACTGTAAGAAGATGTGTCACCCGAAGAATGAAGCTATGTTATGTAATATTAGTGAGGGTTTATAAGATTATTTTTAGAGAAGCACACAAAGATAATTAAGAATTTCTAAGAAAGACTAGATTTAAATATTGAAATAAAATAAGATGGGTAAAAAGTCCCAGAGAATCGACTTTTTGTCCAGTTTAACAAGGTCAGTAGAATTAAAGTTGTCGAGAAATAAATTGGTCAAGAAAATATATTCTAATTTATTAAAAAATTAAAACTAATTTGGAGGGAATAATTTTTTATTTATTTCATCTAATCGCCGATCTTCCAAGACTTATTGTATGCAAAATAGTATAAGATAAAATGGTGTATCAAAATAAAAGGAGAATAAAAAAAAATCTGGAGTTCCCATTTTTTGCAATTTCTTTTAGTTTTTGTAGTTGAAATCATCCACTTTTCCCTTCATTTTTTTGTACGAAGAATTCTTGCTCTTCATTAAACTAGTTAAAGGGATAAATTTAAACATATTCCTAGTATCAGTTCTATTTTATCATAAAATAAAATGTTTGTAGAGAATAATATAAATACAAAAACTTCAACTGAAATCAAATACCTTGCCAAGCAACGCGATAAAGGAAAATAAAAGTTAAAGCATAACTAAGATATTTCATGTTTTTTTTTCTAAATGTATCAACTTTATAACCATACCATTTTACAAGTTACAATTCGAGCTATAGGTTGGAACAATTTTGCTGATTGATCTTATTTTCTAATTCTTCTTCTTTCTCCTGTATTCTACTATTACAACTTAAGTTTGCTATATCTACATTTTGCCATCAAGACGTCATCTGACATACATGGGTCAACAGAAGGTATGATCAATCTTCAATTGCTTTTGATAGTAACTTGAAGAAAAAATGAATGCACAAATCTGTTGTTTGGGGCCCGGGGCCGGGAGAACTATGAGTTCATCATGTTGTACGCTGGTAAGTCCTTCACACTGGTCACATCTTCTAATGAAAGCTCGCGCTCTAACTGAGTTCTAGTAGATTTCAACACTTCCTGAGATAGAGCAAAAGATTATCATGTAAATCAAACTAGTAGATCACAAAAATAACGAAGAAAACATTCCAAAGATCAAGCTAGCAGATAACAACATTAAACTCCATATAGGAAGCACGTTTTGCGAGCCATTGAGCATCCAGCATCCGGAAAGCCACACAATAAAGGTTGTCAAAAGCTTTTTCATCACGTCCAAGGAGATCCAGAAAACGAACTCCAGCTTTTGAAGAAGGCAAACCTAAGAAAACAAAATCAAATGAAAGCACAAAAGTTAATGTGCAAACTCCAAAATCAAAGAAGTCTTGCTTCCTAGTTGATTGTCCTGTCATTTTTGTTTTTTTCTTGAAGGTACCTGATTGTAAGTCCAACATCTGTATTAACATGAAAGATACATTGATACCCGCTACTGCAAAAGGGTACTCCCATACAGCCCTTTTACCTTCTGTTTTGTGTAAGAGTGCCTGAAAACTACCCTGCAATATTGCATAAAAGGAAGAGGTCAAGGAGAAGAATAATAGTTTGTTCTGTAATAGAAACAAGAAATAAGAAGCTATTAGATGAATTATTTGTGAAAATTCACTAACTGGGTAGTTTTGAGCAAAAAAGATAAGATTCTCCAATGACACAAAACCTCCACCCCTGGAAGCAGAAGCAGATTAACAATGATCAGTTCTCATTATAAGTTTCTCCTTGTAACAAGTAGTAATAATGGTTCAGCCTAAATGTCCATATTTACCTAAAATCTGTCGATGGATCCTGACCCTGCCATCCCATCTCCTTCCATAACTCAGATTTAAGAGGAGGGATTTCCCGATCAGGATAGGCTAATTGCCAGAGTTGCTTCAAAGCATCCTATGAAAGAAACCAGCATATAGTCATCTATTTAGAAATTTATGTAAAAAATGGAGAAAACTATAAAATATGTCAGAGATAAATTCTCAAGTTTGTTGTGTTGCATTCACCAAATAAGACCTTGTTCAGCAAGTCATCATCTCATACAATACTTAGAAGGAAAAAAGTAAGATTCACCAAACAAGAAAGTTCTTATAAATGCTCAAAAAACACTGATGAGTGTGGACTGGGTTCTGATGGATAAACTTAACAAACATTAAAAAAATCACATACTTGATGCTCAGAACGAGAACCATCAAACTGGACCTCCAGTCTCGTCCTCAAATTGCTCAATCTTTCTTCCTACAAGTTTGAACATACAAAAACCAGTGAACCATCAATTACCACATACCAAAGAAAATGTGAATTTACAATTTTTCTTTGAAGTAATATGACTTACAATTTACCATAGGTAATGGGTATCATGTGTTCTATAAGTAATATTTGTTCTACACTTCCACATTCAAATTTAAGAAAACAAAAAAATACATAAAATGTAAGCAAATAAGGAAGCTATGCAAATAATATGAAAATAAAAGAGAGTGCAATTTTCTCTCCTTTTACTTTTTTTAGAGACATATTGGATTGAATAATTCAGTGGATAATATGAAGGTGAAAATAGAAAGAAAATCATGAGCAAGTTTTCTCATATGAAAGAGAACAATAAGAAAAACTAGAAGAGCAGACATTTAATCAGGCAGCAAATGCCAAATAGCCTTGAAATTTTTATATTATATTTCTCACTGATGCATACAAGACCTTTGCATTAATAGTTGTAGAATCTCAACTGAGAACTCGATCAGCCTGAAAAAAGAACTGAGAACTTGTAGGGATCGATATTTGCAGTATAGTCTCATATATCTAAAAGCTGTGTTTCAATGCAGACAGAATTCTAGGTCCAGAGAAATCTACAAAAAGTTTGCATCGGTTACTCTTTTTCAAAGATGCATTGGTAATTTGTCCTCCAGATCATAACAACCCTGGTCCCTGAAATTTAGAGTGTGCATAGGGGGGAGGGGGAGGGGGGGAGGGGAAGTGTGCATGTTTGGTGACTTTGGTCACTGATCAATTAACCGAGATGATAATTTTTTTTAGAAAGACTAAGATGACATTAAAGTAGGGAAAGATGGAAGATCTCTATGTTTTACCTGCAAGGGACTAAGACAAGCAGCAGTATTTTCTTGCCCATACCAAGTTACAGAGGAAAGAGGTAAAAACCTTCCTATGACTGATCCAGAACTAAGGATAATATTTGCTGTAATGAAGGTAAAAGTTGAGTCAATTAAACAATGTTCAAACTACAGTTTGAAGGGAAAGAAGTAAAACAATTTCGTAAATATGATTATCAGGCGATATATGTAAGGGCACGTCTTGGTTATATCAACTATGGTTTTTTTTTTTTTGAGAAACTATGGTTTAATAACCTATGTCCTATTTTCTCCATACATGTTAGAAATAATATCAAGAGAGTGGGTACATGATCGTGTATCATTCTCTGACTATTCTTAGTGACCAATTGTATTTTATCTAGTCCACTAACAGATATCAATGTAGCATCTATTCTTAGCAGAATGATGTGGGGTAATATAGTTCTAGTCCCTTATGATTTCTTTAGGACAACAGTACCCGAAAAATAACTATTTTATAACTAAGGTTTAAGAAACTCGTAGCAGATTTCAAGATTTGTGAAACACTCATAGTCATATCTCTGTCATGTACATGTGAGCTGCTTTAAAAGGAGTTATATCATGCAAAATGTTAGTCATTCGGAAAACCATAGAGCAAATGGCTCACACTCATCTCATGTAATTCATTATGATCCTCATTGGAGAAGACATTTTCATAATTGAGGTTTATATTTTCATACTTATGGAAAAGGCTAACATGTATCAAGATGAAAATAATTACCATAAGAAAAAAAGGAATGCAGTTTAACCTCTGATTAAATTCTAAAAGAATTTGTTCACAATGTCTATGTTTTTTTTTCTTTGACGAGGTTGACAATGTCTATGTTAAACACATTACCTATCCATTGTGCCCATTGAGCTATCAAATCCGAGAACATGTATGACCAATGAAGATGCACTTCTTTCTTTCTTTCATCCCAGTCCTCAAGGCTTCTATCATCATATCCCTTTGGACAACAGAAAATTAGTTAACTAAATAAGAAAACATAGAAGTTCTCTCCCAACTTCAGTTCAGATGGCTTGGCTAAATGCAAAGAACAGAAATAACCTCATCATCTCTCCTGTAATTAGAATCGTCAAGAAGTGGTTCATTTAGGGCATCATATCCTGATGTTTCCATTTGTTCGTTTCTCCTTCCATCAACATCTCCATGATGGAGACGTCTTCTAAGTGTCTTTGTGTCCATGATAGCCGTTCAAATGAGATTGAGTTGCCTGTAGAAAACAGTGCGCTTGCACAAAAAAATCTTCTATACCCTATGACACTGGAAACAAACTTGGTGTTCAAAACATTTCAGGTGCATTAGATAATAGAATTAACTGAGTCAGTTAATTTTACAAAACAAAACACTCAAGTATAAACATTTTCACGCAAATCCGAGACACGAAGATGTGGGATCCAAACTCCACTAATTAACTCGAGAACATTTCAGGTCCATTAGATAATAGAATTAACTGTCGGTTAATTTTACTAATCAAAACACTGAAGTATAAACATTTTCACGCAAATCACCTCGTTATATGTCTTCTACCAGCAACATTGATCCGGAACTTCACAAAAAAGAATAAAATACAAGTATGAATCAGTAACAGCTTCATGAACAAAATCAATTCAATCGAATCCCCGTGTCTTTCAGAGTGAAAGTTTCTTAGTCATGTTCATTCAAGTCATTAAAGGGAAGCCCAAAGGTTAAACTTCCTATCCCCAAGTTGACCAAGGCCTCCAGGTAAACGTTACATGTCCCGTGAAGATGATAACTCAAGGGCATGATCAAATTTTCCCACAAAGTACACCTAAAATCCTAAAACGTTTAGCTTTCGTTCTCGGAGAATAAAAGGACAGAAGTTAGGGACGCAACATAGCAAATTATGTGCATAGAAAAGTGAACGAAATTTATCTTCTTTGGCGTAAATTTATACGCAAATCGCTCGAGATCTGTGCTGTAAGAAATCGAACAAAAGAACTGAGACGAAAAGACAGAAATCTTACAGAGGGAACGAGATCTCAGATAGCATATAGCTCTTGCGCTTCGATCGGATTCGATCCCAGAATTCGTGGGTTTTAAGAACAAAAGTCTTCGATGCCAAGGAAAGCTCGCATTGCTTGTTTGCGTGCCGTTTCTTAAATTTGAGTTAAAAAAATCCCAATTCCAATCACTTGTTCGCCTACCGTTACAGCAAAGGAAACGGTCTTACGGGTCAATATATCGCGTCGTAAAGTAGCAGTCCCCCGTCCCAATGTTATGACGGCAATCCGTGCTTGCCGTTTTAAAAGGATTATAACAGTGTTCTTAACTTTTTATCTGAAATTAAGTATTGTCTCGTTCACCGAAAAAAAATTTTGTCTAATTCAACGGTAGCACAGTGGTAACAGACTGCTAGTCGATGAGCTAATACTTCAGAATCGATTCTTCGAGACGCCATATTGATTAGAGGTATTACCTTTGTCGCTTGAACGTTAAACACTAAATTAATTAAATGCTAATAATTTTAGTGGGTTGCATTCTAAAAGAAAAAGTATTGTCTCATCCTTTCAGAGATTAAGAATTCCGAAGTTTAGATTTTACTTATTTACTTGTACGATTTACGTTGCCCTTTAATTTTGGTCTTCATGAATCTCTCTTTGCGATGGAAAAAAAAAGAAAAGATAATTAAAAATTAAGTATTACATCAATCTTATCAATAGAAATTACATTCCAGATCTCATAATTCAATAGTCAAAGATGCTTTGTTCTATTGCAAAGGAGAAGGTAGCTGTACTGCTTTTACATACTTAAACAACGAGGTTCAGAGTTTGACTCATATAATGCTCGTTTTAAAACATTTATAAAAACGAATTCAAAATAAATATGCACGATAAGTCGCAAAATGAAAAAAAATGAATAGTATAATATTAATTCATAAATCATATTTTTTTATGATTGATATAATATTTTTATAGTGTAATATCTTCCATCAAATTATGAAATTCTTATGTCGATACTTTAAATTTTTTATGCTATATTTTATATTTAGTTATAAAATTAGATATATTTATACGAATTCTAATTCGTTAGCCTATCTTTTAAACTATTATTATTTTAAAATGGAGGATGATCATTATTTTTCTCTAAATAGTTTAGATGTTTTTTAATTGAAAAATTGATAAAAAAAATATTTTTTTACCAATTTATTGAATGGTCAAAGTCATATGATCAAGAGTAGCACATAGTGTAACATATCTTCGGGATCAACCTGACTATATATGTGGAAGAATGATTGATTTTGGACGCGTTAGGCTATCATATTTTCCTACTTTTGTATATTTTAGTTATGCTTTTGTCACTCTCCCTCCCTCCCTTCTCGATTTCTCCTGACACGAGACCCACTCTTTTTAGATATTACAAGTAAAAAATGTTAATGCATTATAGTACATATACATATATTAATTAATAGTACATGTAAAATAAAGAAATTAGATTTATTTTGCACACACGTATATATATATATATATATATAATATGAATAGGATATATATATAATATGAATAGGAAAAATGAGCAAGTATCGTCCTTGCATTGTGCATAATCAGCCCCTCATTCAGAGTCAGATTAATTCGTAACTTGGCTGCATTTAAGGAGGCCCAATGCCCACAATCTCAAATGATGATGAGCTCGCTTATGTGTTGGGCCGTTATCACATTTTTTAACTTTTACAAACGAGATTTTTTGTCACGATATTTCATATTTCGGTTTCTTAACATTTAAAAAATACACAAAATAACTGTCATAAGAATTGATTAGGGATGGAAAATAAGTGAGATGAAGGCAGGACATGCGTGGAGACAAAAGTGAACGTATGACGAGATGATAATTTGTCGTCGCAACAAAAGTTCTAGAGAGATTTCTGATATGAGCTTCATTAATAATTACCTGATCCTAGAAATATTTCAAAACTTGTCTGATCATGATACTGAAAAGTCCATATATCTGATACATCTAATTTAAGGTCGACCCAAAGATCTCCCAACAATGACACTTTCAATATTCGATCCGCTCGTATGGGAGAAAATTGATTGCAGAAAATTAAGTTGGTACAAGGCTTTCATATTTTTTGCTGCAAACTAACCAGAGCATTGTAAGATGAAAGCAAATAAGACAATTTGCTTTAAAAACACCATGAGATCCCCGGATTATTTTATCAAAGAGCACTAGGGTATCACTTATTTGAAATCTTATCTTATTACTCGTATGTATTATTTGTGAAGCAAAGTTATCTATCGTTTGCAATCCATCATTTCATCTCCTCTTTTTCACCAGAAAGTTGTGATGGAAAACAAAAACTGCAATGTACTTTACCTCCTTCCCCTAGACAAACTTTGTACTACTAGAATCTTTGCTTATTATTGTCAGGTCAAGTTGTCTGACATCATATGTCCATATTGTCAGGTCAAGTTATCTGACAGATTTGCATCCGACATAATATGCTTATTATTGTCTAAGTGAAGTGTAATATTTCACGATAGCCCCAAATTGTTGAAACTGGCCTCTGTTTGCAAAGCACATATGGCAAAGACCAAACCAGTGAGGTTTAAGTCATGACGTCTGATAACTAACAATACATATTGCCCTCCATTAGCTGATCACTTCTCCCAACTGCAGCAGCACTTGCTCTGATGAAATGAGTGATACTGCTGAAGGTTGAGAGTAGAGAAATGTTCAGCAAGGCCTAAGTGGAATGAATTAGAATGAGAGGCTGAGAGTGAGACCATTTCCTGTGCACTTAAGGCAGGTGGGAGATCAAAGGAACATGCAATCAATATTTTGTATCAGAACAAGATATTCGGATTTCAGCAGTGAACCTACGAGCAGGGGAGAGTAATGGTCGATTCGGTTAATTAAGCGATCGAATAATTCGATTAATTGACCGAATCGACCGAAAAAAATTTAACCATTATCCGGACTGAAAAAGTCTGTTAACCGATTTCGGTTAATCGATTTTTTGGTTCGGTTCGGTGAATTCATCATTTTAATTAAAAAAATATTTTAAATATTATTATAAATTAATAAAATTTGAAAATATATTAAAGTAAAGATTAAATACGTATCCAAAATTAAAATCAAACACTAAATTTGAACATGATAATAAGATCCAAATCATTCAATAGTTAGGATACAAATAGAATTAAACAAAAATACATAAAATCATATACACACAACAAGTTTTTTACAAAAAAAAAATTAAAAATATATAATAATAATTATCGGTTAATTTGATTTTTAACAAAAAATTTAGTTAATTAACCATAACAATTGATTTTGATTAATAATTTTTTTTATCCATTACCTAACCGAAATCAAATCGGATAATTCGGTTCGGTTAATCGGTTAAAATTACGATCAATTAACCAACGATTACGATTAATCGGATAACCGTGCTGAGCCCTACCTACGAGTTGCTACTGTACTTGCCACAGGGTCGATGCCTTTGTGTTTCTCTGTCCACTTCCTCTTGAATTGATGTCTCTGGAGCTTCCTAGGTCACCATGATCCCTCAGGCAGTGAAGTATCATCTTCAGAAGTTTCACTGCTACTGTTTGTGCTTTCATATCATGATCATGTTCTGGGTGTTGACAATAGGACAATCTTGTGCTGCATACACAACAAGAGGATGAGACGACTGTATTGTTCTTTGTCGAGTAATCATGTCTTTTCCAATTATAGAAATGATTTTTCCTTTCACGCAATTATATTTAATTTTGATTAATAAAAAAATAAATTTGACATATTAGTTTTCAGACTATAAATTGCATATTTATAGCAAATAGATACCATTTTATTTAAAAAGGTAAAAAACTAACAAATGTTATTTAAATTGCACTTTTTGTTTATATGTCTTTTTCACAAATGAACAGATATATAATATAATATGAAAAAAGCATGATAATTTCTTTAGAACTGTGCAAACTAAAAATGTAGTTTAAAAAATATGATTATTATGGAAAGATTGTATCCACTATTGTATAGTTTATAATTCATTTTAAAAATATAGTAATCACATAAATGTGAAAACTAGTCATTATTTTACACTCTCCATTCTGTTAAATTTATAATATTATGAACAAAAAATATAATGAATCAATATGTAATTTGTAAAAATTTAATCATGACCTCACAAAAATAGTACATATTAGTTAAGCATGCATTTATTTGTTTCATCATAATAATTTATTACTTTTTTAATATATAATGCCGTAACAAGCATCGGTCGATAAGTATTTAAATACCTATAATTTCATACTACTGATTTTCTAAATATAATATTTTCTAATAATGTATTTTTTAAATGATTTTTAGGGCATGTGTTATGAAAAAAAATTCACGTCTTAAGACATTTTTTAAGAGGTGGCTTGCCATTAATTTTAAATTATTGGGAAAAATGCACAATCTAATGTTTTGATTCCGCAACAGGTTCCAAGACTTAATTGTGTAATTTTAAAGCACTGCATGAAAAATAGTGTAAAGTTGATGCTACACAAATTAATTTATAACATTTTTATAATTTATTACATGATTTTAGTCTATAGAGGGTTAATAGGGGGTGAAAGTGATTCAAGTCAAGTGATTTTTTCGACAAAATTTTTTTTTTATCTTCAAATTTTGGGCGGATTTTCAACGTATAAAAGATCACCCTAATTTTTTTCGGAGAAAAAAACCCGATTTAAGCGGTCTTAATTTTTTCGAATCGGGGACCCACATTAAAATAATAATTTTTAAAAACATTATAAACATTAAATATATCACGTAGATATTTTAAAAAATAAAAATTAACTCTAAATTTAATTATTTAATGTAAATAAACTAAAATAATATATTATTACATTATAATTGAAATTATTCTAATTAATTTTGTACAAACTTTCTAAAAATAAATTAATTAATTCAATATGAAATGTGGGATAATAAGTAAATAATATACCTAATCTAATAAATATGAATAAGAGAAAAGATAAAATTATAAAATATTATTTAAAAATTGAAGTAATAATTTAGTTATAATAGTTTTGAAAAATATTTGGTTCGGTCCGACCTCTTTATTTTTTTTAAAGGAGCCCTAATTTAAACAGATGATTTTTATTTATTCTGAAAGACCTACCTAATTTTTTTTGTTAGGGTTCATATTTTCATTTTTTCCGGATTGATTTATTTTTAGTTTGTTAAGTTTTCCGATTCTTAAGTTTTTAGTTACACCTCTAATTATAAAATAAAAAATTGTGAACGAATATTGTAAATATATAATATAAAGAATTATCCCCGTACGCAAACTTCCACATGGCAAAAAAAATAATTAGTGCGGTGTAAAAAAATGAAACTTTATATATAAACGTCCACAGTGCTTGCATTTATTGATGTGCCAAGATCACATATGGTTAACAAAGTGAAATGGGATGAAAAAGAGAGATTATATATATATATATATATATATATATATATATGTACTATTTATATATAAAATTTCAATTTCTTACATCGCACTATATTCTTTACAATGTTTTTAAAGAAACTTACGATTTGACTGCTTGTAGAGCTTTTACATTATTTTTTTTTCAACGCAAACAGAAAATTATGTTTTTTTTTTCCGACTTCGAATCAATGTTATTAAGATCGGACCGGACCGATCGATTCAATCGCAAATCTGTCAAAAATTCGATTCGGTTTAATGTCAAAACTATTTTTGACATTGAATCGAAAAAACCGATTGAATCGGGGTGGTTGAACCAGTTCAACCCGGTTCAAGTTAAATTTTAGAAAATAATATTTAAAAAATAGTGAAAATAGGAAAGTTAAAAAAGAAAAAAAGAAAGAAAGATAAAAAGGAAAGAATATGACATGTATAAAATAAATTAAAAATTAAAATAAAAAGATAAATATTTAAAATTGAATAATATTAAAATGAAAATCATTAAAGAACATAAATAAAAGAGATAAAAAGGAAAGTATTAAAAAAATAAGAGTAATTTAAGATGAAATTTATTAATATAGCATCTATCATTAATAAATAGTAGATATTAAATTAATAATAATCTATTTATATTTATATGTTAATTATTATTAAATTTTTAATAAATAAAAATATTTTATATTAATTTTTAATATTATTAATAAGTTATTAATACAATATTCATATACTATATCATATAATTTATATTATATCTTTATCAGTATCTGTCGTAACTTGGAAGACGGTCTGTACACATTCTGATTTATTATTTATTGTCTATATTTTTATATATTCTATAATTTCGACAATTTCTTAAAAAAATACAGACAAAAGAATACAAAAAAATTACGTCTCTTGTGTCACGTTCAGTTATTTTGATGATACGTGGCAGATATAGACTTTATGATGGACTTCGAATTAGAAACGTCACCGATGATCTCATCTCCCGGAACCCGTTTCTTTATTATGATATAATATATATGTATATCCGGCAAAAATATATGATATATATAACAAGGAGGACAGCATTGAAAATTGCGTATAGTACTGTTGCACCGAGTTGGCTTATTTAATTGTATTAATCTGAATTATTAGTTGAATTAGATAAAGTACTAGATCAATCTTAGTTCGTCCAAAAGTAGTAATCTCGATTATTATAATTATGACTGTTTCATAAATATTAATGGATCCTTGAAAAGACCATATTTATGTGGAACAAGTTGCATGGTTCTTTTATTTACATATTCTATCACAGTACGATCTATCACTAGCTATGAGTAACCAATGGTCGGAAGTCATAAACTTACATTTGAAGCTTATCATTATTGAAATTTAATTTCCATGACATAACATTTGTAAAATCATTACAATATAGCAATAAGATATGCGTTTCAATGACCACAAAATTAAAACATCATCCATGACAGGTAAGAATTAGCATATCAAATTATCAATATATAGCCTACGGCACAAAACATGCATTCCTTACATTCTTGATAATGTTTTATCAATTTACACCATCACGTTTATTTTCATGTCTTTATTTTAATTTTTTATCACATTTTATATATAGAAAAATTATATATATTGAACGAGTGTGGAGCACTAATTTTACTTACCAAATTATTAAAATAAATACATATTAATTTAAAGTATATATTAAATAGTAAATATGACTAAATTATCCGATGGTCGTAATCAAATCATATTAATAAATATGACTAATTTAGCGATTATAATTCATTTAACCTTAGATGATACATTTTTATTATCAAATTATCTAGATAAATATATATTATTTCATATAAAAAGTATATGATCAATTAATAATAACTAGTGGGATGACCCGCGCGATGCGCGGATGATGTAAAATTAGATTAATCATATATTTATAAAACAATTAAATATTAGTTTTATATATTTTAATATTATTTAAAATATAATGATTATAAAATAAAGAAATAATCTATTGCCTATCTATTTATTTTCTTCTCTTCTTAAAAAATAATGTTCTTGTTTAAGTCTGAGATATTGATTTATTAATCTATTTCACACACGCGCGCGCGCACACACACATATATATATATATACACACACAAATTATATCAATATATATATATATATATATATATATTATTGATTTCATGATATATATAAACATATATATTATACTTGTTTTGATTCTACTCTAATTAGCTAGAAATATGTTAAATGGACATACATGATGAATATTTGGCAATAGATGATGGGAAAATCCGAGAACAAGTAGAGAAGATCACAGAGAGATTGCAGAAAAATAGAGGAGACACACGAAATTTACCCAGGTTCACCCTTGAGATTAGGGCTACATCCAGCAAAGAGGTTCTACTATATCGTTTAGGTTTACAGCCGCCACACAAAATTACATCAGAAATTAGGCTATTAATAGCCTCTCCAAACCGGGTTTAAAACCCAAACAAACAGAGAAAAAAAAACCTAAACCCTAAACCGGGCCCCCCGAACCCCCCTTTCGTTCGTACGCCAACAATACTGTTAATTGAGTAATACTCAAATTCCCCTAAGCTCACGTGGGCGAACCCGGTGTGAGAAACAAGGGGCCCTGAAGTATGTATTCACCAACTCTAACAATAGATTCATGCAAATATTAAATTAATCTTACTTTTTTTTTATCAATGCTTATATATTGTTTTGTGTTTAACATATCATAGATAGTTCTGCGTTACAAACAAATTATATCTTCTACAATTATTCATGTTGCTTGAATTTTGAAGTCATGCATGCAACCAATTTTTTAGTATAAACTCTGCCATCCCTATGCATCCAAAAAGAATCAAAATATCATCAGTAATATTAGTGTCATGCATAAAAGAGGGGCAAGCAAATTTGGTGGCCGCTGATTCCATTCGACGAAGCCTCATCAAAGCGCGAACATGATCTCCATCTCTGTAATCAACGTATGGAGGCCTTGGTACCATAGTTGGGTCGGGAGCGTCCAACTCGACGTCCTCAAAATCCATGGAGATTGTGAGGGGCGCTGCCATGAGAAAGAAAAAATGGACCGTTTCAAGGTAAAACGATCTATTTTTTACAGTAAGAAACACGGACCATTTTGTGGAGAAAATGAGCCGTGTTATTTGAAGAACACGGTCGGTGTTGCAGAAACACGGTCCATTTTTTTTTTGCAAGTTCACCGCCAGAGTTTCTAAGAGAAGTCGATGTCGTTCTCGACAACGGACTGTGACGAAGGCGAGTGTGGACGAAGAAGCCGACGAAGATGCGCCGCACAAAAGGCCGGCGGTGAGGTGACTCGGTGCAGACGGCGGCGGGCTTTCTGATGGCGGCGGTCGTGCAGACGGCGACGACGGTTCGGCGGTGAGCGCGGCTGGTGGCGGATGGTGACGGCAGCGAGAGCGACTGGTGGCGGATGCTGAAGGTGGCGGACGGTGACGGCGGCGAGCGCGGAGGTTGTTGGCGGCGAGCGCGGAGGTTGACGACGACGGAGAAGATGATCGGAGATGGGTGTGGGGACGATCCGATGCGGGGCGTCTTATAGTGACTCGGGCCATGTTGTAAATGCAGGTAGGTATCGGTTCGCGTATCCCAGTGCAACACGGACCGGGTTGTGTCAAACGGTCCGTGTTTGACTTTGGTGTTCATGATTCCGAGGAGTAACACGGCTCGTGTTGTGCCAACGCGGACCGTGTTAATGAATGCTTGACAGCTGTTTCGCACTTTTGCGTGTGCATTACATGGCTCGTGTTGCTAAAATACGGTCTGTGTTATGTTAAAATTCTGCACAGTCAAAGCAACTTTGTTAGTAAATGGAGGACACGACTCTCGAGCCGTGTAAAAATATATTTATTGATTTTTTTTTGGAAAATAAAAATTAGACAGAATAGTTCTGATTTATAGTCTTCAGCTTGACTTAGTCATACTCATGGATCAGCAAGAATAATGAAATTAACTTCCTCGTGATGAACACCACCTATATAGTTCTTAAGATGTTGTCCATTGACTTTGAATTGATGCTTTTTGTCCATGGTGCAAATTTCAACAACTCCGAAAGGTGATGAGGAGACGATAAGAAAGGGCCCCGTCCATCCGAACTTAAGTTTACTTGGAAAAAGTCTAAGTCTATTGTCATATAAGAGAACTTGTTGACCGGGTTGAAAACTCCTAGTTTGTATGCGTTGATCAAGCCAATTTTTTGTGCGCTCCTTATATATTTTGCTATTTTCATAAGCATTACTTCGAAGTTCTTCCAGTTCATTCAACTTGAGTAACCTTTCCTTTCTTGTTTCTGTAGGCTCAAAATTAAGAAGTTTAGTAGCCCAATAAGCTTTATGCTCTAATTCAACAAGTAAATGACATGCCTTGCCAAACACAAGTCTATAAGGTGACATTTCAATAGGAGTTTTAAAAGCAGTACGATAGGCCCACAAAGCATCATCTAATTTAACAGACCAATCCTTTCTAGAGAAATTTATAGTTTTTTCCAAAATGCGTTTTATTTCCCTATTAGATATCTCCACTTGACCGCATGTTTGCGCCTGATATAGAGTACTGAGTTTATGTGCAACTCCAAATTTCGTCAAAAGTCCTGCAAATAATTTATTACAAAAATGGGCGACATTATCACTTATTATAGTTCTAAGTGTGCCAAATCTAGTGAAAATATTCTTTTTTAAAAACTTAACCACCACCTTTGCATCATTAGTAGGAGAGGCAATTGTCTCTACCCACTTAGATACATAATCTACAGCAACCAAAATGTACTCGTTATTAAATGACTTAGGGAAGGATCTCATAAAGTCGATTCCCCAAACATAAAAAATATCACAATATAGCATATTATGTTGGGGCATTTCATGAAGTTTCGAGATGTTACCCGTCTTTTGACATTGATCACATGACTTACAAAAAATTTGAGCATCTTTAAAAATAGTGGGCCAATAAAATCCACTTTCCAAGATTTTTGCAGCTGTCCGATTAGGACCGAAGTGGCCTCCAGCTTCCTTTGTGTGGCAATGTGTAAGAATGCTATTGAATTCAGATTCAGGGACGCAATGTCTGATTACTTGATCTGCACAAACCTTAAAAAGATATGGATCTTCCCGCAAGTAATGTTTCACATCTGAAAAGAATTTTTTCTTTTGTTGTGATGTCCATCCTGTAGGGAGCCAATTTCCTGCAAGAAAATTTGCAAAATCAGCAAACAAAGGTGACGTATCAATTATTTTTATTTTATCACAAGAATTGATATAAAAGATTTTCTCATCCGAAAATTCTTCAAGTATATCAGTTTCCTCAATTGGAGAAACTTCCAAACGAGATAAATGATCAGCTACGACGTTCTCGGTCCCCTTCTTATCTTTAACCTCTACGTCAAATTCTTGTAAAAGAAGAATCCACCTGAGTAGTCGAGGTTTGGCTTCTTTTTTTGTCATGAGATGTTTTATAGCTGCATAATCAGTGTAGACAACAACTTGTGAGCAGATTAAATAAGATCGGAATTTATCAAAAGCAAAAATGACAGTTAGAAACTCTTTTTCCGTTGTGGCATAATTCATTTGAGTTGGAGTTAGAGTTCGGCTAGCATAGTAGATGACTCGAAAAATTTTGTCCCACCTTTGCCCTAATACAGCACCGATGGTTCCATCACTAGCGTCGCACATGAGTTCGAACGGAAGACTCCGATCAGGGCTACAACAATGGGAGCAGATGTAAGTTTCTCTTTTAATGTAGTAAAAGCAAATATGCAATCAGAATTGAAAATAAACTTAGTGTTCTTGATGAGAAGATTGGTGAGTGGTTTGGCTATCTTGAAAAAATCCTTGATAAATCTTCTATAAAATCCAGCATGACCCAAAAAGCTCTGGACAGCTTTTACAGATGTGGGCGGAGGTAGATTTACGATTACATCCACCTTGGCCTTGTCTACCTCGATTCCTTTATCGGAAATTTTATGCCTCAAGACAATGCCTTCCTTCACCATGAAGTGGCATTTTTCCCAATTTAGTACCAGATTTGTTTCTTCACAACGTTACAAAATCGAGGTTAAATTTGTAAGACAATTGTCAAATGAGTTACCAAATAAAGTAAAATCGTCCATAAAGATTTCAAGAATCTTTTCATTCATATCAACGAATATTGCCATCATGCATCTTTGAAATGTTGTCGATGCATTGCAGAGTCCAAAGGGCATTCGTCGATAGGCAAAAGTTCCGTATGGGCAGGTAAAAGTTGTTTTCTTCTGATCTTGAGGCGCCACAACAATTTGATTGTATCCTGAATAACCATCTAGAAAACAATAAAAACTATGTCATGCTATTCGTTCCAACATTTGATCCATGGATGGTAGAGGGAAGTGATCCTTGCGTGTTATTTCGTTGAGTTTGCGATAGTCGATACACACACGCCAACCTATAACTATCCTGCTAGGTACCCACTCATTTTTTCTTGTTAGTAATTACAATGATGCCCCTTTTTTTTGTACTACTTGTACGGGGCTAATCCAAGGACTATCAGAGATAGGGTAAATGATACCTGCATCGAGAAGTTTGATTACTTCTTTCTTAATGACCTCTTTTAGAGTTGGGTTTAACCTATGCTGAAATTGGGTGCTTAGTTTACTTTTCTTTTCCATCAAAATCTTATGCATACATATTGATGGTGATATTCCCTTGATATCATTGATGGACCAAGCAATAGCTTTTTTGTGTTTCCTGAGAACCTGTAAAAGTTTATTTTCCATTATATCAATTAATTCAGAGAAAATAATCACAGGAAATAATTTTTTTTTTTTGAGAAAAGCATATTTGAGATGAGTAGGCAAGCTCTTGAGTTCTGAGTTTGATGGTGGAGAAAGTATGTCTGTCTTCTCTAAGATGGATTCTTTTAAAGGGATTGACTCTTTTTCATCTAAGTCAATTCCTTCTTCAGTGTTATCCATTGATTCTTCAATGATTGTGTAGGGATCCATTATTACTTCTGGTACTACCTCTTCAAATTCGTCAGAAACATCATCTTCAAAGGTATCAATAGAATAACAAGATGATAAATCTAAAGGTCATTTGAGATATTCATAAATATTAAAACATAGTTCTTTATTCTCCACTTTTAAAGTGAGATGTCCCTTTTTGACATCTATCAACGTGTTGCCGGTAGCGAGAAATGGTCTGCCTAGGATGATGGGTGCTTCGGCTTCTAAATTCATATCCATGATGATGAAATCTGTTGGGAATGCAAATTTATCAACTTTGATACTAACATCTTCTAAGAGGCCTTTAGGTTTTTTAATGGATTGATCCACGAATTGGAGCATCACCGAAGTATCCTTAAGCTCGCTATAACCTAATTTTTTAAAAATGGAATATGGCATCAGATTAATACTAGCACCCAAGTCACATAGTGCCTTGGAACAAAAAAAAATTCCAATAGTACAGGGGATAGTAAAACTCCCTGAATCCTTTTTTTTCATCGGCAAATCTCTTTTGCAAATGGAACAATATTGAGTTGTTAATTTGATCAAGCCTGTTTCCTCAATTTTTCGTTTGTTTGAGAGTACATTCTTCATGAATTTGACATATACGGGCATCTGTTTAAGCGCTTCATGAAATGGGATGTTAATATGAATTTGCTTAAAAATTTCCAAAAATGAGAGAATTGTTTATCTAATTGTTCCTGTCGATATTTTTGAGGATATGGCAGGTTTCCAGATTTTTTAGGAATCTGGTGTTTTGTAACCTCCTTTTTGGCTGATGATGTAGGAGGTTGATTCGAAGAAGATGGTTGATCTGGGGTCGAAGTTGGTATTGGTTCTGGTAGCTCCTTACCACTTCTCAGTTTGACTGCTTTCGCTTCTTCCCTTGGATTCTTTTCTGTATTGCTAGGAAGAGAACCTAGTTGTCTACCTGCAATCATGTTAGCTAATTGTCCCACCTGATTTTCTATGTTGCGAATTGAGGCTTCTTGATTTGCAAACTTTGTATCCACCGTTTTGATAAATTTAGCCAATACATCCTCCAAGTTGGATTTTTGTTCGGCTTGAGGTTTGTCATCGTTGCGTGGCTGAAATCCTGGAGGTGGAGCACCTCGATGGTGTACCCAAGAGTAGTTGGGTTGATTTCTCAACCCAAACCCATAGGTGCCATAATTGCCCCCTTGATTGTTCCTGAAATTATTATTCGATACATAATTAGCATTTTCATAAGAAGTGGAAGAGGAAGGATTAGAATTTGAGACCATTGGGCATTCATAAGTAGAGTGCCCTTCACTACAAAATTCACAAGTTTATTGTACGGCTTTAACAGGGGCTTTTTCATTGATGTGACTCATCAATGTCTCCATTTTTTTATTCATGGCTTCTATTTGCGCTGTAAGTTGAGTGTTGCCATCTATCTGATAGACACTTGTCTTTCGTGGTGGTTCTCTGTTCCTGTTATTTTGCCAATGATTTATAGCAAGATTTTCAATAATATTATAAATCTCTTCAGGAGATTTATCATTAATGGAACTTCCTGCATAAGTGTCAATCTTATCTCGTACTGTGAAAGTAGCACCATTATAAAAAAAATTGAATTTGTTCATGAAGTGGTATATTATAAGGAACACGAGATACAAGTTCCTTAAACCTTTCCCATGCTTCATGCATGGTTTCTGAGTCTTGTTGATAGAATGCTTTGACATCAGAGATTAGTCGGACTGCTTTCTGGGGCGGACAATATTTGTTGATGAATTTTTGCCGCATCTCTCTCCAGTCTGTGATTGTTCCTTCGGGTAGAGTATGAAGCCAAGTGGCTGCTTTCCCTCTCAAGGAGAAGGGAAAGAGTCTCAACCTAACTGCATCATCAGAAACATTATGAAATTTAAAAGTAGAACACAATTGCAGAAATTTCCTAACATGTCCAAAAGGATCTTCATCTTGATTTCCACTAAATTGGTCATCTTGCACCATTTGAAAGGTGCCATGTTGTATCTGGAAATTGGTGTTGATGTTAGGAAGAGTAATGCTCCATGGGTCATGATTCATCTGACCAATAGTGTAATCCCTCGTCGTCTGATAATTTGGATTTGAATTTTGAATTCCTGGTTGTTATTGTTGTTGTTGATGATTTTCCGCCATCTCTTTGATCCTTATAACTTTCCTTCGCTGTTTAGCAAATTTTTCTATTTCAGAATTGAAGAGAAGTGGTTCTTTTGAGCTTCTGGTGTTATATCTCTTTATCATTTTATTCGAGAATTTCAGAGCGCAATTAAATCAAGAACAATTTGAAATAATTATTCAGAAAATCGAATGGAAAGAAAAAAAATCTTTTTTTTAAGAATGAAACGCGGACCATGTACAGTGAAATACAAAACGTCGTAAGTGTGGCTACAAAATACGGACCGTGTATTGTGAACGCGGACCGTGTTAAGTTGCCTTTGGTAAGAACGTGGAATAAATAATGCGGACCATTTTCAGGAAACGCGGACCATTTCAAATGATGACACGATCAATTCCTGAATAGGAGTCTGTTTTGATTGCGCAGGATGTTCGAGAAAAAAAAATAAAAATAGTAACCTGTAGTAAGAAAAAGATAGAAAAAAAAGTCCACGGCAACGGCGCCAAAAACTTGATGATTACATTTCTATAGAGTAGAAAAGTTCGGCAAGTATACCGATCGCACAAGTAGTAAAAAGATATCGATCCCACGAGGACTTTTATCTCTCACTCTTACTAGATGACAATTCTTGTAGAGAAATGAATTAAGAAGATAATCAGAAGAAAACAAGGAGCAGATCCAAGAAAAGGAAATACCAATTAGAAGAAATGTTGATTTTACTAAGCATTCCTCCACTGTTAATAGAGTAAGAAAATTACATCTGATGGAAATAAAATAAATTAGGATTCACTCTTACTAGATGACAATTCTTGTAGAGAAATGAATTAAGAAGATAATCAGAAGAAAACACGGAGCAGATCCAAAAAAAGGAAATACCAATTAGAAGAAATGTTGGTTTTACTAAGCATTCCTCCACTGTTAATAGAGTAAGAAAATTACATCTGATGGAAATAAAATAAATTAGGATTCTAACCAGATATCCTATCTGTTGTATCAGTTAAATATTTGAAGAAAGTTTAACCAAATCGTTCTCTAAATATTTAACGATTAAAGCATAAATGATTGATTCATCTCAAAGACTTCTTAACCGAGTAAGTCTAAGTCCACACCCACTAAATATCACAGAGTAGATAGGGGAGAGATACGAGATGTTTAATAATAAAATTGATTCAAACAGAACATTCATATTCAGAAAATAGTCTTTCATCAACATAACAGTGGAGTTCAACAATGTAAAACCAACAAAGGAAGATTACTCCATTTCTGAAGAATAAATCATTATAAAGCCAAAATTTAGAGTACAAAAGAGGAGCAAGAAAATAAAACTCTAAGATGTGACTCTAGACAAAGTAGCCACAAGACTCTATGAATGGATGATTTCCTTCTCTGCTGCCCCCTTTTGGTGTGGAAGTGGACGTCCTTTTATAGTCGTCGATCGGTGTCAAAACGGACCGTGTCACACGTGACACGGTCCGTGTTCTCTTCATTACAACGCGGTCCATTTTCACTCGAAACAGACCGTTTCAATCAGGACGTGGTAGAAATTCCCCTGGCCGTTTGGCGGTGACGCGACAAAAGGAAAAACGGCCCGTGTCAAAGTAACACGGTCCATTTTTCTTCTCCTGCACAACTAACACTGTGAAAATCACCAAATAATTAAGAAGAATAATATTCTATAAGAAAAAAAATAAGATAATTGATGCATGATCATTCAATTTTCAAATTCTAAATGTGTTAAAATATACAAAATTGAGCATGCATCAAAAGGGAAAAAATGTTATTCATAATAGAAAAAAAGAGATAGTTATAACAATATTCTAAAACAAAATAAAAGGAATCCAATTCTCACATAATTTCAAATGAATTGTTTTATAGAAGATAAAATATGATTATAAAATTATTTTATAGAATAATGACAATATTCTAAAATGAATTAAAATGAATTTGACCGTCACATAAACAAAAAGAAATTATTTAATAATACAGAAAATCATAGTCGCAATCATGATAAAAAGATTAAATTATTTGTCTTTATTTGACATTAAATTCTTGAGTAATAAAAATTTAACATTTTTTTTATTTTCAATATATAAGTACATGGTCACAAAAAAATTATAGATCATTCATAGAACATTCATATAAAAATTAATCATATGAAAAATATAATTAAAAATAAGAATCTAATAAAATAGCTCATATGCGATGTATCATTATTGAAATGTTATTAGCAATTAAATCATTAAATAAAAAATTATTATAGAGATAAATGAAATTTTTATATATATTATTAAAACATTTTTCACATCATAATTAGTCACTACTGAAATATTTATTATTAACTAAATATCTTATTTTGATTGATTAATATTATTTATGCTTATTACCTTCATTACTGTAGTTATTCCATTTAGATAAATTTTCAATTATTTTACAAATATTTTTTTTGTTCCCATAAAAAAATTTAATATTTATATATGTCTACAATCCACGTATGAATTATTATACTGTTGTTAAATTATATTTCTTTTAGTTCAGTGATATATAAACTATTTTCTATATCATGGTTCAAAAGTAATTTTTAACAATATCATGTATTAAAAAATAAACTTATTAACTTTATTTTATTTATGTTAATTTGGTCACCTATTAATTTATTTTCATTCCACATTAATCTTTTAATTATATATAGATACTTAATTGAATGTGAATATTCTCAAGTTATTATTATATATCCCTTGAATATTGAATTAATTAATTAGGTAAATTGTAATATTTTATTTTTATAATTATTTGCCTTCTTGCCTGGACACCTATGATACATACGAAATAAATTTAAGAAAACCTAAGAGTAGATTAAACTAATAATAACATATAGAGAATTTATATTACTTTTTACATAATTTGATTGTTAATTATTAAGAAAATAACAATTTTTTTTACTATCTAGAATAAATATTTTTGCTTATCTAATACTATGCATAATAGTAAAGCTCTGTTAAAATAATTTATTCATCGTCAAACACTAGAAGAAAGATGAAAATTACAGACAGTCGAAACCGTTTGTAATTTTTTGAAAATCATCGAAAATGATGATTTCCGATGGTTTTTTCGACGGAATCGATTCATCCGAAAAATGACCATCGCAAATCAATTTTCGACGGTTGAGAAAAAAATAAAAGTCTGGCGGTCATGTCCGTCGAAACTTTTGGTGATCGCGAACCGTCGAGTTCGACGGTCACGACCGCCGATATTTGCGATAATTGACGAAACCGTCGAAACTTCGGTGGGCACGACGACCATCGCAAATATCGACGGTAGCAACCATCGAAACTTTCGACGATCGTCGAGAGACCGTCGAAAGTTTTGGCGGTCAAAATCGTCGCAAAAAAATTTTATAATATAAAAAAATTAGCCGACCACTGGCGGCCGATCCGGCGGCCAACAGCGGGGATCCGGCCACCAGCGGTTGGATCCGACCGCCAGCGTGGCCGAATCCGACCTCCCGCGGCTGGATCTGATCGCCAGCGTGGCTGGATCCAGCTGTTGGGCCGCGGTCAGATCTAGCCGCTAGGCCACGGTCGGATCCGACCGATAGTCGGCCGGATCTAGCCGCGGTCGGATCTGATCGACAGCTGGCCGAATCAGGTCGCTCGCGGCCAGATCCGACTGTCAGCTAGAGCCGGACTAGGCGACCGATCCCACCGTCTCTGGTGACTTGATCCGGCCATCTGGCGATCCGGGCTGGAGAGAGAGAGAGACGATCGCCGGCGGGAGAGGTTCGTCCGGTCGGAAGAGGGTCGCTGGCGGGAGAGGCTTGTCGTCCGATCGGGAGCAGCTCACCGACAGGGAGAGTGAGGGAGAGAGAGAGGGGAGGAGGAAAAATAGAGAGTGGGATAGGGGAAAGAGATTATATGTGTGTGTGTGGGGGGAGGGGGGAAGATGAGAAAGTAGGAAAAAAGGAGTGGGATAGTGAAATTTTAATTACCGATGGCTATGATCATCGAAAACTTATCATGATATATATTATTTTTAAAATTACCGACGATTGTGACTGTCAAAAATTATTTAATTATAAAAATGAAAAATAGTATATTTAGTTATATATAATATTTATTTTTATTTTATCGACGGTTTGAACTGTCGTTAATTATTACCGACGGTCGGAACCGTCGAAAATTACGATAGTTCGGACTGTCGCTAATTATATTAATAAAATACTCCTTATATTATATTACTTTTCATTTACCGACAGTCGGAACCATTGAAAATTATGATGGTTTAAACTGTCGCTAATTATATTAATAAAATAATTCTTATATTGTATTATTTTACATTTACCGACGGTCTAGACCATCGAAAATTGCGACGGATAGATATCCGTCGAAAATTTCGACGTTTCTAATCGTAAAAAAATAAAATAATAATATAACAAATTACATAATTTATTATTTTTATTTCTGACCGTTGTGGCCGTCAAAAATTCTGACGCATCGCTATCCATCACAAAATCCGTTGTAAATTACGACGAATTTCTATCTATCGAAAACTGTCCGTCGAAAAATTTTAATTTTCTTGTAGTGAAATATAATAATTTCTATCAAATGGTTAAGCATAATTATTATCCAATACTCACCAATTAAAATAATTACATAGTTAATGGTATTTTATAACTCTCATAATTAATCACTTCAAAATGTTTAATTACAAACTAATTTCCAATCATCATGTTAATCACTAATTTAATTAATTATAAAATGTTAAAGGACATTGACTGGTTCATGTATTTGTCAAAATTGATATTATCCTTCCAAGATATCATTATTTTAATAGATAATATGTTTGAAGCTAAAAGTTTGACATTTATTATGTGTACAAAATAACTATGAGATGATTAAATTAACAACATGTTAACAAATTGATATTGTACTTTTTACATAAATGATCGTTTATCTACATTATGTGGAGAATATATTACAAAATAATTGACAAAAAATTAAATAGTTAGTAATCGGGTGCTACTGTCCAAGGAAGAAAATAAATTTTTCATATCATATAAGATTAGTGGATTATTATGTTAACAATTAAATTTCGGGGAGGGGGGAAGGGGCGGATGGGGAATGGGTGCCAAAGAAAAATACTCTCACCTAGAGAAAATTACGGAGTTTGTTGTATGTAACTATAAGATGGCTTTATATTAAAAAAATGAGACGGTTTTGAAATGAGATAACCACCGTCAAGGAACTAATTTATAATCTTCCACAAAAAAAGATATCATATATTAATTAACGTTTTTCTTATGAAAGTGGCAACAACAATAAAAAAGCCAAAAGGTATGATTATAAAAACCTATGTCATACATTCATAATTAACTTCTTTCTTTCTAACATAATATGAATGATTTTACATAGCAATACATTAATACGAATCAGTTAACATATAAAAAAAGAATTGTTTTACTCTTTCCCAATTAGTGCCAATTTGTTTACAATTATGGATTATTATCCACGATGTGAATAAAAGGGCAAGATATGCATGGACTTAAGACAAACAAATTTGTATCTAATAACATGTTGATTAATATAAAAAAATAGTTTAAATAAAAAACAAAATTCACATCTACTTAGGCGGAAAATTTTGCATTGTTCCTTTCTATGTTTCCTATTCATTTACCAGATGTGATTGTTTACTATCTATCATACATCTACAACAAAAACTAATATTTAAATTACGGACCATTGTTGCTCTTAACATGGTTGCGAGTATAAATATTTGGTTAGTTGAAAAAAACAAATACATTATTTATTAAAAAATAATAGATATGGAAATGTCTGGGGCATAATTTAAACAACCAAGCCAAGTAGGAAGATGACAAATGGAGGTTAAAGTATTAAAATTTTTAAATTTAATTGAACAAATAATTAACATGCAAAGGTACGTATAATTTAAATTTGTGTGGTGTCATCATACAAATAAATAAATAATGACAACACTCAAATTTTGTAAAAGTAGAAGAGTTACGATAACAATTAAATCAAAATAAGTACATTCTGACCACCATCTCTTCTCCTATCATTTTTTTTTCAAAGAAGCTAATCTTCAATAGTATTTATTTTGCCTAATTCAAGAGGAAAAAGCTAACCCTCATATGATATTAATTTGCAATAAAATTAAATAGCCAAGTGCGAAGAGATAAAAAAGAAGATTCTCATAAAAGAAGAGAATATATTGGCAAGGTAACAAATGGAGAGAACAGCTAAAGAGAACAATGATGAAATTTTTCACCTTTTTAATGCACATTCAAAGTGTAGTGACTAAGTCCAATACATAACTTGGAGTCGCCTTTTGAGAGTATTTATAGATAATTTGAAAAAAAAAGTATAGACTTAGGCAGTTGCTGAAATTTGAGTATCTATAATTTTTTTATAAACCAGTTGATAAGTTAGGAAGTTAAAATAATTGATAGTTTTTTTATTATTATGATTTTGGTTACTTAAGAAGTTAAAATAGCTATTAAGTTTTCATTGTTAACCTATCAAAAATAAATTAGAATTCTTAATTTTATTGTTTTGTTATTATTATTAATAATTATTATTAATTACTTGTTTTAAAACGTAACTCCGCCTATATTTTATAGCCGGTCCCAAGCCCGGATAAAGGAGGAGGGTTGTGTTAGGCCCTGACAGCCAGCATAAAATTCTATCGAATCTTATGAACATAGATCAACGAATAGGGCGGAATGGCGTCGTATGATCCATGTAGCCGACCCCACCTAATGGGATAAGGCTTTGTTGTTGTTGTTGTTGTTGCTTGTTTTAAAACATATATATTATCAAGCACTAATTCAATAACTACTATTTTTTATTACTTTTAACTTATTAGATGCCTAACGTGTGTTATGTGAGTATGCTTTTTATAATAATAATATGTTCTAGAATATTTATTAGTTATCACTCTATCACAATGAATAATTGATAATCATTTGAAACAATGACATAAGATTAATTACATTGAGACATATTTACTCAGAAATAAATAATCAACATAGAAAATTCTACTATTTGGACACTTGTCAACCAATACTTATGACAAGTGTCAACTTCTCCATGCATACTACCTTCCTTTTTAATATAGCATAGATTATAATTATTAATATAATTAAATAATGAGAAATAAGTGCTCTACATCAAGATGTAGAGTGGGGTACTTTACATATTCATGTACCTCTTTTATATATATACATAGACCACATTAATATCCTAAGGCACACACTAGCATTAGTGTAGACTTATTACTTTGTCTCATTGATTTCACATGATATACTTATTAAACTTTTTTTAATTATAATCATCAATATATATTACATCACAATCATATTGCATCTTAAAACTTTAATTACAATGCATCACATTCCTAGGAGCAAATATTGAATTAGCCAGTGCACTATGATCAGGCCATAGCATGTCACAGGAAGCACATTTATGGTAATGTAGTACATGTAGTCCGACGGGATACATAATGGACGTGATTACACTATTCATCATAGGGAGCCCTTAATGTCACTCCTCTAACACTTAATGTCACTCCACATTTTTCACTTTATCCTCTTACTTTCGTTAATATTCTCTCAACTTCACTTCTCTCATTGTGCCATTTCATCTTCCACTTTTCACCAAACTTATTTAAATTAATTAATATTATTATTATCTTTCCTTTCTCCACTTTCTCTCTTTTTCATATTAGTGATTTTATTTTTATGATAAAAATATAATCTTTATTATATTAAATGGAGGATAGTATGCAAGGAGGAGTTGACACTTGGCATAAGTAAATCAAGACAAGTGTCCCTAAAAATGTTATGTATAAAGTTTATTAATCAATATGATAGTTAGTTATAAGATTAATATGTAAAATGTTTTTAATTACTCATATGAGGATTAATTACAAAATTCATTAATTATGTAATTGCATAACCGTATTGGAATAGTGGATAATAATTATCCATAATCGTTATACATAAAATTTTACTTATATAGACTATGAAAAAGAAGACAAAATTCACAAGAATGATCATATGGCAAACATGAGGCCATGAGAGTCATTCAACGAGAGAGGGTAATTTTATAAGATATTTTAAAAAATATATTTTCTTATAGAATTATATATATTAATCATGGCTAATTAATTTATAAATATCTCAGTTGCATTTTAATACCATCGACAAAATATCATTATATAATTGAATGATATATATTAATACAAGGGTCCTTAAGAATATTAGAAGTAATTAAAACATTAATATATATACATATTGTTCACATACTTATTTATAAACTAAAAAAATATTGGACAGCTACTCCTGAATTGAGTTACAAATAAAAAACTACATTTATCAAGTAATATAATCAGGTGCCCTCTTATAAATATGTACAAAAATTTGAAAAGTAAAAAATGTAAAAGGTAAAGTTGAAAAAATAGTGGTTAACAAGTAAAAACGGTTACAAAAAAATTAGCAACCACCACCTTGATCCGTAATCACCTGCCTTCCTATAAATATGTACAAAGGGAAGCAGATCCAATTTGTGGTGTGTGATCTCAGTGCCAATTGGATCACAAGGTTACTTTTTGTGTGATTGAAATTATTATTATTTATTATGTTACAATGATATCAGGTCAAGAGTTAGTTGTGATTTAATTTATGCATTCATTGAGATTTTATGTACCATAATTTAAGTGGTAACATTTTTCGCTCAATTTTTTTTCATAATTATGGGAATAAGGATATGGGAATCATAGGAAAGAATTGGGTAAAAAATATGTTGCCATTGAAATTGTGCATCCATGTTGATTTACTTGCTACAAAAAACATAATTCATTCTCATTATCTTGATTTGTCATATAAAATAGCTTAGAAGACTTAATTTGATAATTTAAATGTTTACGAATTTGCATTATTACTCCATGTGTTGTCACAAGCCAATTAATTTTCCATTGGGATTTGTATATTTTCGATTGTTCTAACTTTATACTACAGGTTCATATGTCATTTTTCATATGAAAATTTAATTATTTACAATTCTATTTATTCATAGGTTAAATCTAGGTTGCTTGCATGGGACTCCTTGCAACACAGGTATATAGTTAATTTTTATACAAAAGATTTTTTATAAGCATTCTTATATCTGTTTACTTTTCAATAAATTGAATGTTTAATTTAATTGCATGTATTTCGATTCTTTGAAATCCTTTTCTTTTAACAATTACTTTAATTGCCTATCAACCTTGTCATATCTATTTATATTATTTTACTAATTATCTCATTTGTATTAACAATCGTTTTAATTTTCTATGGACATTGCCATTTTTTTATAGCATTCTTATATAAATTATTATTATTTTATTTTCTTTAATATATTATTTTATTTTTGCTAAATGTTTAAAGCCACTCCATTTTTTTCATCCAACATTTTTTGCTCTTTTTCTCTTGGTGATCCGTCCTTAGCCTTTCGATCAACATCATGTGTTTCTCGACTTAGCTATCGTTTAAAGTAATATTTTACTTTAAAGTCAACGAAAATATTTATAATGAAATTTTAGCTATTCTTATATAGGAGTCTATTTATAAAAACTAAAATGTCTTATGATAATGTTCTATTAATAAAGTATTATCTTATATAAAGTTGAAATAAAAAAAAATATGTAAATTTATTAATATATATGTGATACAAATCCAACATTAATTAAATATTTTGGATAACAGTTGTATTAAAATAATTAGAAAACTTTATCTCTAGGACAAAAAAAATTGGCTTTATTAGAATGGTTATTTTTTCTTTAATTGGTAAAATAAGGATGATTGGGTGGAATTTATTAATTTGTGTTTAACATTATTGTTCTAACTCTTTTCTGTTCTACAATTTAGTATTGCATGATTTATGAAATGTTGAACTTTAATAGTATGATCAGTTTAGATTCCTCAATATTTAGATATTCTATCAATTATTTTTTCTTAATATTTAGATACTCTATCAATTTTTTCTCCTTTAAGACATTTTTACTTTCCAACGCCTCTATCTACTCATATGCCTCCCTTAATCACAGGATGATATGCTATATTAATCAAGAAATAGATAAAAATTTGGCTTTATTAGAATGATTATTTTTTCTTTAATTGGTAAAATAAGGATGATTGGGTGGAATTTATTAATTTGTGTTTAACATTATTGTTCTAACTCTTTTTTGTTCTACAATTTAGTATTACATGATATATGAAATGTTGAACTTTAATCGATCAATTTAGATTCCTCAATATTTAGATATTCTATCAATTATTTTTCTTAATATTTAGATACTCTATCAATTTCTTCTCCTTTAAGACATATTTACTTTCCAACGCCTCTATCTACTCATATGCCTCCCTTAATCACAGGATGATATGCTATACTAATCAAGAAATAAATAAATTAAAAAGACAAATAATATACTATGTTGAAAGCTAAGTAATATGCATGAAAATAAGATGTGACATAATTATATGTCGACGAGCATTCATCATGTAGTGAATAAAATAATAATTAATTTCATTGATTAATTTATTCATTAATCTTTAGGAAATTGTTAAGACATAGGCACAACCTGCAAAAATGTTGTGGACTAACACTATTAACAATATTAATCTCCTAAATAATTGTATTCGATTCAAAGAATTTGAAAATGTTCAAATAAAGAAATATTCATGGACTCTTATTGCTAATGGACTCACTTCATAAATTAATAAAGGAAATGATTCATTAATTAAACAAAATACTGACCAATAATGATTCATTAATTGCGTGCAATTATCGAAATAAATATATTTGTTTGCTGTTTTAACTAATTATATTAGTTTTATGTGCTCTAACATGATCTACATAAGTCACTTATATTAACATATAAAACAAAATAAGACTAGAATGCACGATTAGAAAAGGCATTATGCATGAATATGAACGTCTATCAAATTAATAATAGTTTAATTGACAAGGATATTGGTAGTGTGTTATGGTCTATAATCATTCCTAGACATAAAAAACTAATCATAAATTAAAATAAGTTAAAAAAACAATCAGTTGATTGTAAAATTGTTTATATATATATATTGATAAAATAATAAGAATAATTCAACATTTGTATGAATCTATTGTCAAATACTCATCATGTATTTAAAGTTTAACATATGTATGGTGAAATTCATATGGATATCAAATAGTCTAATACATTAATATCTCAAATTTAAATGAAAATATTTTTTTTAAGAAGAGAGTAAAATTAGATAGACTAATAAATTATTTCTCTGTTTTATAGTTATTATACTTTTAAAATATATCAAACTAATATTTCTTATTTTATAAACATATGATTCATTTAATTTTCTATCATACGCGCATCGCGCAGGTCATCACACAAGTACTTATATAATATGAGATATGATACATATAAATTTAATTAATATGTAAAACTAAAATTATATCAAATATGTAAAATATTAGAAAAAATATATGAAATAAAATGGAAATAAAAAATAGTGTAAGTGAAAATAAAGTACTACAAACAAAATTAAAAAGAATTTTATAGAAATAATTATATATTCTGATTATTTAATAAGTATTTGTGTCATTTTTCCAATTTTTTAGAACTTAGTTATCTTAATTTCCAAAACTAATTTATATGTATATTACAATATTACATTAAATTAATATGTGTTCCCTTTATATCATATCTCATATTATATAAGTATTACATTTTTATCATAAAAAATAAAAACACTAATCTGAAAAAGAGAGAAAGTGGAGAAAGGAAAGCTAATAATAATATTAGTTAATTTAAATAAGTTTGGTGAAATGTGAAAGATGAAAGGGAATAATGGGCGAAGTGAAGTTGAGAGAACATTAATGAAAGTAAAATAGTAAAGTGAGAAATGTGGAGTGACACTAAATGTTAGAGAAGTGATGTTAAGGGCACCTTTCATCATATTCATCATCTTTAATCACGTTGATTGATCACGTTTCCTTTTGATACATTTTGATGCAGACCGTCAGATACCCTAATTCCAATATAAATCATGCATGATACTATGATAGAGGCATTCAAGCATAGTAAGGTCCAAACGGTAGGAATTTTCATATCCATAATATAACGGCATATATGTAGCAAGGCAGTTAAATTCAAAAGTCTAAGTAATCAGTCGATCTTTTGGTAAACTCAAAACTATATTTGATACACATAAATTTTAATCACAAAATGTCTGATATATTAATCTTCTAGAGTTACAAAAGTTGTACAATTTACAATTCCAACATAATGCATGTACTATTTAGACTTGACAATCGGACTTTCTGAAATAACATGAATACACAATCTTAATGTCTATCGATTTTAACTACTCTATCAACTTATTTTGCTATTTTGTTCAAAGTGCCAATATCTTCAGTTCTAATGTGCCTTGTACTCATAAACTCACAACCTCCTTTTAACTATCATTCAACCTTCTAATGCGAGGTTCATAATCTCAATATATAATAAAACAAGTTATTTTTCAAATCCCTCAATCCAATCATACAATTAATTCATTGAGATAGAGAAAAGGCTTTGTTTTTCAAATCCCTCGATTATTTCTCTTTTCTCATTTCCTTAGTTATTCCAATGCACGCTGAAGCGTTTAAAAAAAAAAGGATCGAAACCTTCTTGTTGAGTTGCCACAATGAGAAGGGGAATAGCAACTTTGGGGAGTTATCGTTGAGCTCCTTTTTATCTTTTATGCTTTGGGTGGCCTATTTTAATAAATGGGTGCACTGAAATTTAGAATAAATAATATATAATAGTATGACTATTATCAGATATTAATGTTTTTTTAATGGTCATAAAGCGGAACCTACGACCTCAACTCATGTAATGTTAAAAAACATAACATCCACATGTTAGAAAGTGATCCATCATTAAGTTTAACTAATTTAATTGATCGTCCGCATCACATACCTGCCATTGATGCATCATTCTATCCATGCTTTAATAAGATGGGGCGGCCAATTTGACATTTTTTTAAGCAGGTGGGTTTCCAATGTCCAGTGAGGATAATTTCAGGGTGCAGTGAGTGCTCCCAAGTATACTAATTATTGGAAGACAAAAAGACTTTAATGCGACCATAAGACTGGCACATATGGATAGTAAAGGCCCCATGAAACATTCATTAGCTTGGCTGACACGTCCACAGCGCACCATTAATTTGTGGACCCAACCACAACTGTGCAAGTAAAAGGACACTGCTGAATAATTCTGGCCACCCATTTTTTTCCCTTAATTTTTTCCATCGTCTTTCTCGATAAATCTCCATCTTATGAAGTATATATATATTAGGGCGTTCATCCGACTGAGTTGACCTATGAATTCGATTCGAATCGACGTGGGTGGGTTAGATCGGTGATTGAGTCAGACACGATCCGATCTGAACTCAATCCGATCATGGGTCGGATCAGGTGCGAGTTAAATTTTTTCAACTCGAGTCGATCCAATTAAATTCTATAGACACATTTTTTATTTATTTAAACTCAAACTTATATTTAATTGAATTTTTTTAAAAAATAAATAAAATATTTTAAATACAAAAATAATATTAAATAGTTAGAAATTTTATTTTATACTTTAAAATAATATTTTATATTAAATAAATATAAAAATAATAAGAAAAAAAATTATATGATCGGATAACTCGATCACTCGACTTGAATTGAATCGGATTCAGTACTCCAAATCTTTCGACTCGAGTTTATTGCCGGATCTAATCAGATCCGTGATCAGCCATATGTATATATTTGGCGACATCCCATTATGTGTTCATTAGAACGTTACCATCTTGCAACGTAAGAAAAAAAATTGACCGTATTAATAAATAATAATAATATAGATATTGTGAATAAGTTTGCCGAGTACGACATTTGCCGATGGAAGCATGAAACTAATATAGTGACGTTTGAGAAATTATTATAATGTACTGGGTTTTCAAGTATCAGTAAATATATTTCAGAAGTTTCAATGAAACATGCATCCCACAATTAAAAAATAAAATGCATATATGCGTGCATTACAAATTCAACACGACAACGCAAAGCCACAATAATTATATAATTCATGTTTGCATGAGATTAACGAGCAAAAGATTTCGTGTATATTATTAATAATCAAATTCGGATCCGCCTTCATTTTCAGACATTAAATCCAGATGCAATGCATTTATATGGAAAGGGTTATATATCCAAAACGAACACGTAGTTCTTATGAAATGGTTACCAACAAGTGGGGCAAAAAAAAAAGGTCTCCAATTATTTGCAAAATTCCAAATAATTCTTGGCTGGGATGAGGTCACACACGACGTACCCATCATGCATACCATCTGATCTGATGGAACAAAAGGAAAGAAATTGCAATCCAAAAATGCGGAGAATCTTTCTTTGAAGGCAATCTCTAATTTTATCACTTATTTTTATTCCCAGTATAGTGTTATGATTTATACACGAAAGAATTTATGCGTCGCGAAAAAATTTGCGAAATTTAAAATGATGCAAAATTTTATTTGACGAAAATAGAAGAGGATTATTGGTTTCTATTTGAACTCTTAAAGAGTTTATATAGACACTTTTCAAAATTGATTGAGATTCTAAATTAATTTTTCAAAATTAGAACACATATTTCATGATAAAAAAATAAATCAATTATGATCTCATATAAAATATTTTTTAAAAAAATTCATCTAGGGGACGTCCCCTGACCCCTGCAGGAGGGATCCTCCTTGACCCAGGCTCGTTGATCGGGAGGAAAAATATGTTGAAACATCTTGCTAAAAAAAAAATCATATAGAATTATAACTCAATTCAAATTTCAGACATTATCACTATATATATATATAATAATTTTTTTGGTTCATTTCTAATATTCCTCTTCGCTCCACGACAACAATAAATTTGTACTGGTCTTCCAACGCCACCAAAAGATGTCGGAGCCAAATGGTGGGTATCCATGTCCTGATTGTCCATTCCATGCATGGAAGAAAAGGGAGGAAAAGAAAAAACTCAATGGTAATGATAACATGCATACACCAATCATTCGTGAATCCACTATAATCGAGGGTGTGCAATATATGTGCAGCCAAACTTTGCTCCTCCTTTACCAAAGCCTGTGTTGTCACCCAAAAAAAAAGCCTGTGTTGTCACGGAAAAAATATATTTTATTTTGCAACGTACTTAATTAATAAATGCTCAATGAATGATTTGTCAGGCAGAGATCTCGGCAATCAATATGAAATGATTTCAGGTAAAGTGTATGATCTCTATCTGTATAGGTAGAAATGTCACCTTATCGTGTGTGTGTGAGAGAGAGAGTACATTAAAACGTGATAAAATCATAGCCTTTTGTGTGTGTAACTAAAATCTTAATTTGTAATTTTATTTGTTTTCCAATATGCGAAGAACCTATCTAGAAACTCGATTGACACTAATCGAGTTCAGGGGTTGTTGAAGTGTTAACCATTTTTAGTTTTTCTCCTATAAAATATGGGCAATTCAATATTCTATCATATAATTTATTAATCCAATAAATTATGATTAAAGACCTTATTTTTTTATTCAAATTAAAACTTTTTTGGGTAGTCAGCCTTGGGGAAAGTGGAGTCGACGGTTCGACTCCCGCTTCGTTGGCGGTTATGCGTAATTGATTCATCATTAACTTCAATTAATTTGATAAGATCGTCTCACATCGCGTGCCTAGCAATGATAGATGATACTCTTAACAAAAATTATTTGTAAGATTCAAACTCAAACTCGAGACCTTTACCTAAACGATGATGAGTCACACCCATTTCGCCTGAATGATAAATTAAAGCATTTTGTTCCATAAATGTCGTAGCACTGGGACGTGCATAAAAATGTTTGATCCGAATTCCCAATTTTGTTGGTGGATCGTCTGAACAATATTAATTCTTCAACCTAAAGATGGACAATTAATTTTGCTTCAGGGATATACTACTTAATTAATTTCGATGCAATTAATTGACCATATTAACTTTCTTATGTATGTTAGCCTTAAAGTTACTATGTTACACAAAGATGTATATTTATAATCGAAATCAGTTAATCTGTTAACATGATATATATAATAAAGAGATTTATTGTCTTATAATACAATAATCGATTAATGAAACTTGATCCTTAGGGAGATGCTGCCTCTGAGACAAAGGTTATAAAAAAAATCATTCAGATTTTTCTTATAACTAGGACAATCAGAAAAAAAAAGGAAAATATAAGAACAAATTAAGTACATGTGCACTTTTATCTCATATAAGTTCATATGGAATTCCTAAAAGTTATACTATCATCATCATCATCATTTTTATTATTATTATTTTGATGTCACATAAGTGTTATATTCTAGTGTCTAGTTCAAGTTCAATTTAATTTTAGCATTGCTGAAAATATGATTATACTCTTATGTCAAATTTAATTAAATTAGTAATTACAGGAGGGACAAATGCCTTAAACGAGGATCTTATTATTCACTAGCCAGAGGAAGATATTTTGTCACCATACATGCCCTTTAGCCATTGGCGATCAATCATTAGCCTTGAATGTTTCTCGTTCAATTTAGACGTCAAGTATATTAAATAGGACTTCACACGGTATTATATACCAATAACATAATCTATAACAGTTAAGTATATAAGAAAAAAATAAAAATTTAAATTAGTCAGTGAAATAGCTGGTCACAATTAAAGCTAGTACCTAATATATTTATATGCATTGGGGTATATCTATGAAGAATAAAAGAAACAAGCTACAATTTTATTTTTCTAATGTACCAATACTATATTAGTTGCATTTGATTTCGAATTATAAACCCAATAGCACATAAAATAAAATTCTTTTTAAATATCATATTAATTTATTGATTTTTTCTCATAGTATATTTTAATCGTGTAATAAATCATATATAATATATTATTATTTTTATTAAATACAATAACATATTTTAACAAAATATCAGTTTATTAAATACATTTTAATTTGTTCTGATTATTATATTGAAACCTCTCCTTCCTTTCACACACGCACAGGCGAAACCCCCACCTCACATGCGCACGTGCTGCACAACACAATAATATATTTTTAATAAAATGATTATTTATTACATATTTTATTTTTTATGATTATTATATTAGCATATTCTAAGAAAATATTAATTTACTAAAAAAGTTTTAATTTTTTTTTATCGCATGTATGTGTACACTCGGGTTACATGAGGGGGTAACATTACTAAACATCTTTTATACTTGGATACAAATTGGTAGACTTTTTAAGTGCTCAACTCCTCTGGTTGAAAAGAGATCTTTTTAATCCTCACAACATTATTAAGCACTTTTTTTTATAGACAATTGTCGATATTTAAAAAGTGACGGATGATACAATTCAACTTGCAAGACGTTAAAATATATTATTCACAAATTGAAAGTCGATTCATTATCTGACGATGATAAATACAATTTGTAATAAAAATATTTTACATTAATAAAAATTCAAATTGGTACAACTTTATTGAGCATATTATTAACAGAATAAATTACCCAGCAATAAATTTAATAAATTTAAGTGAGAAGTGAGAAGAGCCACTTTCGACTCTACCTCTCTTGCTGGGGGATTGACATATAGAAGTCCGGGAAAAGAAGTTGAGGAGAAGGCAAACTCTTCTGCCTCGCGACACAAAGGTGTGATGGAAAAAATCAACTTTGGCTCTTTTGCCCGAAATTAATGTATTCCGATCCGTCCACGTGATATGCTCGCGTTTTAGATTGGTAGATAGCTATTTTTTTTAGTCAAAATCTAACAATATTAAATTTTTTTCTAATTTATCTTGAATGTTATGATTTTAAGACTTAGCTTTAATATAACTCAAACAGTTGACTGTTAAGAGGGGTTTTTATCAATAAAAAATAGAAAAGCAATATATATATATATAATCCCGACTCCCGAGACACTTGGTGAAGCAATGTGCTTAAAATATAAATAAAAAAGACAACGTGTTTTACCATCTCTGCATGTACATATATTTGTTGTGAGGCATCCCGAAGTCCTCGGGGGAAGCAGCAGAGAAGAGGAGTGCACAGCACGGCGAGTCGGCGCTGTAGGGGAAGCGCAACGACGAGGAGCTGGAGATGGAGACCGACATAAACGAGAGGCTTCTGGGCGAGACGTCGGCGCCGGA
The DNA here is from genome assembly GCA_030549335.1 of Pontederia crassipes. Lineage (NCBI taxonomy): Eukaryota > Viridiplantae > Streptophyta > Magnoliopsida > Commelinales > Pontederiaceae > Pontederia > Pontederia crassipes. The sequence goes on from CM060198.1 coordinate 63,702,627, forward strand.
GGAGAAGTTGATAGCGAGGAAGGCGGCGCCTGCGGCGGCGGGACAGGAGGAGGAGATTGGACTGAAGCAGAGGGTGTGGAAGGAGAGCAAGAAGCTGTGGGTGGTGGCCGGGCCTGCGATCTTCACCAGGTTCTCGACGTTCGGCGTCTCCGTCATCAGCCAGGCCTTCATCGGCCACGTCGGCCCCGTCGAGCTCGCCGCCTACGCCCTCGTCTTCACCGTCCTCGTTCGCTTCGCCAATGGGATCCTGGTGAGCCACCCGCCATCTCTTTGTTTCTTTTCCTCTGCGCGTTCTCGTGTATCAGTTCAGATCTCGAAAGAAAAAAAATCTTAAAAATAAAAGCGAAGCCTAAAAAAGGTACGTGTTCGATTTTAGTCGTCGATTAGTTGCTCTTTTTTTATTTATTTCTGACAACTTAATTGAGTTATCATATGATTCATTACTTTTACCAGTTCCTGGAAGTAACTTTTGGGAAAAAAAAAATGTTCATCTTCACAAAGTCACGTGTTTTTATATATTATCCGGTGTACACGTACTTATACTCGTACACGTTTACTTAGATGTATATCCAAATACGTACGTATACGACGTTACTAGATACGTGTAAGAAAGCTCTGCCTCTTGCTTCTGTTAGATTTATATGTTTGGGCTGTTCGTTGGGATCGATCTCAAATGAACAACTTTTCCATACTTGCATATATATATATGGGAAAAAAAAATTCGATGAGTAATGCGAGTGTCTTCTTTTCTTTCTTTTTTTAGTAGTCAGCCCTCGATATTTGAAAAATTATGCTGACGATCCAATCATACTTGATGCTAATAATTGTGCACATCAAATCACAAGTTGAAAGTCGATTCACCATCGAGTCCAACTAATTTAATTAGATCACTCCGGTAGTGACGGATGAAATCCAATAAGAATTTTTTACGTTTACAAAATTCGAACGAGTGTCTTCTTATATTCATTTTGTGGTCCAATTGTTCTATTTAGTGATCGTTCCACAATCTCTTTCAAAATCCTATCTTTTAAACCTCAGGCATTCGGATTCGAACAGTAAAATCATGTGAAGCACTTGATGTAAGATAATCTTTTTTCCCATTTGGTTGCTGGGTGTTCAAACCTAACAAAATCTTAGTGTTTGTTGGACAATAATTAAATTACTTGGCTGTCTGTTGATGTGAATCCATGATGGTGCACCTTGACATTGGCATTAAACAAATTAATTGTTATATGTTCAATATTAACTCATTTGTCAGGTAAACGTAGATGTCAACCAGCACGACTACAATCCAGATTCAGTTATGTTAGAACGTGCATTGATCAGTAATCACTGATCATCATTATAAAATTGGTGGCTTCTAGAAGAATATGTTTTACTAGCGGGTGGGAAATGGGAATGGACTGTTTGGATCATTTGGGCCATCTATTTCTTTAGTTGAGGTGGACTCCTTATCGATATGCGTGTTTGTGAATCATTCGGCCATGCTGAGGAAGGGAATTGTTAAAAGGCGTTAATTAAAGAGATAAATGGGGAACAAATTATTTGTCCTCTATTCACATTTAGTTTGAGATAAACTAATTTTAATTTGTTAGGAGAAGAATGGAAATTATTGTTTTCTATTGCAACATGTCATATGCTGCAAAGAGGAGAAGTGGAATGGTACTTTGGGACCTAAATTATTGATTAGCAAATGATAAGATAAGGATTTGACCTTCTCACCACGTTGGAAATTATGTTTATTATTCGTCCACGATAAAAGTAAGAGTTCCACTGCAAATTTGCAACCGTTGTCTTGTGGAGATGGCAATCAACCTGAAGTTCCGAGTTCTTCTCACCACATTAGATGAGAGCCTATTCAACTTCGAGGTGTTTGAAAAAAAGACGCAGCAAGATCCATCCGCAGACATATACAGTATTGATGGAATGGTCAACTTCAGGAGATATGAGGCTGAGTCAATTTCATAAGTTTTTTTATACAACCCCAGAATATCACAAATTAATTATTCGTAAACATCGGAATTATTAGGATTTCTGCATGAGAGAAATTATGCACTACGAAAAAATTCAAGAAATTTAAAGCGATGCAGAATTATATTAGATGAAAGAAATAGAAGAAGATTACAAGATCAAATTTATTTCTCTTTGGACCTCCTAGGGAGTTTATATAAGCACTTTCTTTAACAAATGATAAGAATTAAAGACCAACTGAGACTCTATATTAATCCCAAAAATATGACATCTACCTTGTAATAAAAAAATAAATCAATTCCTTAACAATCTCATGATAAGAAAATATACAGAATATGTCAAACATGTTTTCTTTTACTTTTTTGGATCCAAATAGATTTCCAGTTAAAGTAGGATTCAATGCATTAATTAACAAATATCCACCTTGAATCGAATCCTACAATCAGATATCTAATACTCTATACCACCGCCATTGTTCTGATTCTGCACATACAATAATATCCTTGTAGCTTGATCTGGCGATTTCACCTCTTCAACTACTTGGAATACATATGAAACGATGTCCTCAAAGTCATAACTCTTAAGAGGACCTACTTGCCTGCGAGCACATTCTGCAGCTAGACTTGTCGTTGCTTCCTCTACTTGCTCCTCTGACTCTGGTTGTTCAACATAATGAGATTCTTCTGGCCCATTTTGAATTGGAGTTAATCCAAACTCCACCTATTTGTTAACACCCTCCTCTGCTGAGTCAATAACATATGATATCTGCGTGAGCATAAACATCTCATCAAAAGATATGTTTCTGCTGTGAATAACCTTGTGCTCTGAGGAAGATCACATTCTGAAGCCTTTTTCACCTGCACCATATCCCACAAAAACTCCTTCTTTGGCCCTTAGTTCCAACTTTCCTTCGCTGATATGATAATATGTTGGACAGTCAAAGACTTTCAGATTAGTATAATCAGTAGAGTTTTCTGACCATACCTCAACGGGAGTCTTTAGATCGATCGCAGTTGCATGATTTCGATTGACAAGATAGCATGTTGTGCTAACAGCCTCAGCCCATAATGACTTGTTCAGACCAAAATTAGAGAGCATGCACTGTGCCCTCTTCAGAAGAGTTCTGTTCATGTGTTCTGCTACACCATTCTGCTGTGGTGTATTTTTGACGGTGCGATGTCTGACAATGCCTTCATCTTTGCATAATCAATCAAATTCAGACGAACAGAACTCCAAGCCATTATCAGTACGAAGACGTTTCACTTTTCTCGATGTCTGATTCTCCACCAAAGTCTTCTATTGCTTCAAAGCTTTAAATGCCTCGCTCTTGTGCTTCATCATGAACACTCATGTCATCCTTGAGTAATTATCTATCACAGATATAAAGTATCTAGAACCTCCTAGAGATGGAACACGAGAGGGGCCCCAACAGTCAGCATGGATGTAATCGAGTGTTGCCTTCATTTTGTGCACGACTTTCCTGAATTGATGTTGTTTTTGCTTGCCAAAAATACAGCGCTTGCAGAATTTGATTTCAGATATCTTCTGACCATTCAGAAGATTACGCTTGCCGATGATGTCCATCCCTTTCTGACTCATATGTTTAAGTCACATGTGCCATAACTTGGATGCTTCTGATTCTGATTTGGATGAACCACCTACTACAGCCACGCCAGAAATTACTGTGCCTTGTAATATGTACAAGAACTTTTGTCTGACTCCCGTCATGACTTCAACATCACCCTTGGTGACCGTGTGAACACCTCCTGCAGCAGACATCCGACATCCTTTGGAGTCCAGAACTCCTAACGATATTAGATTTTTTTTCAATTGCGGAACATGACGGACCTCTGTCAATGTTCTCACCCGATTGTCATGACTTCTGATCTGAATTGAGCTGATTCCAACTATTTTACAAACTGCATCATTGTCTATGATGACGTTTCCGCCATCAATCCTCTGATAAGTCGAGAATCCCTCTCTTTGCGGAGTCATATGATAGGAGCATCCTGAGTCGAGAACCCAACTCTCCTCCAATCATCTCTAATCAGGCACCATAAGAGCCAAATCATCATCAGATTCGCTATTCTGGTGAGCTACTGCAGCAATCGTGTCTTTCTTCTTCTTCTTGGGGCATTGCAGATGTCCTTCGGATTGATGTTCTTCTTCTTCGACTTATCCTTTTTAGGGTTTGTCTTTTATGTAGTTGTTACCAACCTTACAGTCTGAGTCTCCACAGCCTTGCCAGACGCATTATGACGAAGTTCACGAGTATGTAGGCTCGATCTTACTTCTTTCAGAGTAATTGTCTCTTCGAATTATAACAGATTGTACGAAATTTTCATACGACAGAGGAAGAGACACCAACAGAAGTAAGGCAACATCTTCATCTTCAATCTTCACATCTATATTTCGTAATTCCATCAATAGAGTATTCATCTGATCAAGATGATCTTTCAGAGGGGTACCTTCTTGCATGCGAAGGGCGTACATACATTGCTTCAACAATAACGTGTTGGTCAGAGACTTGGTCATGTAAAGATTCTCAACTTTCGACCACAGACCAATCGTCATTTTTTGATCGGCGACTTCGATAATCACATCATCCGCCAGACACAACAGGATCATAGAGTGCGTCTTCTCTTCTTGTGCCGCCAAACTTGCGAGGTCGGACTCCTTTTCTTTGCCCTTCGAGTCTCTCTCATTTGGTTTGTTCTTCGGCATGTTCGCGAGCGGCGCCCATGCTCCCTGTTATTTCAGAAGTGTCCGCATCTTGATCTGTCAGAGACTGAAACTGTTTCGTTATGTAAATTTCTCGATGTTAACGTTGTGTGATGCCATTTCTACGCCTAACGGAGGATCGATGAGCTCTGATATCAGTTTGTTAGGATTTCTGCACGAGAAAAATTATGCACTATGAGAAAACCCGAGAAATTTAAGGCGACGCAGAATTGTATTAGATGGAAGAAACAGAAGAGAATTACAAGATCAAATTTATTTCTCTTTGGATCCTCTAGGAAATTTATATAAGCACTTCCTTTAACAGATGATAAGAATTAGAGACCAATTGAGATTCTATATTGATCCTAAAAATAGGACACCTACCTTGTAATAAAGAAATAAATTAATTCTTTAACAATCTCATGATAAAAAAATATACAGAATATGTCAAACATATTTTTTTTACTTCTAACATATTTTCAGTTAAAGTAGGATTCAAGACATTAATTAACATGAATGTTATTGGTCAGACTCCCCGGAGCTGCTAGTGAAGTGATTGTAGACATCATTGAGCATTAAACAATGTTGCTGATTCAAGGAATGACATTAATATGGCATCTAATTGGAGATCGGTCAACTATACCTCCTATTCCTTACGTTTATGAAACATTTGTATAGAGATCTGATTCAAGGACAAAATTCTGTAGATAGTGGTGAAAAGTGGTTATGTGACAACGTTATCATCTCCACAAACTAAAAGCAAGTCCACTAATACAGGCAAACTAAAAGCAATGTCACCAATACAGCAATGTCCTTAGTGGGATGCCCTGATAAAAGATAAATACATGACATTTGTTTTTGGATTATCGAAAAAATAAAGACATGATATTTTATACTTTCTAAAGGTAGGTGCTGTGGGTTCATGATCCATATGCGCACTATATTGCGATCTAAGTCACATAATATAACTATCGTGATACTTCTGACTCTCTGGAACGCCTCACAAGGGTTACGAGTAGGACACATGAAGAATGAAATAGTTGATCTCAGAAGTAAAATTTAGATTTTAGATTCTCACTTGCTCTGTTAAAACATCAGTCTACTAATATGCACTAACATTTTATGCCAATGTTCAACTTGGCTTTATGTGCAGTTGGGCATGGCTAGTGCACTAGAAACATTGTGCGGGCAAGCATTTGGCGCGAAACAACTTCACATGCTTGGCATCTACCTGCAGCGATCATGGATCGTACTAATTTCATGCACATTTGTACTCGTTCCACTTTTCTTCTTCACAACCCCAATTCTCAGGTTGCTCGGGCAAGAAGAAGATGTGGCCAAAGTGGCAGGGAGGATCTCTCTCTGGTTCATCCCCATCATGTTTTCTTACATATTCTCTTTCACCTTTCAAATGTACCTCCAGTCACAAAGCAAGAACGTCATTATTGCATATTTGGCAGCACTTTCTCTCAGCCTGCACTTGTTCTTCTCCTGGCTCACTGTGACAAAGCTTCAGATGGGAGTTGAGGGCGCAATGGGATCAATGATATTGGCAATGTGGATACCCATCATTGGTCAGTTTGTGTTCGTGTTGTGGGGCGGTTGCCAAGATACATGGAAAGGTTTCTCATCCAGTGCTTTCAGTGGCTTGTGGCCTGTTGTTAAGCTCTCTCTATCTTCTGGAGTCATGATATGGTAATGTTATGTCCTCTATTACCTTTAAATGAGCTTAGTTTTCTTGTTATGTTACCATGTTGAGCACAATCATAGATTTCTTAACGTTGTGCATTCTAAATGCTTTTTTTTTTCTTTTGTTTTTCTCACACTGCAGTTTGGAACTTTGGTATAACACTATATTGGTACTATTAACAGGACAAATGGAGGATGCCAAGATCGCAATTGATGCTCTTTCCATCTGGTATTCGAAGACTATTTTCACTTTGTTTAATTACTTATTGCATGTTTAATGTAAGTTCATGTTGTGGTCATACACTCATACTCAAAATGGTGTTTTCTACCTGAACAGTCTCAACATCAATGGATGGGAAATGATGATTTCTCTCGGTTTTCTGGCTGCAGCAGGGTAATGACATGGTTTCCTCTCTAGATTCTCCCATTAGCATAGGAATTTTTTTCCCTTATACTATGTGGTTTACTGTTCAAATGCATGCATGCATGCTTTGGAATGAATTCAATGTGCTAATTAGCCTCTATTTCTCAGGTAGACATTTTGTTTTAAGTATTTTTTTGCATGAAATGCATGAATAAGTTAAAGAAGTCAGGCATTAAATGTATATTAGGATAAACACAGAACAATGCTTTCTACTCCATCGTATCTTTGTAATTGAACTCCACATTCATAACTTTTAGGTGAAATTGCAAACACCAAGTTAACAAACAGATCTACTCTACATTTGCAGAGTTCGTGTAGCCAATGAGCTAGGTGCTGGGAATGCAAAGGGAGCAAAGTTTTCGATTCTTGTTGTCGTGAGCACATCATTGTGTATTGGATCAGTTCTATTTGTTTGTTTTATGTACTTCCGAGGGAAGATAGCATATGTATTTACAGAAAGCCCTGAAGTGGCTGCAGCAGTAGATGAACTGTCTCCCTTATTGTCATTCTCAATATTATTGAACAGTGTTCAACCAGTTTTGTCTGGTAAGATTTCCTCAAGACCTTGTAGTTTGATTACATACATGTATGTGAATGGATCAGTTCTATATGCATGTTGATGGACTATTGTAGTTGAACTTTTGTAGTGTGTCAATACTTGTCTTCTGATTTCCTTTTTCATTGTGAAGGTGTTGCTGTTGGCGCTGGCTGGCAGAGTGTGGTTGCATATGTCAATATAACATGCTATTACTTGATAGGGATTCCACTGGGGATTGTGCTTGGTTTCTTGATTGGTTATGAAGCTAAGGTAAAAATAGTTGCTTGCCTCATCTTTCATTTATTAACTGTCATCTCACGACATGTGACATTAAAACCCAAGTTCATAATTGTTCCACTTTCCAACTAATCAAGCCAGGACATGAAGCAGTCAGATTTCTTTTGGAAATATGAACATGAAAAGGTTGTGCACTAGTGGTGCAATGGCAAACCTTAAAGTTGTAGCTTAGTTCGAAAATAGAGGAAGAATGTTTTTTTAAAAATGCTGTAGAGCAGTAAACATGATTTTCCATATTATGACTAGGCTCTATCAAAATAAATACAGAGAAACTAAAAGCCAAATACTCGCCAAATTTTTTGAAAGTATAAAGGATGATTGCCATGTTTGCGATCATTCAACGTTATTGCTAAAACAAACAAATAAACCATTTTTTGGAAATACTGACCAAATCTAAAACAAATAAGTCCCTCCTCAAATAAATAAATAAATCCTTGACCTGATATAGTTTACCAGTCTTCTGTAGCATCATTAAGCATACACATAAAGATTAACATTTTACTTTACATACATTGTAGGGCATCTGGATTGGGATGATGATTGGCACTGCTGTCCAAACTTTAGTTCTGATTATCATCACTTACAGAACAGACTGGGACAAACAGGTAATGCATGAGCAAATTCTGAATTTCTTTTGGATGATAACATCCGTAGGTACCACTACAAGTTTCTGAAATAATAACTTATTACTTTTGAAGCCTTATTCATTGAAGGGATTGAAATCCAAACTCGATACTATGTGCTCTGTGTTTTTACATCAACTCCTCTGTGGTGCCTTTCTGTAGGTTGTAATAGCTCGGCAACGAGTTAACAAGTGGGTCTTACCACCAAGGTCAGATGAGTCGAATGATCGAAAGCAACTTGCATGATCTAATTGAATAAAAATTGTCAGGCTTCAGAGGATGATATGTGTAGTTGCTCATCGATGAATACATGATTCAAATTGTGGTGGCTTAGTTCTGGTTACGAGGAAAGCTTAGCAGCTTATATGAAATTAATTCTTGCTACCTCTCCTAGTATTAGTCATCTTATGAACCCCGATTCTTGTGAAAAATGATGGGGTTCAGTTGGATCTTTTTTGCTTTTATTTCACCAATGAAACCAAAATTGTGTGAGTACAGGCCAATTAGTGACCTCTTGTAATAACTATTTCTTAGAAAGACTAAGGAACTCTTGATGTATCTTGAATTATTGCACCATGCACATAAACTTGTGACAAAAAATAATAAAAAGAGAAGTCTAAATATGCGGTGATGAAAAAATTCGAGAATAGAAAGAGAAGATCGCAAAGAGATTATAGAAAAATAGAGGAGACACACGAATTATCCAGGTTCACCCTTGAGATTTGGGCTACATCATGCAAGGAGGTTCCACTATATCATTTTGATTACAGCCGCCACCCAGATTACATATGAAAATAAGGTATAAATAAACCACTCCCAAACGGGTTCAAAATTCGAATAAAACAGAGAAAAAATATAATCCGAACCACATGGGCCGACTAAACAAAAGTCCAATTCCGTCTAGGGGCGCTGCCCCCGAACCCCCGCCCGCTCACCGGCGAGCGGAACTGCCGTAGGGGGTCGGAGCCCCCCGAACTCCTCCTTTTGTTCGTACGCCAGCAGCACAGATAATTGAGTAATACTCAGATTCCTCTAAGCTCACACGGGTGAACTCCGTGTGAGAAATAAGGGGTCCTGAAGTATTCACCAACTTCAACATTCTCCCACTTGGTGGATGCTTCACACCGATGAGAGCCTTATTAACAACATTCTTCTTCAATCCGACAGTAGTAGAGCACCACTCAAACTTTGCATCTGTAACAGCTTTAGTCAGAAAGTCAGAACTATTCTCTGTTGTATCAATCTTTTCAAGCTGAACCTCTTTCTTTTCCACCTTTTCCCGGATGAAATGATATTGGATGTCAATATGCTTTGTGCGTGAGTGAAATGCAGGATTCTTAACTAACTGAATAGCACATTGATTATCACATCTCACCTCTATGACACCTTGCTCAAATTCGAGCTCCAAGCACAACTGCCGTAGCCATATTGCATTTTTTGCAGCATGAGTAAGAGCTATATATTCTATTTCTGTAGAAGAAAGTGTTACCACGCTTTGTCTCTTGCTCATCCAACTTAGTGCAGTCCCAAGTAATGTAAAAGCATATCATCTAGTGGACCGTTTACTATCAATGTATCCACTTCAATCAGTATCTACATGGCCCACAATATCAAGCATCTTTTCTTTTCTTGTACTTTCAAAATACAACGAAAAATTTGAAGTTCCACGAAGGTACATGAAAACTCTCTTGATAGCATTCCAGTGTTCCCTGCCTAGGTTAGACATATTCCGACTCAAGACTCCTAGTGCTTGAGCTATATCTAGATGCGTGCACACCATGGCATACATCAAGCTGCCCACTGCACTTGCATATGGCACACGGTTTATCTCTTCGGCTTCTTCATCCATCTTCGGATATTGCTCTGCAGAAAGTTTGGTTCCTAGAGACATAGGAGTACCCACTGGCTTGCAGTTCGACATGTTAAATTTCTTTAACACTTCTTTTATGTACTTCTCCTGTCCTAACCACAATTTTCACTTCTGACGATCCCTTCTAATCTGCATACCTAAAATAAAATTCGTCGGCCCCAAGTCTTTCATCTCAAACTTCTTGCCCAACAAACCCTTCACTGAATTCACCATTTTCATGCTATTTCAAATTAATAACATGTCATCCACATATAGTGTAAGAATGACAAATTAATCGTTAACTCTCTTCACATAAAGATAATGATCAAAATCTGAACATACAAACTTGAGTTGGAGCATGTACGTATCAAACTTCTAGTACCACATCCTTGGTGACTACTTCAATCCATACAAAGACTTCTTCAATTTGCACACCAGATTTTTTTTTACCTTGAACTTCAAAGCCTTCTGGTTGCCTCATATATATCTCTTCCTCCAAGTCCCCATGAAGGAATGCCGTCTTCACATCCATCTGCTCTACCTCAAGATTATATGCTGCTGCTAGAAATAGAACAAATCTGATTGAAGTCATTTTCGTCAGGGAGAAAAAATTTCATCATAGTCGACTCCCTCAATCTGATAGTACCCTTTAGCTACCAGTCTCGTCTTGTACTTCTCTATAGACCCATCCGGTTTCAGCTTTCGCTTGAACACTCATTTGCAACCAATTGCCTTTCTATCCTTAGGCAATTTACACAAGCTCCATGTTTCATTCTTATCCAGTGATTGCATCTCATCTGCCATAGCAAGCTCCCACTGATTTGCATCATCCATAGACCTTGCATCTTTTACAAAACTAGATTTTTCTCCGATGATGCTCAAAACATGAAACAAACTCAGAGCACTAAGAGAGTATCTAAGAGGTGCTCTTCTTACTCGTGTCGATCTCCTGAGAACTGGTATGGTGCCAACATTTGGTTTTTCATCTGAATCTGCAACTTCAACTTCATTAACTGAGTCCTCTCGATCAGATTCTAGAACAGACTCAACTGAAATATCTTGAGCAACCACTTCTGCAGCTTCATAATCAGAATCTTCTTTCGAAGAAGAATATTCTTCAAGCATTGCAACTTTCTTGGGTTCATCATTTTTCTGAGCCTCAACTTGGGATTGTGATTCACGGAAGACAACATCCCTACTGTATACAATAGTCCTTGTCCTTGGATTCCACAGTTTATAGCCCTTGACCCCTTCCTTGTATCCGACAAATATGCTCTTCTCAGACTTACTGTCAAGCTTACCCTGCTTTTTCTTAGGTATATGAACATATGCGTCACATCCGAACACCCAACATGAGACAAATTCGACTTCTTACCAAACATTGCCTCATAAGGCGTCTGATCCTTCACTGATGAGGTCGGTGAGCGATTCTTCAAGTAGTTTGCCGTGGTTACAGCTTCTGCCCAGAATTCTTGCCTCAATCCAGCCCAACTCAGCATGCATATGACCTTCTTTATGAGTGACCGATTTAACCTTTCGGCTACTACATTCTGCTCAGGTATATATGGAGTTGTCTTCTGCCTTACAATACCATTGTCAACGCAGAACTACTCAAACTTCTTTGAACAAAATTCGCTTTTGTTATATGTATGAAGGACCTTGATCTTGCTCAATTGGTTTTCCATCAAAACTTTAAATTCTCGAAACTTATCGAATACATCTGATTTATTTTTGATAAAATAAATCCAACTGTATATCGAAAAATCATCTATATAAAGAGACATAGTACCTGAACCCTCCAATAGATGGAGTCGGAGTTGGTCCAAAGACATCAATATGGATCAGTTCGAGAATCTTCATTACTCTTGAACCTGTGTGTTGAAAACTGACCCAGTTCTATTTTCCATGAAGGCAATGTTCACAGAACCCGAAGCCCACAAAATAATCTGAAACTCCTTCTACCATCTGACTTGATGCTATGGTAGAAAGTCCTTTCTCACTGATATGGCCTAATCTCTGATGCAACAACATAGATGTGTTATCTTCATCTTCTTTGGCCTCTTCAGTAATAAATTCACAGTCCACAGATATTATCTCTCCGAGCAACTTATACAATGTGCCATAGCGAACCCCTCGCGCAATCACAATAAACCCTCTAATCATCTTGCACGAATCCTTATCACAACTAAAAATAACACTCGAATCAGTCATTGTACCAACAGATAACAAACTCCTGCTCATAAGTGGTATATGCATCACATCTGGTAGAGTCGTCACCGTGCCATCACTCATCCTCAACTTCATCTTACCATGTCCAACAATCTGAATCGCAGTATCATCTTCGAGCATGACATCCCCACCATTATACTCTTCATATTCACAAAACCAGTATCTATGAGGTGTCATGTGGTACGAAGCACCAGTATCGATGAGCCAGACATCCTTATCTTATTGTGCCATACATGTAGAAGCCAGATACATTTTCCTTTCTTCAGCCTCCTTTTTGTCCGAGGATGACTCAACTTTTTTTTTATGAACCGATTTGTTTTTGCAATCTCGCTTCAGATGGCTCCACTCTTAGACATCTCCAACATTACACATTCTTATCTCTACTCTTCGAACACCCATGAGATTTAGATCTGGACCCTCTTTAATTTTGAGTCCTTTCTGGTTGTGACCGTCAGCGTCTCTTTATCAAAACTTGCCGATCTCTTTCTTCGTATTTCCTTTGATAACAAAGCAACACACACACTTTCATATGAAAGTTCTTTATCCTCGCCACCAATCACGACAATCAGATTGTCCCATAAATCCGGAAGCGAACAGAGCAATGTTATTGCCTTATCATCATCTTAAAACTTAACACCGATTGATACAAGTTGAATGATCACCGTGTTAAAGTTATAAAGATGTGAAGAGAACGAATCACCCTCATGCATCCGAAGATTGTACAATTTTTTTCTCAGAAATAACTTGTTAACTAGTGACTTACTTTGATATAGGAATTCCAACTTCTTTCACAGATCTCTGGCAGTAGGTTCGCTCATCACGTAAGAATTGAATCTGTGAGACAAATCCGAATCAAACCCTTCGTCTTTCTATCATTCCGATCTCACTCTTCGATCGCCTTTGGATCTGCCTGACTGGAGGAAGCCCCATCCGCGACCTTCGTCGCTTCCATGCCTGGCCTCTCCTTCTCTATTGCCGTCCAAATATCTCGATCACCGAGGATATCCTCCATCTTCATCTTCCAGAGATCAAATCGCGTTTCATCAAATTTTTCTATCTCAATCCGCGATCCTCCTGATATCTCGAATAAACCCTAACTCCTCGAACAACTTGTGCTCTGATACCAATTGATGGGAAAATTTGAGAACGAGAAGAGAAGATCGCAAAGAGATTGCAGAAAAATAGAGGAGATACACGAATTACCCAGGTTCACCCTTGAGATTTGGGCTACGTCCTGCAAAGAGGCTTCACTATATCGTTTTGATTACAGCCGTCACCCAGATTACATATGAAAATAAACTATAAATAAATCTCTCCCAAACGGGTTCAAAACCCGAACAAAATAAAAAAAACCTAATCCGAACCACACGGGCCGGCTAAACAAAAGCTCAATTTCGTCTAGGGGCGCTGCCCCCGAACCCCCGCCTGCTCACCGATGAGCGGGATCGCCATCGGGGGGTGGGGCCCCCCGAATTCCCCATTTTGTTCGTACGCCAGCAACACAGATAATTGGGTAATACTCAGATTCTCCTAAGCTCACGTGGGCGAACCCCCATGTGAGAAACAAGGGGTCCTGAAGTATTCACCAACTCCAACATCCGGTACTAGCAGAGGTTTGAGCTCTTATGCTGAATCTTATAACCTATCATTAATTCATGTGAGGATGCACGATATGGACCTTTATATATAAAGCTTGAGATTTATTATCATGCACTCTTTTCTATTATAGGGAATCCGTCTCCATTGTCTCAGGACATTTTCATCTTGTTCACGTTGATCTCTTGCTTTTATTTCATTCTCATATTTGTTGATTGATTGTCAATGTTCTATATTTCCAACAAGTTGGTATCGGAGTTGAAATTTTTTACAATCAATTTTTAAAGACGGCTACAAAAAATTTTGACATCTAGAAGTTGAATGGAAACAAAATTTTATTTTATTTTGCAAGTTCGATATGTGCTATCTTAATTCAAAATGGATTAAGGCATTGTCGAGACAAGAGTTCAATGTTATGGAAATATTCTATTGGGAGGAATTTGATGAGAAAGTCATATCTATTTTTTTAACAAATTTTCACAATAAAAGACAGATAGATATTTGATCAAAACTAAAAACTTTGTGTTTAAGCAAAACCATAGCCAATAAACTTGTATTGAAGCAATAGCTATACATTCTTTAAGTGATCAAAGGTATGTCCATCTAATTGCATATTAATGAGTCTGTTATCTTTATAAATGATTTGAATAATATATATATGCTAAGATTAATGATGAAGATTAAATATTATTGCTTTTGTATTCTTTAGCATTTTCATGTAAAGTCTTTAGAACATCATGGTCTATGATAGGAATAAATTTACTTTTAATTATATTAAAAACAAATAGTTGAGCATGAAAAAATTAGACAATGAAATTGAGATCCAGTAGCAAACCAAATGACTAAGCCTCCAATTTGATTGCGAGAGGCAAACACCAGATGAAAAGCCTAAATCAAGATAGATTCAAGTTTAAGTTGAAGTAGAGATAGATAATAATTATTTTATGAAGAAGAGCGATGCCATAAATTATAAAACAAAAGAAGATTAATGAGTACAATGATGATGGAGAATTACACAAGTATTTTGAAATGATAAATCATACAGTTTGACCAGAGATTTTATACATTTATTTGTATTATTACATATTTTACATACTCTTTCCATGATTTTATAATTTTTTTCTACATTCTTTCAAGCATGATTTAGTGTATAAAAACTTCTATTTAAAGCTATTTTGTGTTATAAGGACTTTGAACAAATAGTTGATCCAAAAATTTGGATATGATGGCAAATGATAGATGAGATAAGGTGTCTACTCATAAGAGTTCTAAATATGGTGACAACTAAAATACAAGACAAGTTCTAGTGGCGAGTTTTGCAAAAATAACGAAGAAGCAGTTATGGAGGCAAATTCAATATCTGATTCCAACTATGAATATATCATTAGAGAACAAAATTCATGATTGAACTATGGACATCATTTTCTTTTTTGTTGGATTTTTTTTTTTTGCCAAAGAAGCATTATCTACGAAAAATAGTGGGCATGCGTCAAGTAGTGATAAAAAAAGCATAAAAAGTGATGAGACCTAAGATTTTTTTAAGGTGCTATTTTGGAGGCTCCGTGGCATGGCAAAGACATTAGAGATGTTTTTCTTGGAGTTGAGGGTCCGCAAGAAAGGTTCAACTTCAAATTTCGCTTATTTCAGCTAAAGACATATATAAGATCAATATTTTAAAAACTAAGCTAAATTATGAATTCAAGATGAACGATCTTTAAAAAGCAAAGAATACTTCCATAATGAAAAATTTCAAAGATAGAAGCGCATAAAGAGTATATCTCTCTCAACAAAAATATTTTATTAAAGTCTTAGAACATTTTGAAATGCATGATGCAAAATCCTTTAGCACCTTGCTATTGTACATTTCTAACTCTTGGTTTCATGTTCACCAAAGTCAAATAAGGACATAAAAAATTATTACTTTAGTGCAGTTTGCATATTATGTATGCAATGGTTTATACTCATACAAATATGTCAATGTTATTAGTATATATATCTAATGTAGGAAAGCATCATTCTAAGTGGATGTAATATTTGAGAAGTACTTTTAATGTGCATTTCAAACTTGATAGAGTTCAGTTGGTCTAATTGGTTATGTTGATTTATGTTTTTTTAAGTGATTTTAATATAAAAAGGTTTATCATTATATTGTTACAGTTGATGATTGTTCCATGAGTTTGGAGCGTTATTTTAAGACATAATAAACCAAAGTACTGAATAGTAGAATAAGCAATCTGGTTGAGATGATTAATTGTCACACCCAACTTCGTGAGTAAGTTCTAATCCCAACTTTTGTATCCATTAATTATGTTTAGCAATTCTGAAAATAAAATCGACAAAACCTCCTCCCTTACTTATCTTGTGGTATTTGCCAATACATACAAAAGATGCATATATCTATTCATCAAAGTTGAAATAAAAGTTATAAGACTTGGCATTCACATATTATCATCATTGTTTCACAACCTATCTCACATGTAATACCCCATAGGATCAAGTTTTATACAATCTTATAAAAAATTTCTCGCAAACTTAATTACAACATATCTAAAACTATCTATTACACATGCATGCTTCCAAAAATAAAAGTGAAGGGGGATTAAAATGCTTCAGCGGCTCGACATCTTCTATATGCAGCAAAACAAGTTCTAAGTCGACTCAATTCAAGACTTTACGAGTATCTGAAAAATTTAAAATGGGTATTATTAGCAACAATCATTTGCTCAGTGAGTGAAATAAAAGTACAACATATGGAAACAATACAAGTGCATATAGCATATAACATTTAAATAACCACATTTTTCTCATATGAGAAAACATCTAAAGTATAGCACATATAACATAACTTGTCAAATCATATGAACTTTCACATAAGTAAAAGTAACTCAAGATATCATAATTTTTATATTTAAACTCCACACATGTGTCATTGCACATACTCATCATGGGTCAATACGTATCCCTTTATGATCATGTGTCATACAGTTAAGCAGAACTTCATAATCAAGAGTCACAGATATACAGAGCAAATCATGGGTCAATACATATCCCTCTATGATTGTGTGTCATACAGTTAAAGAAAGCTTCACAATCAAGAGTCTCAGATACGCAGAGCAAATCATGGGTCAATACGTATCCCAATCATGATTGTGTGCCACCCAATCATGATTCTCAGATACGCAGAGCGTTCATGGGTCAATACGTGCACGCAGAGCAGCCCCCAAAGAGCAAAGACACCTGATATACGCTCCAAAGGCTTCATGTATATCGAATGCGGTCCCAAAGACCATTTTCAAACAGCATGGCTAATGAACACATGGAGTTTAATAATATCAAAATACACATGTCATAATCTCATATCATTATCAAATAAAACTTATTTTCACTTCACAAGCATTGTTCCCTGAAAACATTTTTATATAAGATATTACTTCATCTCATATGAAATTCTTGAAACATATCATAAATACTTTTCATAGTGCAAGATAATAATAACAATAATAATCTTTGCTTGAGGTAATACCATAAATAAAAGAATTAACATATAACATTTTGCTATGTTGTAAATTTACCCACTCACCTTGTACTTTATCATTTCAAGGAGGTTTATTAGATTTTCTCCCTTTCACTTGCAACTTGAGGTTTTCCTACAATTAGAGAATTTAACTCGCTATATAGGCTTATAACAAAAATAGTTAATTCGGGTCGCAATCTGTCAATGTCCTGAAATCTGACAAAAGCATCACTATGAAATAAAAAATTCATTTCGCGCAAAATAGAAGTTCAAATAGGATGATTCCACCTCTCACCGAACCCTTGGAATGTATATTTAAGCATATCCAAATTTCAAACCCTAATTCACTCTATTCTAATCGTGCCCTAATTTATAAATGGAACTTGTATCAGACTCGGGACAGGATGAGTGACTTGCGAAGGTAAGTTCATAACTTGCTCTATAAAACTCATTTTTAGGTGATTCCAGAAGCTATAGAAAACTAACTTCGAATGGATGAACCATAAAAATTTCATAATTTATGGTTCGTTTATCACCAAGTAAGATTCTCTCAATCAGAAGAAAAATTTCCGGATCAAAACTCACCTGGAACAGCCGACGTTTCCGATTTTCCCTAGGTCAGTTCGCTCGAGTTCTTCCTCTGGTAAGTTTTCTACGGTGAGAATATAATATTAAGTGGCTTATATATTTTTTTCAAAATTTTTCGAGGTTTCATAGCAGTTTGGAAAAATATCCCTTTGAGCAGCTTTCACCTGTCCGCTTCAGCTGCTTGGAACTTAAGTGATGACCAATCATATTTTTTTGTCATAATTAAGTGTTTTAATCCTAATAAAGCTGATTTAATCCTATTTAAACATATATATTATAATATTTAGAAATTTTATGATTTATTCCTAATAATCATATATAATTATTTTGTAAAGTTTATCAATAATTAAGTAATCATTATGCACTAATCGAAATATTAATTATTATATACAAATATCACTAAATGGAAATATAAACTAATTTAGTATGTTACTTAAATGCATAATTATGCACAAATGATATTTCTAGGACACGTCCGTGACATTAATTAGGGTGTTCATTATTGAAGAAGAAGCTACAATAATGTGATTGTCATGGTGCAATATATAAATCTTGTCACATCAAGTGATATGACATAAATCAATCTATTTTTTTTGTAATATCCCTAACTACTACGTGATATTATTTGCATTATCCCCGATCATTTTGTCAAAAACTTGTCAACATTTTTACATATATTTAGCATTTTTCCCATTTATGCATGTGAGATTACTTTTTACATCCTTTCCTTTCAGGGAACTCAACATTCTCATTGAGTGATTGTATTGCACAATGTACAAAGGTATAACATTCTTATACTTGCACAAGATATTATTCGCTTTGGACATATTTTAATTGTCCCAATATTTATAATATAATTATTAATTACTAAATGCATTACATTTTGTCAAAATACTTCATAATTATTCAAGGCCAAATTTATACATATATTTAACATTTCATCAATGTTATGCATTTGGGCTAACCAAAGATAAGCCTTCTATATCATTTCCTGAACTCAATTTTTTCATTAAGTGATCGCACTCCTCCGTGCACATAGATCCACTTAGAGTGACTATGATACTATATGCAATATTCTTTAACTTGTGCAAGATGTAATCACTTTGACACTCTATAATTGTTGAAATATATATTACATAAAATAGTGCTTGAAGTTATTTTATTACTAAGGGATGTATGATATAATAACACTATGATATACATTTATTGCTTGAGAACATCCATCACTATTATTAAAAGATTTGACTACTTTAATTATAGTAAGATGATTGTAAGATATATTTGAGCATATAGTTACACAAAGTTTAATCTTACAAATGATCATTTGAGTAAACAAAATTATCTAAACTCACCATCATAAGTACAAAGTTGACTCATCATCAATGCAAATCTCATTGTGATCATCCGCTATTAGTGTTGATATCAATCTATACATAGATTTGGTATTTTTAATGTTAATTGTGGGTGTTCAAGAGTCGGATGGATTCAAACCCAACCCTCATTTTTTTTAATATTTTTAATATAAAAATATTATGTTAAAATATAAAATAAAATTTTCAAATATTTAAATATTACTTTCATATTAAAAATGATTTTAATATATTTTATAATTTTAAATCAAATATAGATTGAATTTAAATAAAAAATAAAAAAATAGGTCCATGGGTTGAGATTTGGGTTGGGGTTTTGCAATTCGTATTTGATCCGACCACAAATTGGGATCAGGCGGGGTCCAACTCGACCATCGACTTGACCCAACCTACGCCTTGATGAACCGGATGACCTGACCTGGCTCATCGGGTCGGCTCGACCTAATGAACACCCCTAATGTTAATAATAAGTCAAATTAAATTATTTACTCTGAAGTATAAAAAGTATGTGTAGATTAAATCTAACACTTCTAATAAAATGTCATTATAGTATGATACTTAATTTAATTTTATTGTCATGGTATTTTAATGTGATTATGATATGACAAGTTAATTATTTTACATTTGCATGATGATAATCATCAAATCATGTTTGGAATTAAATAGGTAATGTCCTATGGTTCACATATCAATTTATCTTACTATAATTTACTTGACACAATGCTAGGTTTTGCTTTTGTTTGGTAATTATTAATATAGTCATATGAATCTAATGAATCACACCTAGATGATTGCAGTATAGAAATTCAAGTAGAATGTATATGCTAGTACATATCATACTCGGATATGAGGTAGCATAATATGAAAGAAAAATACAAATTATAACACTAAAGAAGTTCAAAAGATATATGAAGTGATTCACTTTGAATTAGTAGATCTAAATCAATTTTGAATCAAACATCGAGAATCGATTCAGTTTGAACCAAATTTGTGTAGAATTTGAATTGGCACTATCTAGTGGATTTTTTGTTAGTTAATTAATATTTTATCAATTTGTATAAAATTATCATATGACGATAGCAAGAAGTCTCATCCAAACTCATAATAGAGTTAATTTTGAAATTATTATTTCATCCCTATAACGAGAGGGGCACGAATGTTTGAGGAATTTTCATGTATTTTAAATCCATTTTGGTGCCCTCACTTACATCTCTCATTACTCTATTGTGGTTCATTAAGTAGATGTTGTCTTTGTGTTGTCACTTCTTTAGTCCTCTCATGAATGGAATATCATGAAAAAATGGTGTTCGGTAACGAGAACACCTCAAATTTTACCATGTTTCATATTTTAATTTTAATCAGTGTAAGTAATGATGATCTTGTTAGAATAGAAATTTCTCACATATAATATGTTTTTCATTTTAGATTTATATGTATATATTTCAACTTAAAAAAAAATCAAGTGTATCATGAAATAACAAAGCACTTTAATGTGAAGTATCATTTTGTCAGTGATGTTATAGAAAATAATGATGTTCAATTTCAATAGACTAACACTCAAGACGAACCGACAAATATAATGGCATTGTCAAGTTTGAACATTGTTCAAACATGACCTCCATACTGCAAAGATTGAGATAGACCCATCTTGGCCATTCAAGAAGGAGAAGATACAGGGCGTTCTAGTTTAGAAAGTTATGTAAAATTCAAGTTAACTTGACAATTTATTATGTGCTTTGAATTATTTTACTCTACACCCAAAAGTACAAAAGAAAGTAAATGAGAAAAATAAAAATATGTGCTGACAATGAAGGGCTGGCTGTTAGGTCTAAGTCCATAACTTACCCCATTCACTTCGGGGTGTGAGGGATATCACATTTGCAATTAGGATTTATTATTATGTACTTTCTTTTTATTATTGTGAACATTTTTATGGTGGTATCTTTTACTCGTGGACATTTTCTTTTCTTTTATATTTAGAATTTTGTTATGTTAAATATCTATGTAAATATTTTTTACTGGTTTGTTTTAATTTCGTTGCTTTGTTATTGATCGCTCCTTGTGTTCTAATTTTTAGTATGATCCAATTATTATTTCGCAAGGATTTTTTGTATTCATATATTAACTTTACTAAACGCATGTTCTCTTTATGGATTAATCCAACTTATAATATCTCAAAATGAGTGCATTAAATGCTATTTTGAACTTTTTCTTCAGTAGCTAGCCGCTAGTATCTGGAAAGCGGTGTTGACCGTTCAATCCGCACAGCGTTAACAATTATACATCTTGTCCACAAGCCCTACCTAACTAAAATAATATAACCTATAATATGTTTAAATTTTAAATATGGGTTTAATGGAGGTCCTACCCATTCAAATGGGTATGACCATCCTACCTATGCTCATGGCCATCAGATACATGATCGACGGGTGATAAACAAGCGCATAGTTCAAATGACAATAGGAAAAAAATTGGCGGTTCAATAGAGGTCTTGTTGCGGTCCGGTGTTTGCGGATCTGTTGTGCCCTAGGCAACATGGAGGCATGACAATAGCTGCGAGGTCCACAACGACAAACTCCTACACCAAATACGAGGTCAATGACGACAGAACCCCTCCTTCAATGGCTACGAGGTCCATGATGAAGGCAAAGTTGGCGGCTCTCGTGTGCCCTGGGTGACATGGAGGTGGTGGCGTCTACTACGAGGTCGACGATGACAAACTCCTTTGCTGGCTGTGAGGTCACCAACGATAGAACCCATCCTTCAATGGCTATGAGGTCGACGACGAAGGCAAAGTTAGCGACTCTAGTGTGCCCTAGGCGAAATGGAGGTGCCGATGGCTGCTGCGAGGTCGATGACGACAAACTCCTTCAGCAACTAAGAGGTCAACGACAACAAAACCCCTCCTTGGGTGACTGCGAGATTGATGATAAAGTCGAAGTTGTGCGACTGTTCGATTGCCGATCTCGCGTGCCCTAGGGACATGGAGGTGGCGGCGGCGACTGCAAGGTCGACGACCACATAACTCCAATGACAACGACTATGAGATTGGCAACAAAGACGAAGTCGTGTAGGGATGCGAGGTTGTTGACCCAGATGGTGCGGCGGCTACGAGATTGATGACAATGGCTAAGTCATCGAGGGCAATGAAGCTGTCAGTGCCCCCATTCTCTTCCCGGTGGTGACACCAAGCTTCTTTGCAACATCATCATCGACCACGTCAGTGAGTTCTCCGACATCGGACACTCCATCAAAGAGGATGAGGCTTCGGGTCATCGACAATGCACAAGACGACGATAAACCCATGTCAATGAACCGTTGGCTTTTTTTTTCAAACCCATTTGAACTGCACATTTATTTATTATCCGATGATCGCCGATCAAACGATCACGAATGTGGGTAGGACGTCCATTAAACCCTTTAAATATATTTTGATACATGAAAATTACCCAATTAGCATAAAAATTATTTGAATATATAATAATTAAAATGATATAAGTTATAGATGATGATATTAGAATGTGAAAAATATTATTCTTGTCACCTTGTAATATGAAATATTACATAATGTTACCATAAATGTAAAATTAATAAAGAAATTGATAAAGCATACTTTTTATGTTTTTTAAATAACATCTTGTATTAATGGAAGATGACATGTCAAACACTGATCTGATAAATACAAAGGGCACGATGGCCAAAATATTTGCTTTATGAAGTATGTTTTATTGGACAAGTAATATAAAATATAGCTTCCTTTCATGTAGACAAAATCAACTAACTCGTTTGCGTGATTTTGTTATGGAGGACTTTGATTTTTTTTTTATGAAAGTATTCAATCAATGAAAATTAATTTTTTTATGAAGCTTTAATCCTCTTATATGTGACTTAAGCCCCTATCTCATAATTGAGAATAAGAGCTAGATAAGAGTTGATTTCTACTCCGACGAGGAAAGCAAATAGAAAAAAAAGGAGGAAAATCGTATCCGACACGAAAAAGGAGAAAAGTCCCAAGCAAATTTGCCTCGTGGACGTGCATAGCAAAGAAGTTGGGTTAAGCTTTTACGAGAAGAAAGAAAGTTGTTTTCTTTCTATAGCTAAGTTCTTCGAGAGAGGAGAGAGAGAAAGACAGAGGAGAGAACCTTCGGGATACGATTCGAGAACGAGTACTCATTCGTTCTCAACGAAACTTAGATCTTACTTCTTCTTCTCATTTATTCTTCATATTTCGATGAGATCATTCTAATTTTATCCTCAATTTTAAGAGATATTTATTCTGTGATATCTAAGATTGTTTCTTGAGATTATTATTATATTCCTTTGCGTAGTTCGGAGAAGAGGCTTTGCAACATACTATTATTTCATAGTAAAAAATTTGATACTTGCTCTTGTAATTTTTTTCTCACGTTAAGAGGTTTTCACGTAAATCATTTGCGTCTTTATTCTGATTTAATTTCTTTATATTATTGTCATCATTCCATTATTATTTTGTATATCAAAAGGAGAAAAGAAGATAATTTCGCAACTATCTGTCTTTTTTTTCTCAATAGTGCCATCAGAGTCCGATCAGTAAAGCGCACATTACAATGGAGGACAATTATGCCCCCAGTCGGATGCATGTACTCACAGGAACAAACTATTCTATCTAGAAGCATCGGATGAAGGATTAGTTAAATTGCATGGACATTTATTATCTAATCGAAGGTGATACTGCAAAGTCTAAGGATATGGATAATAGAAAGTGGGGGAGGATCAAGACCAACAGTAGTAGAAATCTGACAATGGCTCGACGACAAGGTGTTTTATCATATTGCCAATATTGATGAACCCCTCAAAGTGAGAAAAAAAATTGTAAGAAATGTATGAACGAAAATTGCCATAGAATAAGGTGCTATTGATGAAGAAACTTATTAACCTGAAGTACAAGAATGGTCATTTTATTGGAGAACATTTTGACAGCTTTCAGGAATTGATTAACAAGTTGTTCTCAGTAAAAATCGTATTTGAAGATGAGATCTAAGCACTACTACTGTTGAGTTCATTACCCGATAGTTGGGAAACGCTCGTTATCTTTATGAACAACTCTGCTCCGGTGGACAATTATCTTTAGAAACTATCAAATATAATTTGTTCAATTAAGAAACAAGAAGATAATAGCATAATCTCATGCAATAAATCAGAGACATTCATCTTGAAAGACGTGAGAGAAACAAATAGAGAAAGTCTCACAACCACGATAGATAAGGCCAAGAGGCAAATCGAAGTCCAGAAAAGAAGTCACCTGCTATCATTGTGGCAAGCCAGGACATTTCAAGAATGAGTGCAGAAAATTAAAGTATAATCAATCACAAGAAGGGTCTAAAGATACTGAAATGTAGAAAACTGACAGTGGTGGAAACAACATTACGGTGGCTACATCAGATGATGTATATTTTCTTACTCAAGAAGAGGAAGAAGATGGTGTCAACGTTGTGAGTCAAGATTCAGTTTGGATGACACTGCAGCTTCATTTCATGTTACCCCTCACATAGATGTATTCTCAACATATAGAGAAGGAGCATTCGAGTCTGGGGAACAAGTAGTTGAATACCAATACAGAATGCGAGCTTGTGCTCAAAGACATAAAACATGTACTAGAAATCCATCTCAACCTAATTTTAGTTGAAAAATTAGACGACGATGATTATGAGAGCAACTTCAAAAGGGGAGTATGAAAATTCAGGAGAGGTTCACTCCTACTGGCAAAAGGACACAAAGATGGTACACTCTACAAAACTAAAGCACAACAGTGCACCGAGGAGGTAAACGTGACTCAAGAGATGTCATTATCTAAGTTATGGCACAAACGACTTGGTCATATAGGTGAGAAAGGACTCTAAATATTATCTCAACGAAATTTGCCATTAGGTATGAAAGACACTTCACTTGACATATGTGTTAATTGTTTGATTGATAAGTATACTAGAGTTACATTTAATAGAACTTCTTCATCTAGAAGTTCACACATACTTGATTTAGTGCATACTAATGTCTATTATATGAAGGATAAAACTTTAGGTAGTACTATTTTTTTACTTCATTTATTGATGATCGTTTTAGAAGAGTTGGGCTTTTCATATACCACACAAAAATCAAGTGTTGATAGAGTTCAAGAAGTTTTATGCCAAAGTCAAAAGAGAAATTAGTAAAAAGCTCAAATGTATTCGGGCAGACAATGATGACGAATACATGGGGTCTTTGAAGAATACTACAACACCTATGGCACAAGCTTGAGAAGATAGTTCTCAAGACTCCTCAGCAAAATGGTGTTGCTAAGAGGATGGAGAGAACAATCGAGGAACGTATCAGATGTATGGTTCTACATGCCAAGCTATCGAAGGGGTTTTGGGATGAAGCACAATGATCACTGGAGTTGAACTGACCAATCATTAACCATCAGTACCTCTGGATGGTGACATACCGAAAAAGATGTTTCATACAAACATCTCAGAGTGTTCGATTGTAGAGCCTTTATTAACATCCTTAGTGATGAGCGATCAAAATTTGATAACAAATCAAAAGAATGTATCTTCCTCAGATATGAAGGTGATGAATTTGACTACATACTTTGTGATCCTATTAATATGAAAGTGACGAAAAATTAGAAATGTTGTATTCATGGAACACCAAACAATTGAAGATCTGTGAAAAGATAAAAAGTCAACTATCTTCACCGATTATCTAGTTGAACCGAGTGCAATTAACACATCGATTGAAGATGACATTGCTCCAGAAACTGATCAAGGTGACAATAATAGTGATAGCAGCTCACATAATTTAGATATACCTTTGGATAATCAAGATAGTGATGATGAGCTAATGTCGAGCATGATGGACTAGTACAAGAGTCTCAGTTTATAAGGTCGGACAGAAAAATACAAGAGTCAAAGCGGTACTCCTCGACATGTTACCTATTATTAAATGAAGAGGAGATCCAGTGTGTTATCAAGAAGTCTTCTCACATGAGCAAAAGAATGAGCGGATGAAAGTTATGTAGCATGAGATGTAATCTCTGCATGAAAACAACACTTATAAACTGGTGAAGTTTTCTAAAGAAAAGAGGATGCTCAAGAATAAATGGGTGTTTCGACTAAAGAAGATACAAGGCAAGGTCAGTTGTCTAAGGGTTCAGTCGAAAATAAAGAATTAATTTTGATGAGATATTCTCACTAGTGATCAGAATATCATCAATTCGAGTGGTTCTCATATTAACTACTACAAGGACCAGGAAATTCAATAGTTAGACGTCAAGACAAATTTTCTCCATGGTGACTTGAAAGAAAAAAAAATATTCTAAAAGGAAAAAAACCTAATGTGCAAATTACAGAAAAACTTATATGAACTCAAACAGGCACCTCGTCAATGGTACAAGAAGTTTGAGTCATTCACGATGCAACAAGAATACAATAAGACCATATTAGTCATTGTGTAGAAATATTTTCACATGATGATTTTATTATCCTGCTGTTATATGTTGATGACATACTTATTGTTGGTCAGGATAAAAGCAAGATTGACAAGTTAAAATAGGAGCTAAGATAATGTTTTTTCATGAAAGACCTAGGTTCAATAAAGAATATTTTTAACATGAAGATCACCCATGACCAAGAGCAGTGCAAACTATTGTTATCCCAAGAAAAGCACATCGACAAAATCTTTGAGAGGTTCAACATGAAGAATGTAAAGACAATTACATCGCCACTTGCAAGTCACTTCAAGTTGAGTTCTAGATACGCATATACAGTAGACAGACTGAGTAGTTTGCACAAGATCAGACATAGCATATGCAGTTGGTGTGGTGAGTTGATTCATATCAAATCCTGGTAGAGAGTATTGTGACGTAGTCAAATGAATTCTCAAATATCTTCGAGGACTTTATGTCAATGTTCGGGAACGCTGAGCTAGTGTTAGAAGCATTTACTCACACTAACATGATGTGAGATATTAACAGTCAAAAGTCAACTTCTGATTACTTGATGACATTTGTAGGAGTACCAGTCTCATGACAATCCAAATTACAAAAGTGTGTGGCGCTATCAACAAACTGAAGCAGAATACATTGCAGTTGTTGAAGCATGCAAGGAAATTATGTGGATGAGACAATTTTTTAGGGACTTAAATTTGATGTAAAAGAAGTACATTATCCACCGCGATAATCAAAGTGTAATATATTTAAGTAAGCATTCTAGTTCACTATAAGTCCAAGCACGTTGATGTCCGATATCATTGGATTTACAACAAAACCAAAAAGAAGAAATTCTATCTTCGAAAGATCCATACTGACAAGAATACGTCAAATATGATGACAAAATCTCTACCTAGAGAGAAGATCGAGTTTTGCAGGAAGCATGTTGGCTTGATAAATTCCTTCGCATAAACAAGAAAGGGGAGCTTGTTGGACTTATTGCCTATGCGAGTCCGACAAGAAAAGCAAATAAAAAAGGAGAAAAATTGAATCCGAAATGAAGACGTCTGAGACGAAGACTTGTCCGAGATGACGAAGGAGAAAAGTCCCAAGCATATTTGTCTTGTGTCAGACTATAAAAAGACATGCATAGCAAAGAAGTTGACCAAAATGAAGCTTTGCACGAGAAGAAAGAAAATTATTTCTTCCTACGTCTCCACCGAGAGAAAGAGAGAAAGAGAGAGGAGAGAGAAATTTTGGGGTATGATTCGAGAATGAGTATTCATCCGTTCTCGACGAAATTTTAGACATTACTTCTCAGCGGCCTTCTCATATATTCTTTATATTCCAGTGAGATTGTTTTGACTCATATCCTCAGTTTCGAAAGACATTTATTCTGTGACATTCAAGATTGATTCTTGAGATTATTATTGTATTCCTCTACGTAGTTCGGAGATGAGATTTTGTAACATACTATTATTTCATAGTGAAAGATTTGTTGCTTGCTTCCGAGATTTTTCATGAAAAAAAACAATTTTTAAATATCACATTAATTTTTTTAGAGAAAAACTCACTTAGGCGATCTCAGTTTTTTCACAGCCGAACTTGCTTTAAAATAATATTATTTTATAAAAATTATAAACATTAAAGTTATCTTGTAGATGTTTTAAAAAATAAAATTTAACACTAAGTTTAACTATTTAATGTAAATAAAACAATCTAACATATTATTACATTATAATTAAAAATATTCTAGTTAATTTTATCTAAACTTTATTAAAATAGATTAATAACTTAATAATATTCAATTTCAACTGAATGATAATAAGTCAATAATATACCTAATCTAATAAAACTGAGTAATAGAAAAGGTAAAACTATAAACTATTATTTAAATTTAAGTAATGATTTATAATAATTTAAAAATATATTTGATTCGGGTGGGGCCCTCCGATTTTTTTAAGGATCTCTAATTTAAATAGGTGATTTTTTTGTAAGACTAACCTAATTTTTAGTTGGGGTCTATATTTTAAATATTTTTTTGGGTCAAGTTTTTGGGTTTCATTAGATTTTTCGAATGATTAGGTTTTTGTTTACGTCACTAATCCTACATATTTTTCCTCTAGGTGTGGTCGACCCGATGAACTCGAAAATTCGACCCGACCTGACCTGATTGACTCATTTTTTATTTTTTTTTATTTTAAATGGTTTTAAACTTTATATAATATAAAATATAAAATAAAGTATTTTAAATGTAGAAAAATATCTAGGTATAATATTCTTGATATTTAGAATAATTATTAAATGTATTTTTATATTAAAAAATAAAAATAAAAAGTATCAGATAATTTGACCACTCGACTCGACCTAATACGACTCGGCCTTGGTTGGATCATGCCTTAAAAAAATCAAAATCGGGTTTGTTAATGGTCGGTCAAACTCAACCCGCGAATACCCTTACTTTCCTCTCGACAAGTGATAAAAAATTCAACGAGCTGGTGATCTTCGCCGAACGAGTTGCCAATGAGTTCTCTATCAAGACATTGATCGAGTTGGTGACAAGTTTCTCTATCGACTTGTCTGTCTTCTTGTAGATTTTTTTCCAATTTTTTGCCCCCTTGGACATTAACAAAAAACTATAGTTTGTCATGATGCTGACTACTAATACATTTTCTTAACGCACCAAAATTTGACCACGCTATGTGATGAAATATTCTTCTGTGCACTACTTTTTTTTTTACTTCTTTGATTCTTTCGCAGATGGTCAAGAAAGATGACACGTAAGTAGAAGTTAAATGATTAAAAGTACATCATCTATGACATAAAATCCATGCCAAAATACATGTAACATACATACATCCAAGTACAACTTGATGATAAAAAAGGATACTCCATCTAAATTCTAAAATAATCATGTGCAAGCGCCACCGTAGTTGCAATAGTCATGCACACATCAATCAATCCGCAATCATATCATGTACGTGTGAAGATCACATAGGGAAGCAAGTTTAATCGTTAACATAAAATTAAATGTGAATTTATAATAAGTCATAAAGATGATCCATCAGAATATGCATAAAGTAAACAAAATAAATCAAGTACAAAAGGAGATCATCATGGAGAATTAATCAATAAGAATCATCATAGTTCCATTTTTTTTTTCATTTCATATTCATTGTTCATGTTGATAAGGATGAGTTCTTTCATTCATATTTATCCATTCATTTCATTCCATCTTATTCATGAATAGATAGGATCTTACGATCTTCGATCCATCTTACGATCTTACGGACCCCTTTCAATTTTACATAAGATCCCGATCTTGACTACAAGACAGTGACATTCTTAAAAATGACCTCGTACAAGAACTCGCACAAGATGATAATATTCTTAAATGACCTCGCTCAAAGTGAAAACATCCGTAACAATAAGATGACCCCACACAAAGTATGCAATCTTGGAATGCACATTTCATTCCAACTGATTTCT
Organism: Pontederia crassipes; assembly: GCA_030549335.1. Classification (NCBI taxonomy): domain Eukaryota; kingdom Viridiplantae; phylum Streptophyta; class Magnoliopsida; order Commelinales; family Pontederiaceae; genus Pontederia; species Pontederia crassipes. Next base: position 63,732,969 of record CM060198.1, read on the forward strand.
AATATTTTCCTTTTGTTCTCTGTTGAACAGCAAAACTAATCTCTTCCTTGTAAAATAGAAGCATGAACATTTCAAGATAAATAATCTCTGAGTGATAAAAAAAACTTAAAATAGGATGCTTAATAGGCTGAGGAAGATAGGCACGCTTCGAGTAGTGCTTACTCCTTTCGTGGAAATGGTATTCGTGAAGACTTCGAAGTGACGAAAAGCCGAGAGAGAATAGTCGATGGGGTCCATCTCCATCTACAAGGTTTTGGCCGATGACGCTTGATCTTAGACAATGCCCTAACCACAAACAGAAGAATGCTGTAGAGAAGGATTCTTCTTCGTCACCGGAGTCGTTGGGAGAGGACTCATAACAAATAGCAAGATTTTCCGTATCATAATTGACAGATCATAACATATGTTTAAAATAGTCAATAAAAAATAGCAATTGGCAACTGCTATAAATACTTAATTATTATAATGTAATACTTCACACATAATATTTATTTAATTATAAATAAATCAAAGTAGACTTATTATGTGTTATTAAAAATTATTGATTTGAATAATTAAAATTGTCTTTATTAGCATATTATTTAATAATGATCTCATTTTACTCCACTCCATAATTGTCACTTTATATGAATATTTATATTTTAAACTACATAATTATTATACAATAAAAAATATTCTATCTTCTATATATATTAAATTTATTTTTTTCTCATTTCAATCGAACATACATCGATTTTCTATCATAAGAATATAATACATTCCACTCTGGTTTTCTCCAAAAGAAAAAAAAAATATTGTTGCTAATTTCTATCATCCCTCTCGTACCAAACAGGCGCGTCTAACAGGTTCTGGTGCCCAACAGATCTGCGCCCGAAGCCGGACGTGGGTCCGCATGTGCTTCTCGTCTCTTTATTCGCGCACGGCAGTTCGCGTCTGCGCGGTGAAGTAAACGAAGACGGTCGGAGGAGGAGAAGCAGATGGAGGAAGCGAGGGAAGAGAAATTAGCCAAGGGAATGGAAGCTTTGGATGTCGACGATAGCGATGGAGGATCGCGTTCCACCAGAACGGTCGAGCTCCTTCGAAGGTTCCTCGCCGTCCAGCAGAGGAGGGCCGAAGCCTACTCAAAGCTCACGAGGTACTTGCTAGCTGCTACGAAGCTGTGGCGATTACTTCTCTCATTAGTCTCCGTCTTGTATATTTTCTGGTCTACCATGAGTAGTTCATGTTTGCTTCTTTGTGGTGATTACCACTACGAAATGATTTCATTTTTTGGGAGATTTAGTCTCAGATATTTCATTTTTAGGGCATATGACAAAAACAATTTCTTTGCAATTTTACTTTCTCCAAGAAACTAAAAAAAATAAAGTTTTGATCAGTTCTGCGTCCGGCATTTTGCTTTTGGATGATATGATGAAATATATCTTCATTTGCGGATTTCTTGTAATGTAAAGAAAGAATACCTTGTAATAATTTCTATAGGGAACTGTATTATACTGCACCCAATAATTTTTAACAAGAAACAATGCGAGCCAACATTGTACTAATGGCATGACATATCTTAGAATTTAGCTTGGAGGATTTGTCCAGTTGCACGAAAGCTTGAACATAAGACTTCTGATCGATTGGCGGATCCTGTTATTGATTTAATAAGTCATTGTTTTTGATGCACAATGGAAAGTTCACAATCTTTTTATGATTTATATGTTTGTCGTTCATCAAATACTTCTTTGGGTTGATGATGCAATTTCAATGGCGTCCTGATTCATTATACAGACACACTATTCATTATTTGTCTAGATTATGAAATATATGCAATTATTTCCTGATCAATTTTAGCTGATGGGGACCTCTCCTTTTGTTCCTTATCTTGTTACTAGTGACTCTTATTCCTATCAAAAGGTTGTCATTTGTTTTGGCCAAATTCTTTGTCTTTGGAAAAGTTTATGCCGATCCATCAAAAGATCTGCATGAGGATGGAAAATTCGCTATTTTAGTAATCAGTTCTTGCTAAGGTATACATCCAGCACAAACACAATCCGATGCTTCTTTGTTCTTAATTACTACACATTTTCAAAAGCTTCTTCAGAGCATTAATAAGTGTTCTGATCTTGCATGTTGCCTTCTGTGGGATGTTGTTACTCTGGCTTTTGATATTTAAGATCTTATTGCTAAAAGTTCTTGTTCAATATGGATGGGCATAATAGAATTTTCTGCCAGGGGGTTTTCAGAATATATGACCAATGGAGGGGAATTGGCCTACCAGAAGCTTTGTGGGGAGATAACTGTAGAGTTCAATGAATGTTCAAAACAAGTGAGAAACTTTGTTTTAGTGTTTGTTTTTTATTCTCAATAACTAAGTCCATTATGTTTATCAGGTTCTTGAAATAGAATCACTGCTTTTGATGTCGGATATTTGCCGCAGTGATCTTTCAAGTCTTCTGAAGGATGTTCAGACACATGAAAAACAAAAATTGCACTTGGTACTAAAGTCTATTTTATGTCTACATTTCTTTTCCTGAATAATTATATATTGGATATGCATTAATTTTTTGTGCCCACTTTCTTTGTGAATAATTATATATTGGATACTCATGTGTTCATCTTCTAGTTTATTTTCATACCTAGCATATCAATATTTATTGTGAAAAAATGTAATATCATCTGCAATTACCCCCATTCTTCATGACATAGCTGTATGATTACTGCGATCAGTTAATCATTCTTTTACTCTAAAAAAATAATACCAAGGTGTACAAGATCGAAGTTAGCCTGAAAGAATAGAGAAAAAAATGGGGAGATTATGAGCAAGTGGACTTCTTTTATTTTTCTTGTGTGTGTTTGATCAAAATAATTCACATTTTCGTGATACAATGAAATGTGTATGTATATAATAAAAAAGAAGGGAAATAGAAAGGGGGTGGGCGGTGGAAGAAAGGAGTAAATTTGACAGAAGGGGGGTTTTTTTTCCATGAATGAATATATGTCTCAGTTGCCTTTTGCTCTTTGACATGGGTGTGAGACCTTTTTTCTGTTGGAGAAGGATTTGTAAAGGGACTGGACTTGTGTGATTACTTTGCATTTCCTCCAAAGCATCCGTGGGAATATATACACAATATCTTTTTTTTAGAAGAATATATATACATTACATCAGATTGCTTTATTCTCCATTGTTTGAGAATATTTCAATTGCAGAATCGGTTAGTGCTTCAGTATATGTTATCAATTATGCATGGGGTGAGCAAACCTTAAATTGAACGTGCAATTTTTAGCTTAGTGTTCAAGCTAGTTATTGTGGAGTACAAATCTCTCTTTTCTTATATGTAGGTTGTCAATTTGTGTATTGGAAGATTCCTTGGGCCTTTTTTTTCATCATTCTCCTTGTCCAGATTTTTTTCGTGAGGCCTTGTCCTAATTGGTCACCATGGTCTCAATTAAGCAGACCCAATGATATTGAATCAGAATTTGGCTCTATATTTTTATAGCAATCAAATATAGGCCGCCATCTGACTTCTGTAATTAAAAGGTAAAAGTTGGTATGGATGTTCAATTCTAGCTATAATGTGTTGCTTTCTATCTGTTCGTAATAGTCATATATGAACGTTCCTGAGTTCTTGTCTTTTAAAGACTGCAAGGATTCAGATATTAAAAAAGGCTGGTCGACCATCTGAGAGATTAGTGAGCCATGAGCATTGTCAATTCAACAAAGCAACTGAACATGTCTGCAGGCATGTCCATGAATTAACAGAAGCTGCTGGAACAGAAGATGCAGAAGCCGATGCCGAGTACGACAGTGCTCTCAAAGAAGCCATAAAAGGAATACAGGGTGCTGTGACAAGCATAAATGAGCATCTGGAGGAAGTTAAATATGAGATTGAGGCGCTTGAATCACAATAATAACAGACTATCTATCAGTATCTTCTCCATCTGGCTCGGAAGTGAACCTAAGATTTAATGGTCTTGTTCCCTAGGGAAATTAATGTATCCACTACGCTAAATGCTGTTCAATATAAAGCTACTGGAAGACTTTATTGCAAATAAGAAGTAAAGGTTCATGAAGCTATGATCTGGGAATGTTCTTGCTTATCGTTGTGCTATCCTTATGCTATGGTTGTTGACGAAAGGTGTAAAAATGTTCTCCGACTTGGATGTTCTAGAAATGGCCGCTTGCAGCAGTTTTGAGATTAAAAGTTGATCATTTACATCACTCCAACACTGCGGTATTTACGTGTTGGAATGCCTATAATGGAAATGGAACTTGACTTAGGCACGAAATTGAATTTTTCTTTGTCTTCGTTAACAAGTATTGGTAACCTGATTAATTTTTGAATAGAAAGATACATGCTACAACTTCTGAACTTTATTTTGCTTCGTTACAAAGTCTGCATACAAGTATTTGTATGGTCAATGGAGATAGCTTGGTTTTAGATGGTCTTCAATCTTCAGATTGTGCAACGTCATATGCTCTTTTGCCTTCACGGGCTTAATATTATTTAAAAAAAAGAAAATAAAGGCATTCGTCTGTTAATTTTAAGATTGCTGCATTTATAATTAGCATGTAGATTTAATGATTGAACCGTAACACATCTTAATCTATTTTTTTGTTTATTTATAAGCAAATTTATTTGTCACTAACTATTATTTTCAGTAAAAAACATATTGCGAGATTATTATGGAAAGAAATATATTTTAATAAAAGTGTTTATCTAGATTTTAACTCAGATCTTTCAATCTGATTTAATATCATTTAAATATGTTAACTATTCAAAAATTTAACAAATTAGAAAAAAAGAACTTGCTTCATGCGTGGTACCAGGGACAGAGCCACACATGTTTGAAGGCCTTGGCCCTCTCCTCAATTTTTTTAGAATTAATTTTTTAAATTTTTCATGAAGTGACTTTTTTTTGTCGCACTTCCTAATTATGTCGTGATTTTTATTTTAATTCATTCATCATATTGTATTGTGTTAAATTTTTCTCATTAATTTTTTAATTTATTAAATAATTAAATCGCCCTCCTAAAATGTTCATTTTTTTTTTCGTTGAGGATAGTTTATAATTTAATAAGAGATAAAAAATAAGGAAAAAGAACAAATGGATTAAAATAAATATTATGAATAATTTTTAAAAATTATTACTATTAAGAACAGACACACAGAAGATATTTAAAAAATTAACTCATTTTTTTTAACTTCCTGCATTTTATATGTAATTTTGTAATTTTTCATGACCTCGTTAGACAAAAAAGAAAGGTTCGGTGGAAAATGAGACGAGGGATTCGAGGAAGGTTGACCAAAACTGGACAAGTTTTTATTTCTAGAATCTTTTATTCTTTTTTCTAAAATCATGTTAAAACGGGTCCATTCGCGTCCCCGTCCACGTCTACCGTTCGGTGCGACGAGTCGTGCAGCACGACTGGCGGTCACGTGACAGTGGCCGGTTCGGGTTCGCGATTAAAAGCCAGGCCGGCCGCATGTGCCGCAGTTGCCAGCCTCAACTTTTTAAAGCCTTGAAAACAAAACTCGCTATTTATATCCCCCCGAATTAATTCCCTCCTCTCTCCTCGTCTCGCTCTCCTCTCTTTCTCTCTCTCTCGGAGCAGCAGAAGGGAAAGGAAGAAGGCGAGATCGGGCTCCTGCGATCGCCACAGAGGTATCACGATCTGATTCCCCTTCCATTTGTTTGCCTGACGTTTGTTTATGCCATGGATCTCGCCGAGATCTGGCCTGTGCTCTTTTTCGTCGGTGTGTTCTGGAGATTCCTCGTCGATTTGTTCCTGGGTTTGTGTCGGAAGCCCTAATTTCTTTTCCATCATTTTGTAATATTAGAACGCCTTCGTCTTCCATAGATCTTGGAATTCTATTCTCTGTAGTGGATTTCAGAAATGACATATTTTCCTTGCTAGATCTGTTGTTAGGATTAGAGATCCCGGTTTTTGGATATTTTGTTACACTTATGCTAACTGTCTTGGATCTCAGGGGGATCTAGTGTTTCATGTTCGATTCATCTTTTCTTAATGTTTTTATTTTCTTCGTGCTCCATTTGACTTGGATTCTGATTTACGGAAATGGTGAAAAATTAGCCTGAGGAAAGATGGGGCTCACATTCACGAAGCTGTTCAGCCGACTTTTCGCAAAGAAGGAGATGAGAATTCTCATGGTTGGTCTTGACGCTGCTGGTAAGACAACCATTCTGTACAAGCTCAAGCTAGGCGAAATCGTCACCACCATCCCCACCATCGGTGAGATTTTATTCGCTTCTCTCTGATAGTCGTGATTATTTCTTTCTTGCTCACTTCTTTTGGTATGAATCTCCTTCTGAATAGTGTCTCTGGTCATTGTTATTCTGTCATGTAGAGAGTTAGATCTACTACAAAATTTTCATTTCAGACTAACAAGTGGTCTTGTACAAAATAGCTGGTTTATATGCAGCTGATACTTGGTACTTATTTTTGGTGCTAAGTTGCAATATTTTACAAGTTGAAAGGTTAAGAATGACGCAGTCACCCAATTAAAAAATGATGCATAGTTTGTCCATCCCTTTTTTTATGCTGCCGCAGCTATTATGTCCTAATTTATAAATGTTATGCTGGACAGGATGTTTCCGAGTTTATCAAATATTTGTTTTGTCTATTTTTGCATGCTAGAAGTATTGTTTCTACCCCAATAATAGATATCATGTTATGCTAATGAAAAATTTGAAGATCCCTATTATTATTTTTCTTTGTACACTTCCAAAGTTTCCAAAGTCATATTATTGATAAGGATTTTCTAGTGCTCGCTAGCCACTTAAATCTGCTGGGAATTGCACTTCCTGCATTCAGTACACATTTCAGGGTGGGTCACTCTGTTGAGTAGGGTATAGATGAATTGGATATGATATCTTGCTTTTTCAAATTGGAGAAGTGGAACCACGTTAGCTTGGTGCACTGAACTGTTTTAGGAGTCTATGCTCACAGAATGATCATTTATTGGTGTTATTATGTGCTAATTTGGTTTTAATGCAGGTTTCAATGTGGAGACTGTGGAGTACAAAAACATTAGCTTCACTGTGTGGGATGTGGGGGGTCAGGACAAGGTATAGCCAGTTTTCAGCATCACTTCTGGACATGTCGCTTAGCGATAGGCAAATGTTTATTTTGCTACTCTTGATCAAAATAAATTGGTCATATATTGAGGTCTGATGCATGGAATTCAGGAAATTTCGTGTTGCTCAATCTTTAGTACTCCGGAAGTATTTATCATTAACATGTTTATGTTTAGTTCTAGTGCTTAGGTTTGCCTTTCTTTTTCATCTTCCTGTTTGCTTCTCCACTATTGTCATTGACACTATGATAATTTGATTGTTTCAAACAGATCAGACCTCTCTGGAGGCACTATTTCCAAAACACGCAAGGTCTTATCTTTGTTGTTGACAGCAACGACAGGGATCGTGTTGTTGAGGCAAGGGATGAGCTTCACAGGATGCTGAATGAGGTACTATGAGGACATGACTGAAATGACTGATGCATTCTATTTTCTGGACATTGATGTATTCTATGTAGCTATGATAAATTTGTTACAAAGAACATGCGTTCACAGAAATGTGTTTTTTTATAGGTGTTTAATTTTTTAATATTGAATTATACATATGGTACTCAAACATTGGCCAAAGTTAATTCGTTAATTTATTTGACTGTGATGCACACAACAAAATAAAGAACATAATGATAGTAACCATATTGGGGGTTGTTGACTCAAAATTCTAATGCTTGGTGCATTTGCCAAAGTTTATCATTTAGTTTTTTTATTTGCACTGCATATGGACTATCTATAAACCTTTGAAGTAGGTTGTCATTCTTGTTTAGCCTTGCTTTGATTAGTGGAGCTAATACACAGAACAACTTTAACTTTTATATCTAAAAAAAACTTTAACTTGTATAAAATTATTATAAAATTTGAGACCACCAGCGAGCTAAGAACATATGATGCAGTTATATATGGTACTTTACTGCTAAGAATTAACATTTTTTCTTAACAAACACATTATTTAACCATTCAGTTTTTAATTGACTGATCTTTGTGCATATCCGAGCTCATACTTGTGCAATTAAGAAAGTATTGCAGTACAAAAATATGTCAAACATACTTCTCATACAATTTTTTTGAGAAGAATTATTATGTCATAAATAGATGTCACTTTGTAAATGAAAGGGAATTTCTTTATATCACTAAACCAGAAGCATTGATAGCAATAATACAAGATCCAGATTGTCTTTTGAAATGTATCATTAAATGAAGTTCTTATGAATGATAAAATTGATTGATCCAATAATACATGATCCAGAATATCATTTGAAATCTATCATCGAATGAAGTTTTTATGAAGGATGAAATTGATGGATCTTTGCTTGTTTGTTCCTCCCATTTTTAGATTTACTTCCCCCTCTGTTTTTCCATTTATAGTCTATTACAGGAGTTTGACTTGTTTTTTTTCTTATCTGTGTTGGCCCATGGTTTTCTAGGACGAGCTAAGGGATGCCGTCTTACTTGTGTTTGCTAACAAACAAGATCTTCCAAATGCAATGAATGCTGCTGAGATCACTGATAAGCTTGGCCTGCATTCCCTGCGTCAAAGACACTGGTAAAGCTCTTCACATGATCTTCCTCTTAGTGGCTTCAGTTTGTCAAGTACAAGTTTATGAGTTGAATAATTCTAGCGGTTGTTATGACCGCCGTTGCAATGTGATATGTTTTTTGAACTTATGTGACATAGGAACTGATGCAGTTATTTAATCATTAACTTGGAACAAATGGCTTTTCCCATGCCATGATTGTTTCAGATAACATAGTCAACCCTAACGAGGTTGGCCCTGGGCTCATGAATTATCATGGCCTGTATAGGATTTGTGTTTTGAACAAATTTCAAGGATTTTTTTTCTACATAAATTTCAAGTCTTTTATGTTCATTAGTTAACTTGCACTTGTATCTTCTGATGATATTCAATCTTCAGAAAGAAACATCATCCCTCTAGTTAAATTCCTTCTTCTGTTTTATAAGCTATACCATATTCCATGCAAAAAAGTAGAGTTATCAAAGATGCTAGCATATTGATATGCCATATGAAATTGTTATTTTTGTGGCTACATTTCACAGCACTACTAAACATTTTATAGTGTGTTTGCTCAAAACTCTGAATAGAAATGTACAGAGTAAAACTTTTTGGGATGGGCTTGATATCCCAGTTCAAAACTATCAGCCATGTGAACTTGCGTTCTTTTGAAAATCAGCAATTTTTGACATTGGACTTGACATCCCAGTGATTTTCTGTAAAATCTCTTCTCAGGTATATCCAGAGCACCTGTGCTACATCTGGTGAGGGTTTGTACGAGGGGCTTGATTGGCTGTCAAACAACATTGCCAACAAGGTAGTTTAGTTGATCTTTCACTTCTCGTTGTAGTTGACCTTTTTGTTCGTTGAAATAAAAATTACATCTGTGTGCAATTCTCAAATGAAAATCTTTTCACGTTTGCAATGTTTATTATATCCCTGACCATTATTATTCGATACTTTCCATCTAAGATGACAATCAACGTTAAGCATTGATCGCGTCATCTCCTTTTTTGCCAGGCTTAAATTGTCTACATTTTGGACCAGACTAAGGGGGCTAAACGGTCGTGGTGTGCTTCCCCTATATGACCACGTCTAATGCTATTGGATATGACCACTACAAAAAGTTAAACAATTTGATGTTCGTTTATTTTGTTTTGTTTGTTCAGAAAAGGTTACCTTTATACTTTAAGTATATGTAGCTTGTCTCTTTATATATATGATTTCCTGTGACTTAGTAGCATTATCTATTTGCTTTAACCAGTTTGTCATTCGTGGATGATTTATCCAGTTTATCAATGTAGCTCGTGTTTTCATGTTCTTTTTTAGAACTAAATATCCCATGCCTTTGCTGGTTGTCTCATTTTTTCTATCAGTTTTTCAGAATCCATAGCAAAGAAAAATGTTGACAATTTGTTCTAAGAATTGGTGTTATGATCTTATCTGTAGTCTTTGCACTGAGATGATATTTGGCTGAAGAATATCTAGATTTTTTATGATAAAATATTTTTCCGATCGTTGATCTTTAAATCTGCTACATCCTGAGCCAGTACTCTGGCCACACAGAAGAATTAGAGCAAATGTTCGCTGCACGATCAAGTCGAGGCATGCAACCAGGCTATTTGCGTAAGTAGGTGTAATCTCGTCAAGTAGGTGTAATCTCGTCAACTAAACGTCTAGGTGTAATCCCGTCAACTAAACGGCACCGATTATGCACGTGATATTCTAATTGCGTCATCCTGAAAAAGAATTGTATTTGGTACGAAAAATTTGTGTATGAAAATTTTAAAAATTGATTTGACAAATATGTTTTAGTAGTCGTTTGGATAAAAAATAATATTTAAGAATATAATTTATTATCTTATAAGATATAAACTTATAATAAATTAAAATATTATATCTTTATTTAATTAAAGTAATAATTTACGAAAACACTTATATTGATATTATAATTTATAAAAATATTTATATTTATATTATAATTTATAATTTAAGAAAAATAGTAATATTATAATTTATTATTTTCATATGTTATTAATATTATAATTTACAAAAAAATATTTATATTAAGTTAATTAATTTTTTATAAGTTGAATGATAATATATTAATAAATAAATATTATAATTAATTATTATTTAAGATAATATAAAAATGTTTAATGAATAATATATACATCAGATAATAATTAATTATATTTTACTTCTTGAAATATAATAAAGAATTTAAAGAAAAAAATCGGAACTTCTCGCTTCCAGTGACAACTTGGACAGGTTCCCACTAGAAGCAATAAGGAGAGGGAAGCGATAATTTTTGTTCTCCACGAAGGTCGAAATACAGCTACACCTTTGGGAATTAATAGCTTTTCACTTTTGCGGTTTCAGCTATGTTAGATTTAATGCCTTTTCTCCACGTTTAGCTTTAATGCAGCTGATTCGCGTACTCTAGTTACGATGCACCAAAATAAATCGCGAAACTTGCTATGCAGTGTTTTGTTTGCATCTTCTGATCTAAGCATCCGATAGTCCACAACCCTAATTTTCCTGTGGGTTTGCTGTCCGTGCAGTACACACATTTATCCAGTATAAATTTGATATCTACTGGGCAAGAACGCATCAGTTATGGATTATGCCATGATTGGAATCAAACCTGCATGTTAAACACTTAATAAACGCTTAGGAAAAGGCTGTGTTAGTCCAACATGCTAAGTTCACCATGCTTATTCAGAGTTGAGGTTCTGCTTGGAATGAGGGTCATCACTCTTCAGAGAGCCAATTGAAATAAGGGTTCTGCTGATTGGTACTGAAAACGTTGTTACGAATAAAGGGGGAGACAGACATCGTAAAAATACATACAAGATACAAAATATTGACGATTAAAAAAAATACAAAATAATTCAAAATTCTAAAATCATTTAAGTTTCGAAAACTTGGTCCTCTTCATTTAAGCATTTGAAAAATATAAGAATCAAAATTACAACTGGATTAAGATGTACGTCTTAGCACAAGAAGAAAACAAAGAACTCTGTTGATGAGATTCAGTGATAGGAACGCATAAACTCCGCTCTTCTAGATCACCGTGAGAGATTTATTACACACCACCGATTAGAGATCATTTCCTTCTACCAAGCATCGCCGCACTGCACCGAGGCACAAGAACTACAAATCATCTCAACAGTATTGTAGGAGGCACCAAGACACTGAAGTAGCTTTTTGACAGCTTAAGAATCAAACTCCACTGCCAACCTCCTCAGCTTCTCCACCTCCCTCCCCATAATGCCTGCCCTGGCCAAGCTCCCCATCACCCTCCACAGCAACTCCGTGTCCTTCCTCCAGTCCCCCGCTACCCTCTTCTTGTACAAGTAGCTCTCGAACGTCATCCGCTGCACGTACTCGTCGCCGCAGAGCTCCACCAGTGCCTCCCTCGCCGCATTGCTCCGGTAGAACAGCGCCTGCAGCAGGTCCAAGAACCGGAACATCCATCGGTACTCGTCGTCCCACTTCCGCAGGTACTCCCTCTTCAGGTCCCCTTCGGTGACCGCTCCCTTCTGCTTCCATGACCTCACGACAGCCTCACCGCACATCCTCCCGGACTTGGCCGCGAAGTATATCCCCTCGCCGGCGCACTTGGTCACGTAGCCGGCCGCGTCGCCCACGAGCGCCACCCTTCCGACGACGCGCCTCGGCCGCGGATGCTCCGGGATCGGGTGCGCCTCCACGCGGATCAGCTCCCCGCCGGCGAGCTTCGGCGCGGCGCGCGCCCGGATCCCGGCCTGGTACCTCTTTATGGCGGCCTTGGAGACGGTAGTCCCGGTGCCGACGGCCACGTGGTCGCACTTGGGGAAGACCCAGGCGTAGAAGTCGGGAGAGACGTCGTCGCCGACGTACATTTCGGCGAGGTCCTTGTAATGCTCCATGACATCAGGCGGGAGGCGGATGCGCTCCTGGAAGGCAATGGCCGTGGAGTAGTCGCCAGCGGAGACGGCGCGGGCCACGCGGCTGTTGGCGCCGTCCGCACCGATGACGACGTCAACGGCGAGCGTGGCGGCCTTGCCGACGGAGAGCGATCCGCCACCAGGTGCGGCTGATTCGGTGTAACGAATCACGTAGGGCTCTTTGGAGGAGGACGGCGTCTGGAACGACGTGACGAGCCCATGGATTTGGTGAGCGCCGGCGGAGACGGCGCGTTGGCGGAGGAAGGCGTCGAGGACCTCACGCCGGAGCATGGGGATGTGCTCGTGGGGGCGAAGGGAGCGGGAGAAGTCGGCAGGGACGTTCGACGGAGATAGGATGCGCATGCGGGTGACTCGGCGGTCGACGAGGGAGGCGGGGATGTCGAACTCGTCCAACATGCAGAGCGGGATGGCTCCGCCGCAGGGCTTCGCGCCCGAGGGGCTGCGCTCGATGAGGTACGTCTCGACCCCCCCAGCTGCCAGGGCCTCGGCGGCGGACGCGCCCGCCGGGCCGCCGCCGACGACGGCAGCCCGAAGAGGCCGAGAGCTGGCAGAGGCATTGATGATGAAGGATGGGGTAGCTTTGGAAGTTGGCGGCGATGCAAAGCCCTTTGTGGAGGTCTCCAGAGGGTGGCGGCTGGAGAGGAAGGGCGAGGAGAGGGAGAGGGAGAGGGGGGAAGCCATTGGAGAGCTGCGTTAGTGCTGGGGTTTTAGATCTGTCACTGTGATTTTTGTTTTCGCATGGACTTCAGTCGGTGTTTTCCCCGTGAGCTCTGAACACTCGGAAATATTTTACTGGTCGGCATACGGCTGCATTCCACTGTCTACTGTTGGGAATCGCGGAAAGGATACACTTGGTCACTCACGTGGCGTACTCTCGTACAAATATTTTATTAACATTCCAATGAATGGAATTCTTATGATAAGTTCCCATAAGCATCGAGGAAATTAATCTGAAAGCAACATTGTCAAACAACAAAAGGATTAAAACAAGAACAGAAAACAGAATAATAGAATGTAACTCCACTCGTTCTTAATTGATTTGCTGATATTTTCTACATTTCATTTCCTCTACTCGGTATCACTTTTGAGTAGGGAATGGATTTGGCCAGAGCTAATGCTTCAAAGATTTGATGCCAAATGAGGCACCTCTGCAGCAGCAGTTTCTGCATAGTTTATTGGCACATCCATCCATTATTTGCCCATGCGGACGTCTGAACTCTGAAGACAATGCCAAGGAAATATATATGTTCACAGAAGAAAAGAGTCCGTCTCAAATGTCGAAGTCCAGTTTTTTCTTTTTTTTTTTCTGGGAGTAAATGAAGTCCAGTTTATTTGATTGATTGAAAAAAAAAAAAAGAAAACTGAGACCCCTTCTTAAGATGAAAAGAAGTACTATTCGAGACCTCCGCCCAACCTACTTATCAATCAGAACATGAACTGAGGATTTGAGTTATTTTCACTTAAACTACGCTCTACTCTCAGTCTCTCACTTTTGCTGCTCTTCTTCTTCCTCTTCTCTCCTCTTATGCCTCACCACATCCGTAGGCATTACCATCTTCTGCTTGATCGCCTCCAGAAAGTTAGGTGCCGCACCATATATGTTACCTTTCGCAGCTTTTCCCCTTTGACAAGGTAACCATTAACACAGAAATACAAAAAAAAGGGCGTCACTTTTGTTCATGGAACATTCCCAGTGACAACAAGAATGAAAGACAAAAGTAACAAAATTAAACAGAAATATTTAACATGCATACTTCTCTGCGTCGACATCGTATCCAGGTTCCTCCCTCCTCTGTTCCCCTTCTACCTTTTGCCTGTCCTCTACCGCCTTCTCGGTCGCTCTCTTCTTTACGTCCTCCAGCTGCTGCCTTGCTGACTCCGTCGTCTCACCCAGCTTAGCCTAAAACCAGTAGGATGACATCAAGCAGCAAGCTAATGCAAAGATGAAAGAACATATAATATAATAATATAACGTGAACACTACCGGCTCCCCTGCTTCTGCTAACCACTGTCGTACCCTCCTTCAAGCCTGTGAGGTAGTCGACGACATGGTGACCTCTGGCGGCCAAAGGCTCCTTGTAGTCGACGTCTTCCCTTGTCTCGGACTTCATCTGAATCTTTTCAGGGGCGTCGTCTGTTGCAGTCGTGTTCTTGATGACCCTCTCGTTTTCCTTCGCATGAGCTCCAGCTCCTTTATCTGAGAGAGAGTCATTGTCCTTCCCAGCCGTCTCACCGGCTTTGCCTGTCACGGCATGGAAGATGGATTTAGAACCTTCTTTGACACTGCCGAGGATTAGAACCTTCTCACCGGCTTTTCCTGTCACGTCACCTCCTCGCTGCTGCGCGACGGCTTCGTCCTCTATCGCACGTTCGCGCTCTCTTTCAACACGGTTCGCGGCGAGCTTGTCGACGGCATTTCTTGCTTCCTCCTCGGCTTGCTCCAGATGAGACTGCTTCGCAGACGACATGC
This sequence comes from Pontederia crassipes, assembly GCA_030549335.1. NCBI lineage: Eukaryota > Viridiplantae > Streptophyta > Magnoliopsida > Commelinales > Pontederiaceae > Pontederia > Pontederia crassipes. The sequence goes on from CM060198.1 coordinate 63,747,979, forward strand.
CTCTACTGCTAGCTGCACTGCTGGAACATGGCCCGACCGGTTCCTGGTACTTAACGATGAAGTTGCATACACCGAGGAAAGCACGGAGGGAACGCAATTCCCTCGGTTATTCGGCGGGACATTTCCGATTTAGACACGTGTTGTGCCATATATCCACGCACCAACCGCTTAGGTCTCATTCATGCTGTCTGTCACAACAAAAATTGTGATGAATTAAAAAAAAAATACCATTGACAAAAACTTGATTAGTTCTTGTCCAATTAATCTTATTTAACAATATATACTATATATTATATATTATTAGTATATATTATATGCCCTATATAATTAGTATTATATAAAAAATAAAGTTATAGAAAAATAAATGTTAAACTAAATTAATTTAATCTGGTGATGTTTAGGACTTAGGATGATAAATGAGATTATAAACAAAGTGATTTCACCCAATATGATAAATTAGTTTAGATTATAATCTACTTAAATTATTGATTTCTGTCTAAAATAAATTAACCTATCTTAATTCAAATTAGATTAATACTATATCATCGAGGATCTAATCAATCAAATTTGAGATTAAATATGTATTAAATTATAGTCTCTAAATTATTATTAAGCATACCATGATAATGATTAATAAATCACATAACTAATATTTCGTTAAGAAACATACGAGGTGTGACATGTAATACTTCGATTTTAGCCTGCGTTTGGCTCCGGAACTTGGGTCAGAACTTGGCCTAAGTTTCGAAACTTGAGCCAAACGGCCTGTGACGTCACGTGACTAAAGTTCTCGCTGGAAGCGAGAACTTTACTTTTTTTTTTGCTTTTTTTATTTCGATTCTTCATTATATTTCAATTAGTAAAATATTATTAATTACTAATTAATATTAATATTATTCATTAAACTATTTTAATATTATCTTAAATAATAATTAATTAAATATTTTATTTATTAATATATTATCATTTAGTTTATAAAATAATAACTTTAACTTAGTATAAATATTTTTTGTAAATTAGAATATTAATGACCTATGAAAATAATACATTATAATAATATTATTTTTTGTAAACAATAAATTATAATATTAACATAAATATTTGTCATAAATTATAAATTATAATATTATCATAAATAATTTTCATAAATTATTATTTTAATTAAATAAGTATATAATATTTTAATTTATTATTATTTTATACTTCATAAAATAATAAATTATATTCTTAATTTTTACTTTTTATTCAAACACCCATTAAAACTTATCTATCGAATCAACTTTTCAAATTCTCATAATTACACTTTTCATCCAAACATCACATCTAAATTTTTCTATCAAATCAATTAGTTCTCGAGAATTTATAGGAACTTAAAATCTCCAATCCAAACACAGGATAAAAGTTAAGAATCGATTCCACATATATCATACAGTCAAAAGTAACTACTACTAGGATAATAGCTATTTAGAGAAGACAATTAAGCATTAATAACAGATGCTTATTCGAAAGAAGCTAAACTTTAATGAAAGAAGGTTTAACATTTTTCTTTTTCAATTAAAACTATTACATCAAACAAAAATAAATCTAAATTATCAAAATTACAGAAGATAGAAAGATGTATCAATTAATCGTGAGATCATCCAAACATAAAGTAGAGCACAAAGTACTATTAGGAATACCAAAGAACTATTGTCAGATTCGTGCATAAATTATTTCATTGAACCTTATGAAGTTCTCCATGTTCGTATATTCAAAACTTTAGTTGCAGGTCTTAGTATCATTTCCCCAGGTAGTAGAAATATTATATTTATAAGGGTTCGAATTTTCAAATGATTGGAGAAGAAACATAAACATTTTCTATTTCAAAATAATGTAAAATTTGGAGTAGATTTAATTATGAAGTTCTACCTAGTCAAAATTTGAAATTTGTGTCATAATATATTTTTAAATCATCTTAGAATCATATAATATGAACATAAGTCCTTGTGCACTTGAAATTATTTCAAAAATTATCCAAAAATTGAACCTTAGCTTTGTGATGGGTTATTATATAATTTTTACATCCTAAACAATGTATGGATCACATTCGAAATAAGTTTTCACGTCCATGACGAGAGTTTCACATTTTGTGACGGGCGTTTTAAGACCCTTAGAGTGTCTGATTTGAAGTAAGAACTTAAATTTCATGGGTTGTGACATGTTGGTTACGGTCATGTCTTGGATAGCTTTTGGATGCAAAAATATGCATATTTACGGCTCATTATGACATTTTCACGTCTCATATCATGCCTTTCATGACAGTCAAATTTCGACAATTGACAACTTCACAATTTTTCACTTTCTGACTCTGTTTTAACTCCAATTTGAATATAAATTTTCTTTTGGGACTTCATAATTTATTTTTCTTACTTTCTAAATAATTAAACATAATATTTGAGTAGATTTTTATTTTTATATAATTAAAGTAAATAAGTCTAGCAAATGATGCATGCTATTAGAGAATGAATCAAAATAAGATTAAATGCAATACTAAATATATGTTTCATTATGCATGCAGTAGTGGTCCAGGAAATTATGGAGGGTGATAAAGATTTTCAGCTCCCCTTTATGCTTTTTTATAATGGTAGCTTAGGATTTTGACTACTATTGTACATTGAGCTCATTTTGAGTTGATCATGTCTGTCCATCATTAATTAATAATTTGATAATTATTTAGAATTAATTAAATTTAAATTTAATGACCCATAACCATAGTCATAACAATTCCACCTTCATTCAAATTCCATTGTATCTCTTCCACCTCCTTCTCTATTTTTTCCTTAATTTAGAAATTAAATAATTCAATAAATAAAATACTTGTTTTCATATTATTTTGAAAAAAATATATCATTTATTAATTTTTTTAAAAATCCAAGTCGTTAGAGTAGGACTTTTATTTTCTTATTATTGATATTCTGATAATAAACTTTCGTTTTGGATGATATTTAATGTGTAGATTTTTATGATTATATAACTAATCTGTTAGTTATAACTGTGAGCTGTTGAAGGATGTTTGAATTTCATATTTTCAATTCCATTGACCTTGACTCTTGTGTTGTCGAATATTATATGTTTCTATGGATGGACTTGATTCTGGGGGAGTAGCTCAATACTATCTTTGTCATCTTTTCTTTATGTCATGCTGCAATTTTTACTCGAGAGGGAGGATACGCTGATTCATAGTGAGCCTAGAGATTAGTGGATTCCAAAAGTATATACGCTGATACATAGTGAGCCTAGAGATTATTGGATTCCAAAAGTATAAAGAACTGGTAATTTATTTTGGGATTGAAATCAAGAGGATGGTCTATACCATTGTTTCTAGGGCTTTCCATTCATTCCTTGATGAGATCTTTGCCCGAGAGACAAAATTTATACTTTTTTTTAAGGAAAGAGTGGATATACGGATTAGGTGACTCTTGAGAGTCAGATGGCAAGAAATGGAGGAGCCGGGGATGCTTAATTCATCGAGGTAGGGGTGAGCACAGTCCCGATCGACTTTGGATCGCATCGATTTAGTTTTTCGAGAAATATTCTCGATCTGATTATAAATCGGGTCGGGTCTAGGTCAAAAAAATTAATAATCCGTCGGGTTCTAGGTTGGGACCGACTTCAACATATAAAAACTCGACCTGATTATAATAAAAAAAATTAACAATATTTATATAATTTTAATTATTTGATAATTACTTGTTCATTTTGAAGTGTTGAAAATTTATATTGTCATACTATATGAGGTATAATATTTGACTCGCATAAAGTGTGTATATCGTTAAATACAGAAGAATGTCAAATAAAGTTTTAAATTTATAAATCCTTTACACTATTATTACAAGAAACAAATGTATACGGCATATCATTGTAGTGCTTGAGGGTTGATCCATAGAGACAAAATTAAAATGTTCATACTTAATTAAACTGTTTGAAAGAAAAACATAAGTTGTGTTGTTCAAATTAAGAAAGTAAAATGCTATAAACTAGAAATCACAACAAATAAGAATACTCTAATTTTTATGAATTTTTAATGTCAAAGTAGACAAAGAAGAGTGTAACTAAACACTAGGGTTAGAGGAATATTTTCACTTGGAACTTACGTCCTCTACTTCATTAAGGATAAAAAATGAATGAATGTCCCTTCGCGCGTGTATATAGTCAATCATTGTTGCACACGTGAAGGAGTTTATAGAACTAGTGCAATCGTCACTCTCGCATGCGATACTCCGATTTATAAATCGAGCTTTCTTTCTTCTGGATTTGAGTCATGATCTCGTGTCCACTGAGTATCGAGCATTCAAGAGAAATATACTTAACGCGAGACGGTTGCGGTCGGCTCATGGTCACCTCAGTGGAATATGGACAATCCTCCCAGGCAGAATGCAAGAAACTAGCGTATTATCGAGACTGTTTAAATGATTTAAAGGGGAGGAAAATATCGATTTAGAAAATATGAATTAGGATTACTAGAAGTTCTTCAGAAGTAACTCATTTGTTATCTGCACCGCTCGGGTCACTGATTACGAATGAGAATGGAAGAATGTCCTCTCTTAGGTAGAACTTTCCAGAATAAAAAAGGAATAAAAAATAACAATGACAAAGAACAAACACTCTTTGAATCCGTGTAAGATGATCCGAATCTCCAACTCAATTCAGTCGTTTATTGCTAGAGACTCGGAATGCGTATAACTTTTTTAGGTCGTAGATCAGAAAGTGAATGACATCAAAACCAAATCACGAAGAACTATCATTGCTAACTCTGTAATAATCTAAACTACGAACCATTGAATGCTCTCGCTTGATTTCTCTACGTTTGGTCGCGATAGAGCCTCTAACATCCCAATGATCAAGGGTGCAAGGCAGCAATGATTAAAGAACTCCCCATGACTTACAACTGCGAGGAGAATAGGAAAAATCACACAGGAAATCATCTTCACCAAAGCTTAATTTCTCTACGTTCGATCGCGTAGAGTCTTTAACATCCCTATGGTCAAGGGTGCAAGGTGAAGACGATTCATGAGCTCAAATCCAAATACAAATCAGAAAAGTAAAGAGTTATACGATGAAACAAGGGTCAAACATATATCATTAAAACCACATGCAAGCTTGACATTCAGTTAGTCACCAAAGCATCAAATAAAAATAAGAACATAGTAAGAAAGTCATGATCAACATCCCCCAACCACTAGTTAGCTAGTTAGTTACACATTACAAAAACTAGAAAAGAAAGAAAAGATGAAAGAAAAATACAAGAGAGAAGGAAGAAGTGAGGCTACAGGTGAAGCCTCCTCTCCAACCTCTTTCAGCATGAAAAAGGAACCAAACTCAGCAAAATCAGAAAGAAAGTCCATTCTTCTTTAGCCTTCTTGCTTTTTTATATCCAAGGAATTGTGTCACCTGTCCAAAATCAGTCAACAGCAAAGAATAGCTGATGTGGTCCTTCATGGTTGTTGTTATGGTCCTTCATGTTGTCTCTTTTTAGCTTGCCACCTATCCATCTTTTTCCAGCCAACAGAAGGTGTTCTTGTGGTTCTGCATGGCTACCTCTCTTCAGGTCACCACTTGTCCATTTGTCCCAGAAAAAGAAATTTTTTGGTGGTCCTTCTTTGCTACCTTTTCCTTCGTTTGCCACATATCCACTATCCTAGCAACTTTCGTTGTCCACATCTGCTCATAGAGGTGTGTAGAAAGCTTCCTCTTTTTTGTGCAATAGAATTTATCATGCTGACATGGAAAGGTATGTTTTCATTTGTTGTTTGCTGCTTTGGATAGCTGGGCCAGTGCATTTGCATTTTCTGTCCTAAATTTTTTTTAAGTGTTTGGGTTGGGGGAATACACCCGTGTTGCCCCTTATGTGTGCGTGTGGGAGCATACATATGAATACCCCTATGAATTATCGATTGTAATTTTTACATGAAAAGCAATCAACACAAATAATAATATCTCAGAAATACAATATTTAGAAGATGGATGTGGAGAAATAATAAAAGTTATATTTCACTAATAAAGCATGTGTTCAAGCATGAGAATATAGTAAAACATGGAATATGCATGTTGAACATATATGAAAAGTATACATAATTTTTCCACATCAACTCCCTCCAAACTTAAAGTTTTACTTGTCTTCAAGTAAAATTAGGAATTAAAGTTTTCAGATTTTTCATTATCACATTATGCATACCACTACATTTTTCTAGAATCATAGGTAAATGTGGAGAAATCATAAAAGTTGCATTTTAACAATAAAGCACATGTTCAAGCATGAAAACATATTAAAATATGAGATAAATGCAAGCTGAACATATATGAAAAGTATATATAATTTCTCCACATCAACTCTCCCCAAACTCAAAGCTTTACTTGTCCTCAAGCAAAATTAGAAACTTAGGGTCGAACGTTTTTAGATTTTTCATGATCACATTATGCATAACAATATATTTCCCTGGCTCTCACACTTTACCTATTTGAACATTATTTACACATTTAAGGCTCTTTAACCCCTGACTTAGGAATCATTGAAGCAAATGTCTATGGGTGTCAAATGAAATCACATTGCAGGCTGAACATCCACATAATCTCCCCTAAGAACATGCACATTCACATAGTTTGCATTAACACTAAAAGATGATATGCACATGTAGGGACACTTACCTGTCCTTTTATTAAACAAATTTTCTTTTTCATTTGCCCTTGTTTTTCTTTTCTTCTTTTTATTTTTTCTTGCTGTCGAGACCTTCTCTTCAATTGCATATTGAGGAACTAAACATAAAAAGATTTTTCCACTTAGCATTTTCCTTGTCTTTCTTCCAAGAATACTCGGCTTGCGTGCTACTGGTGTCATGCATAGCATACTCTTAACTTTCTCAAGTGAGATGACAGAGGAATAGTTATCCAAGATAGAAAAGTTTTTCACAATCTTTCCCACAATTTCTTTCTAGAATACTCGTGTGAGGCGCTTGAAACTTTTATTAGAAAAAAAGCAAAAGCATTTCTCAATATACAAAAGAAGAGAAGTGCAGAAATGAGGGCATACAACTATACAATTTACTCTTATTACATTGTTGCATATCATAGTTTAGTATCATATAAATAGCTAAGTGCAAGATCCTCGATGGGGTTATGTGGAGGGTCAGCCAACATGTCATATGCTTTGATTTTAGGTCAGAGTCATTTATGTGATTAAGTTTTACTTCAGGAATGTTCAAGACGATCAGTCATGAAAGCTTAAAAGATCAATAATGTCATGCATAATGTTTCCTAATATGTGATTGATTACATGCAAAATCTGAGTGGGATTTTCAAAGCTAACATAAACAGATTTTCAAAAAAAATTTGAAAAAAATTCATAACTTTAGTAATAGTGATAAATTTCAAAACTTTGTCTACAATGATAAATTTCATAATTTCAAAAAGATAAAAAAATTATAATTAAATCACAATGGTATGTTTTATGAAAAGTAATGACAGTTAGGTTAATAGAAACCTACCATTGGGCTTCTCCAAACTTAAGCTCAAGATTGTCCTCAGTGTTGTTTAAGCTGTGAGATACTGAATTATTCAAATGGGGGAAGGCGAGTGGGTTAGGGGTAGACATTTGTTTCTTTAGTTGTTCTTTCGTGGTTTTGGCACTACTTCAAATGTGGATCAGTGAATTACTCTCATTGCCTGCATAGAAAGATAATTGATCATTGTCAGGTTTCACAAATAACAGTCATTAAAATTGACAAGGAGGATAGTCTAAAATTAGTGTCATCTCTATAGGAGATTCAGTAATTGTGGTTTCAGCAGAGGTGGTGGACTCCTTATTAATTTGTTGGGGCTGCTTGATTCTTGCAAAACAAAGGAAAAATAAAATAAAATGAAGTTATTAATGGGTTGCCTCCCAACAAGCGCCATTGTTTATAGTCCTACACTAGACTCAATGGCTTTAAACTCATATCTTCAGCTTGGTGGGTCTTTAGTTGATGTCCAGTATATTTGGGCATCTTTCCTTTGTCGAAAACAAAAGTCCTTAGTCCATGTTTCACTTTAAATAGTTTGGACCAGACAAAATTCAGCTGCTAAAAAAATAGTTAGAGCCTTGTGTTGAGTAGTTCAATTTCAGCATGGCTCTCTTCCTTCAAGGTTCTGTGCTCCTTCATAAATCCTTCCTCTTGATTTAAGCTTTCAGATTCTCCATAATCTCCATCTTGTTTCAGCAACCACTTCTTGATTTGTCTCTTTATAAGGGTGGGTGTTGTAATCTTTTCAAAATTTGGATCTTTAGCTTTGTCTTTAATTACATGGCAACTTTTTTCCGATTCTGGTTTCTATATTTCTTCTGTGTAGATTTTATCTTGCATCTCAGTAAGCTGAAATTTCTCATCTTGCAAAGTCCTTTGTTGGGTTGTGCAGGATGTGTCTTCAACTTCTGGACATTTTGGAGCAGCAGTGGAGTTAGTCTTGGCAGTTGAGAAGTTCTAATTGATTACTTTAGATTCGAGTGGAGACTTCTTATTTTGAATGGTCTCTATGTGTTGAGTTGTTGCCTTTTTTTGGCCTTCATCGCTTCATTATCAATTTTGATCTCTTTAGCATCTTCATTCTGGAATTCGGCAAGATGTTCAGCAGGGGATTCATGTCCTTCCATTTGTCATGCACTTTCAGACTGCATGACTTGACTTTGACCTTTATGCCTAACTTCAGCTTGTTTAGAGAAAATTTCAAGTGATAGCTGGAATATTTGTTCATTTGAGATTATGCTATCAGTCAAGGATATAATGTTACTCCTACCACGTGCGTTGGTATGACCGGCCTACCACGCTCCCTGGTCCATCCGATTAGCAATGGGCGTCGGATGAAGTGAACCGCGAGAATGGGCATTGGATGAAGTGAACCGTCATGCATCGACTCTCCGATTCGCGGTTCGAGCACTGGGGTTCATGCTTCGCTCACCAAACGACACTCGGTTTGTGCCCTAGCTCATGCTCAGATGGGCAATTCTTTAGAATGTTTCTCCTCACCTCACCGTGCCCTAGATCCATCGCAGGAAAGACACTCGGCCTCCTCTCTGCTCCTGGTGAAGGTGCTCGACGGTGGTGAAGGCGCTCGACGGTGGTGAAGGCGCTCGACGGTGGTGAAGGCGCTCAGCGATCCCCCTCTTTGCTCCGCTCTACTGTGCTATGCCTTAGAATCATGATTTTGCTGAGTTAATTTCTTCGTCTCGTTGGATCTTGCTGAACTCGACGCCACAGGAATGCTCGAAACCTAGATTGTCTTTTGACGATGACGGTGTCGGTGCTTGGCGATCTGCCTCTCATCCTCTTTACCATTGCGTGGTATGCCCTAGATCTGCAGTCCTGATTTTTTTTAGATTTCGATTATTTCATCTTGTTGTTGGTTGATTATTGTCATCGGCTTGCACCTTGCTGAACTCTACCCTAGGTCCTCTTCTCACGGCGACGATCCCCTTGTCTTCTCCTCCCTACAAGGCACGGTGAGATATGCCCTAGGCTTGGACCTATGTTATTTCTTCCTATCGTTGGACCTTAAGTTGGAGCAAATCACTTTGAATTAGAGTTTCATTTGTGAAAGTTGAATGAGTTTACTTTGATTGTTCTGCCAATGACTTATATTCTTTGCTATGTTCTGACAATGTTTTTGTTGATATACATGATTTGAGTCAAGCTAAATTGTGGAGCTAAATTGAGTTCAATTTTTAGACTTCGAAATGGTATTTGCTCTGTATATAAGTATTTCAATTATGAAGACATATATTACTTGTTTGAAATTGTAGGTTTGAAGAATGTTATGATTGTTACTATTCCCAAGACTTTTGATTCTCTATGCACCATGCTCATATTGCCTGAATGCTAATTACTATTAATTACTCTTGTTGTCGAGATTTATAAGCATTCATGGGCTACAAAAGGAATAATTCAATACACATTATTTAAAATAAACTGAAGTGCTTCTATTCCTTTTGCCGAGATTTATAAGCATTCATGCACTACAAAAGGAATAACTCAATAAACATTCCAGTTAATTGTTCTTGTTGCTTGTTGAGTACTTCATAATTGTAGGATTCCAAATGGCACCAAGAGGGGGCGGGGTGTGAATTGGTGTTTAATCGAAAATATCGATTTCACGAAATTCATCGCGGAAGCACAAAATTGATTATTAAAATATTTGCAATTCAGATTATTAACACAATATTAAAGGGAGAGAGAGTGAGAGAAATCAAACACAAATAGACACGGTGGTTATTGAAGAGGTTCGGCCACACCTTGACCTACGTTTCCGCTCCAACTTCTCGACCTCGAGACCGTCAGAGATTCCACGAAAACTCTTCCTTAATTCCAAATGGGGCAAGGAAGAACGCCATTTACATTAATAATCTTTTCTCCGCTTCGAGAGGCAAGCTATCCTCTCTTCTTAGGAAGCTAATCTTTTCTTTCGCTCAAGAGGTAAGATTTTGAACCTTTTTTACACATGAGCTCTTTCAGTATTTTTCTAAATAAAATGTTTCTCTCTTATACAAAGCTAAGCTCACAAGAGAAGAAGAGAGAAAGAAAAGAAAATTAAAAATGAAAACTTCAAGAAGAATATCTTCTTTTGATAACTTGAAGTTTTTCTTCAATGCTTGGATGAGTGCACATCCTTCTGGCTTTGGCACTCCTTTTATATGCTTTTGCAAGTGAGAAAGTCATCCAAAAATGATTTCACAATTTTCTTCTTCAAATTTGACCATTACTATTCATTTGACTCGGGGGTCGGTCGACTGCACATATGGACCGGTCGACCGATATACTTTCTTTTATGAAAAATATGACCGTTGGCGAATTCTGCACTGTACGATCGACCTATGTTTTGGACCGATCGACTAGTACCTCGATCGGTATAGTCTCGACATTCTGTTAATTGAAATTAGGCATTTTTTGCACTGACCGGTCGACCTGTGTTCTGAACCGGTCGACTAATATTCTGGACCGGTTGATTTGTGTTCCTGATCGGTCGACCTATTTTTCAGCCGACAGCTTGACCGCCCTGCACTATTTTAAGCATAACGTTTTGCACAGTTATCCAAATGAGATGATTTTTTACTCTATGAAAAGGTAACAGAATTCTATACAACTTTGATATTATGACTAATCCAAAATCTAATAGGATCATAATTAATTATTTAATCAAAGTGCAGTGCATAAAGTTATTCCTTTTTTAAAACTTTTTCAGCATTTTAACTTTAACCTTTCGAGATTTGTATCATCAAAATATAATTTTATATATCATTAAAACTTAGATCCAACAATGTCCCCTTTTTTATGAAGACAAACTGAGAAATATGAAAAATATATAAGTTGCGAAAAAGTTATAAAATAAGTTGTAAAATCAATTTTACTCCCCCTAACACTCAACTTTCCTTACAATGAGAGATATTCACATAAGTATAATTTGTAAGGAACTCTTCGTATAAAGTGATATTCAGATCATATTTCTTCTATATTTCTCCTCCTTTTGTTTCATAAAAAAGAATAATTTGTATATGAAGCATATAGGAAATCATATGTAACTCCCCCTTAATCATGCCATCTTTGAAACAAATTATTTTCCCCTTTTTTCTATTAGAAATATGTAAAATATTGCATCATAAAGAGTTATTATGTAAGAAATAACTCTCCCTAAATTTATAATTATTTTATAATGGCGAAATGAAAACATTATGATGAAGGCCAAAACTATTTATATATATTAATAATCAAAATATGTCATAAAACTTTGATACAACAATGATATCCATGATATGTCAAAATAAAGTTTAGTATGCTCCCCCTAGCACTATTAACAATTTTAGATGTTCTCTTTTTTTAAAGAAATAGTAATTTTAAATTTTTGAGTGAAATCAAATATAGATGATATTTTTACCATAATCTTTATGCTTTCACATTTCCAATTCCTCCTTATTTTACTTGTGAGCAATGTTTTAAAAATCGGATCGGACCGACCGGTTCAACCGTGAACCGACCGGTGATCCAGTCCGATCAAGGTACAAAAACGGTTTTGATGTTGAACCGGGGGAAACTGGTTGAACCGGCCAGTTGGACCGGCCCGGTTGGACCGGGCCCGTTGAACCGGTTGAACTCGGTTCAATTCAAATTTTGAAAAAAAGAATTAAAATAGGAAAGTTAAAAAAGAAAAGAAATTAAAAAATGTAAAGAAGGAATGAATATGACAGGTATAACATTAAATAGGAATGAAAATAAAAAACAGGTAAGTATTTGAAATTGCGTAGCATTAAAATAGAAAATTATTAAAAGACATAAATAAAGAAAATAAAAAAGGAAAGTGTTAAAGAAAAAAGAAATAATAATAATTTAAGATAAAATTTATTAATATATCATTTATATCATTAAATAATATATATTAAATTAACAATAACCTATTTATATTTAAATGTTAATTATTCTTATTTATCACTATTAAAACTTTTAACAAATTAAAATTATGTTATATTAAATTTTAATATTATTAATAGGTTATTAGTACAATATTAATATACTACATCATATAACTTATATTATATAATTATTATAAATAATATTATTTTAATAAAATCCGGTTCAATCCGGTCGAACCCGATCGAACCGGTCCAATCGTGACCCGGTAAGGAATCCGGTCCAGTCGTCGGTCCGGTTCTGAAAACATTGCTTGTGAGACACACTTGAAAAATAATCAATTAAATTTTGGTACCCAAACTTCTTTGGATCCAATTTTGTTAGTCAAAGTTCCTTTTGGAATCCATATTGATAAGCATAATGGCCATAAAATCCATATGCAAAACATGTAATATATGATTTTCTATTGTAGGAATGATTAGACTTTCAATAAGAGTTTTCATGTTTCGTAAAATTATCTTTCTTTACATAAGAACTAGTTTTATCATTATTTTGTGAATTTTCCAAAAGATCATTTTCTTCTTTGCTTTTTCTAAAGAGTATGCTAGTTTTATAATTTCACATGTATGTGTAATTTTCAGAGTTTCAATTTCATTTTTTAGGTTTTCATTCTCCATAAAACATGTATTCTTTTCTTCTTTTAAATTTTCAATTTCATGTCATAATTTCTCATTTTTCTCTTTAAGTGAGTAATATTTTTTTATAAGGGAGGAAAATTCTTTTTTTACATTTAAAGAAAAATTTTCTTCAGAAGAGCTCGATGAGTCATTATTTGAAGGATTAGAAGTTACCTTATCGTCGTGTGCCATTAAGTATAAGTATCCTTCATCACTGAAAGAGCTTGACGAGTCACTTGTTTCAATTGACTCTTCATACTTTTTCTTTTTACCTTTTTGAGATGTCTCTTCTTTGTGAATTTTGTATGATCTTCATATAGGCTTCTCATTCGTTTCTTTCTTCTTCACCAACATAAGATACTTATCTAGTTTTCTTGTGTAGCGGACGAGTATCTTTTCGTCTACTTCTTCTTCACTTGAGTCTTCTTCATTTGCATTTGCCTTTAATGTCAATGTTTTCTTCTTGAGGGTTTTTTCTTCTTGATCTTCTAGGATTGAGATCTCATATGTTAAAAGTGAACCAATAAAATCATCAAAATCCAATTTGTTCAGATCTTTTCACTTTTTGGAGGTTAGTTCTAGGCTCGTCCAAAGAGGCTAAGCCATTCACAATATCATTAAACTGAGCAACCATATCATTTATGGATTCATTTTCATGCATCTTGAAGGAATCATATTGATGATTTAAAATATTTAATCTAAATTCTTTGACTTTATCCGTTCCTTCATAAGTAGTAATTAATTTCTTCCAAATTTCAGTTGCACTTTCATAATTAGAAATCCGACTGAAATCCGTTGAATCTAAAGCACAAAAAAAATATTCTTTGCTTTCCAATCCAATTTTGAATTTTTTTTTGTTTTTCGTCATGTTCGGTAGGTAATTTTTCATGAAGATAATAGCCTTTTTCAACGATATGCCACATGCTAATATCAATAGAAAAAATTTACGCTTGAATCCTAATTTTCCAATATTGAAAAATTGATGCATTTAAAAGGGGAGGACGGCTAATTGATTGTCCTTTGGCGAAAATAAGTCCACTTGATGCCATAGCTCTTAAGATGGTTAAATCTTAAAACAAGATAATTGAATCTTAAAAAGACTATATCTAAAAATGATTAGATATTAAAATGAGATGATTCAAAAAATTAAAACAAGAGCAACCCGCTCTGATAGCAATTGTAGGATCCTAAAGGTCACCAAGAGGGGGAGTGAATTGGTGTTTAACCGAAAATATCAATTTAAATTCGTCGCGGAAGCACAAAACCGATTCTTAAAACATTTTTAATTCAGATTATTAATACAATATTAGAGGGAGAGAGAGTGAGAGAAATCAAACACAAATATACGCGGTGATTGTTGACAAGGTTCGGCTACACCTTGACCTACGTCCCCGCTTCAACTTCTCGACCGCGTGACCGTCGGAGATTCCATTAAAACTCTTCCTTAATTCCAAATGGGGCAAGGAAGAACGCCATTTACATCAATTACCTTTTCTCTGCTTCGAGAGGCAAGCCAACCTCTCTTCCTAAGAAGCTAATCTTTTCTCTCGCTCAAAAGGTAAAATTTTGAACCTCTTTTACACATGAGCTCTCTCGATATTTTTATAAATAAAATATTTCTCTTTTACAAAGCTAAGCTCACAAGAGAAGAAGAGAAAAAGAAAAGAAAACTAAAAATGAAAACTTCAAGAAGAATGTTTTCTTTTGATAACTTGAAGTTTTTCTTCAAGGTTTGGATGAGTGCACTTCCTTCTGGCTTGACACTCTTTTTATAGGCTTCTACAAGTGAGAAAGTCGTTGAAAAATTATTCCACAATTTTTTCCTTCAAATTTGATCGTTACTGTTCATTTGACTCGGAGGCCGATCGACTGCACATATGGACCTGTCGACCGATATACTTTCTTTTATGAAAAATGTGACCGTTGGCGAATTCTGCACTGTCCGATCGACCTGTGTTTTGGACCGGTCGACCTGTGTTTTGGACCGGTCGACCGGTACCTCGACCGATATAGTCTCGACATTCTGCTAGTTGAAATTGGACATTTTCTGCACTGACCGGTCGACCTATGTTCTAAACCGGTCGACCGATATTCTGGACCGGTCGACCTGTGTTCCTGACCGTTCGACCTATTTTTCGGTCAGCAGCATGACCGCTCTGCACTATTTTAAGCATAACTTCTTTCACAATTATCCAAAATGAGATTATTTTTTTATTCTATAAAAAGCTAACAGAATTCTCTACAACTTTGATATTTATGACTAATCCAAAATATAATAGGATCCTAGTTAATTATTTAATCAAATTGTAGTGCATAAAGTTATCCCTTTTTCTTTAAACTTTTTTAATATTTTAACTTTGATCTTTCGAGGTTTGTATCATCAAAATATAATTTTATATATCACTAAAACTTAGATCCAACAATAATAACATACATGGTATAAATGAGAAATCAATTAGCTACAACAAGGAAAGCTACAACAAAGTTTTTCCATGCGTTGCCGCCCTTTAGATCCTCGCAGAGGACTTATCAGCACTGCTACCTTTTTTTATATCTGAACTATTTGAAACACACAAGGAAAGAATAACATATCAGCAAGAAATCAAAGAGAAACCTAACAGTCAAGATCCATGTGCTGCTGCCCTTTACACATCTAAAGTATCTTAAACACATAAGTAAAAGATATCATATTCACAACATGATAATGTAACAACCGAAACAACCATATAAGATTAAGTGAAAAATCATGCAACAACATGATATTTGGAAGAGTGGAGAACAAGACATTGTAATTTATCTATATTTAAGAGTATGAAGAACCATGTCATATTATAAGTGTCATATGTACTTGCAGTATTCAACCACATTTAAGAACTCATGCATACACTAGAAACCTGTAAAGAGCCAAAAATGAATTTAGTTAAGCAGAAAGAACTTGAAATGAGTAAAATATTACTAATTACATCATAAAAACACTGACATTAGAACACATTGTAAATTGTCATATATCACGTTGCTCCTCTTGACCTTCAGTTTCTTGCTTCCTGCTTATAATATGAAGCATTGGTCTTAAAATTTGAAAATGACTGTGTAGACAATGAAACTTTGAAAACTAATATGAATTACCTTAAATTGACATGTTCTTTTGTCATGGCCACTTTTCCCGCATTTTCTACAATTCCTTTTCTTCGCAACTTTTTGGGACAGAAATTTCAATGCCATATTTAATCCTTCCCACACTTTTTGGACTACCCTTAGATTTCACAGGATGTGGATCACGTATTAAGAATTGGGCCTCTTCTAAATTGATACAACTTGATTGACTTGCAACAAATTCACTAGTAGGGTATTGGCTTGCATGAATCTCACTTGCATTTGCTTCATTTGCATCCATAATTACATATGCATAATGAAATGATGTCATCTTTTTTATAACATCGTTGCCAAGTCGAGCAGCGAAGTGCAAATGTTTTACGAAAATCAAACCCATCTCTTGTACTTTCCATAGGTTGCTTTGCCAACCAAGTTTTTGAATGGGACTTATGAAATCATTACAAGCGGATGACTTCTTATAAATTACATTTGCATTTGCATACCTCGCATTTATTGTCCAACGATGAAGTGCGTACTCCTCGGGTATAAACCTTAATCCTTTTTTGTGGAGAACACATAAAATGTGACAACATAACATAACATTTTATAATATCCCACTTTCCATCTTTTCATAGAGCAACGTATATATGAGCAAGACAATAATCCCTTACTTCTCTTCTTTGTTTAAATTCTGTTCCAGTACTTGCCTCGCTCTTTTTGCCCTTCTTTAGAACACACAAAAGTTCTATTGACCACATTTTCCATAGCTTTGGACTTATGTGAAGCTTGTTTCCTATAAAAAAAATCAATTAATTTTCCATATATGTTATAGTAATTGTATGCTTCCTCGTCATTGTCAAATATCATCCCCAAGTATGACTTTGGTACTTCATAAGATTTGACATAATCAGCTTGAATGACATTATTTTCTTCTTTTGCGATATTTTCAACATTGAAGCTTGATGCATGTAGAATTGATAGCAAACGTTAGCAAGTGCACTAGTCGTTCAAGTAATAAAGTGAATTAGTAGAGTTATCATTTCCACGAGGACGGTTAATAACTTAGATTTTATTTTAACCGTGTTAATTGATAAATTAAGAAAATATATGATTTCAGATGTGAATAAAAGGAAAATAATAAAAATAAAGGAAATGATCACCTGGAGAAATAATGATTTGATGATTAAGGCACCTAATTATCACCACTAGAGTGTAAGGAATTTTCTCAACTTAGAATTGGTTGAATCAATAACAAAGTGGATTCTCAAATTTAGTTAACCAATATTTCAGTCCTACCTTAAGAAATAATTAGAATAAATCAATCCTTTCGATTTTTAACTTATTTAATTAATCAAAAGATGCATTAAATCAGAATGATGATTAAGGGTTTTCTCAAGTCACCTTAATAACTACACAAATTTGGTCTCTTCCGATTTTCCTAATTGTGGCATGCAATAAGTAAGATCAATCATAGAAACTATTTTGAAAATAATCACTTCTTCTCAAATAGCAATCAAATCACAAATCATGGAATCAAGGAAAGCATTAAATATGAAATTACAATACTATTAAAGATTCAAATCAAATTAATATGAAGAAGAATCCAATACATAAATAGGGTTCAATTAGAATGACCCTAATGAAAGAATAAATCTGAAAATAATAACATCAAATCTAATATAAAAGATTGGAAAAAGAAAATGAAGAACTCTGGCAGCCACCGTGCACGTGCTCTCGCGAGTTTTCGACAGAGCTTCGCTATTGTTCTCGATCTTCTCTTTGTAGGCTTCAAAACTATGCTCCAGGGATTTTTTTTTCAAGTTCTCTTCTGCCTCTTTTTATAGGTTTTCTCATCCCCTAAGGAAAAAACCAAAAATATATCCAAAAAATGGATAAAAATGGATTTAAAATGACCTAACCGACTGCCGTCACGGCCGTGAAAGACTTTGTCACAACCGTGACAGAAGTCTGTCAAGGCTGAAAAATACTTAGCCAAATTTCTGTTGGAAAATATCTCTGTCACGGTCATGACAGAAACTGTCACGGGTGTGACAATGACAACCAAATTTTTTATTGCTGATCTTTCTATAATGGTCATGACAATAATTGTCATGACTGTGATAGTCTTCTGAGCTGTTTTAGGTATTGTCTTGCTTTGATTTCGACGTTTTCTCATATCCTATCATGAATAATTTTCAGACTTAGGTAGATTTGTGAAATCAAATCTAAAGGAAATTATATGAAAACAAATCAAAACTCCTCTTTTCTAAACATAAGAACATTGTAAAATACTAATCAAATGACCTAAACTAATGCATGATTTTCCGTGCATCAAATAAGAAACTTAGTTCGTTTTGCATTTGCATGGCAGGCCTTATTTCAGTATTTTGAATCGATACATGCATCTAATTACGATAATTCCAAAAAAAATTAAGTGTCATCTCATTTCTCCTTGTTTATTATTTTATTGTCTTTTAAGTTTATTTTTAGAACATCGCTTAATCTATGAAATTCAATCATTATTTTTTTATCGGGTATCACAGTGTATTGGGATTTGGATTGAGTTTGTTGCTAAGTAAAAGGACTAGCTTTTAAATAATGAATTTCTCTATTATTTACTATGATGCTATTCTTGATTATAATTGCATCTTTATTGAAAGTATTAAGTCTTTTTGGAGCTTATAATTATGCTATATAATTTTAATGTTAAAATAAAAATGAAAAGAGGGCTAGTTGAGCCCCAACAGTTAAGTGAAAAGTATAAAGTATCCTCTGGAATCTTAGTGTGTCCGGGTAATTAGATCCGTAGGGGATTCTTGCCTGACGACCTAAGGGCATCTGCTCTGAGATTCGTCGGTCGAAAGCCCGTTACATGGACCACTTTGTGCAATATGAAGGATTACTAAATTCTTAAGTGAAAAGAAAAAAAATTTCATAATGCTGAAATGTGAAATGATAATAGTATAAAAATAAGTTCCTTAAAGACTTGTGGTTCAATATTGATACTCATATGAGATTGACTAATATTATTTGTAGATATGCAGAAAAGACATGTTTGAATGCTAAAAATTCTACAAGGCTCGGTATTGGTTAAGAATAGATACTCTGGTAATGGTCGTGTAAAAGAACAGTGGGAGAAAAATATTGATTTTGCGATAGAGCACTGTGCCTTATCTGAAATTTACTTGAGGACAAGCAAAATATTAAGCTTGGGGATATTTGATGTATGGAAAATCATGCATTAGTTTAGGTCATTTGATTAGCATTTTAGAATGTTCTTATGTTTAGAAAAGAGGAATTTTGATTTGTTTTCATGTAATTTCCTTTAGATTTGATATCTACCTAAGTCTATAAATTATTCATGGTAGGATATAAGAAAATATCAAAATCAAGGCAAGAAAAATACCTAAAATAGCTCAGAAGACTATCACAATCGTGATAATTTTTGTCATGACCGTGACAGAAAGATCAGCGATAAAAAATTTGGTTGTCACCGTCACGGCCGTGACAGTTTTCTGTCATGACTGTGACAGAGACATTTTTCAGCAGAAATTTAGCTATGTATTTTTCAGCCTTGAAAGGCTTCTGTCATGGCCGTGACGACGGTCGGTTAGGCCGTTTTAAAGTTATTTTTATCCACTTTTTGGATCTATTTTTTATTTCTTTTCTTGGGAGACGAAAAAACCTATAAAATGAGGCAGAAGAGGACTTGAAAAAGCATCCCTGGAGTATAGTTTTAAAGTCTACAAAGAGGAGAAAATCGAGAACAATAGCAAAGTTCTGCCGGAAACTCGCGAGAGCACGTGCACAGTGGTTGCCAGAGTTCTTCATTTTTTTTCCCAATCTTTTATATTAGATTTGATGTTATTATTATCAGATTTATTCTTTTATTAGGGTCATTCTAATTGAACTGTATTAATGTATTGGATTCTTCTTAATATTAATTTGATTTGAATCTTTAATAGCACTATAGCACTGCAATTTCATGTTTAATGCTTTCCTTGATTCCATGATTTGTGATTTGATTGCTATCTGAGAAGAAGTGATTATTTCATCTTTAATAGTCTATGATTGATCTTACTTATTGCATGCCACAATTAGAGAAATAGAAAGAGACTTAATTTGTGTAGTTATTAAGGTGACTTGAGAAAGTCCATAATCATAATTCCGATTTAATGCATCTTCTGATTAATTAGATAAGTTAAAAACCGAAAGGATTAATTTATTCTAATTATTTCTTAAGGTAGTACTAAAATATTGGTTAACTAAAATTGAGAATTCACTTTGTTATTGATTCAACCAATTCTAAGTTGAGAAAATTCATTACATTCTAGTGGTGATAATTAGATGCCTTAATCATCAAATCATTATTTCTCCAGTTGATCATTTCCTTTATTTTTATTATTTTCCTTTTATTCACATCTGAAATCATATATTTTATTAATTTCTCAATTAATAAGATTAAAATAAAATCTAAGTTATTAACCGTCCTCGTGAGAATGATAACTCTACTCATTCACTTTATTACTTTCTACACACATCAAAGCCCTCTTTAGTTCCTTCTCCCATATAATCATTTTCAATTGTAATCTCTTGCATTATATCCATATGAAAACCTTCAACTAAAATGAACAAGATTATGATGAAAAAATAACTAAAAAAATTGAACGAGATTATGAAACCATATTTTTGCATTGCATCTTCAATGTGGATGCTTAACATTTCGTTGTAAGGTGAATGAACTATGCATCAATTGACCTAATACACAACACTTAATGTAGGTAAGGTGCATCCACCTAAGGTAAAAGCTTTCAAATAACCGAAGTATTCAAATAATGAGCTAACTGAAGCATAAAATAGGGACAGGAGGGTCAATAACATAGAAAATACAAAACTAAGTACTTTATTACTAATTGATAAGATAGAACATGAAAAATAAAAATTAAGGAATAAGGTAGAAGATATACAAACAACACTAGCGCTTGGTGGGTAGACGCATGACACACAAACAGAGATCCTTCCGCTGAATGTGGAGCTAGGGCAGTGTCATCGTTCCTGCGACGTTCTTCGTTCATGAGATGAAGCTAGGACACGGTGAGGCAGCCTCGAGCCGACATCATTCCTATGGCGTCGAGTTTAGCAAGATCCAATGACATGAAGAAATTTACTCAGCAAAATCACGATTCTAGGGCATACCACGGTAGAGCAGAGCAGAGGGGGATCACCGAGCGCCTTCGCCGTCGTCGAGTGCCTTCACCGTCGAGCACCTTCACCGGGAGCAGAGAGGAGACCGAGCGTCTTTACTGCGATGGAGCTAGGGCACGGTGAGGTGAGGAGAAACATTCTCAAGAATCGCCCATCCACCGAAAGCAAGGGCACGAACCGAGCGTCGTTCGGCGAGCGAAGTGTGAACCCCAGCGGGCAGTTTGTTTCATCTGATGCCCGTTCGCACGGTTCGCTTCATCCAATGCCCATTCCTAATCGGATGGACTAGGGCACATGGTAGGCCGGTCATACCAACGCGCATGGTAGGAGTAACATTATATCCATAAGTCAATCCTTCAACTTTATCAAACAACTCCCTAATTGATGCACTTTTCCTTTCTTGTTGCTGGATTAGCTTTTCCATCATGAGCTCCATGTTTGACTTCTTTTCATATGGCTCTTTATAATTCAGAAGCTCCTCTGTTGTGCTAGCTGATTCTGTTATACAACTTGTTGAAGCTGAATCTCTAGCAGCCTTCTTTGCATGTGGAGATCTTCCAACTTGACGGATAACTCTTGCAATTCTTCATTCTGCTTCTTTTGTTGGTCTGTCATCTTTTATAATTCTAGAGATGTTGCTGGCTGGTGTTGCTGAAAATCAAGTGGAATTACATCTGTTAATTCAGTTGGAAGGAATGATTCCACTTTGAGTGTATAGCTGAAGTGTGCATCTTGATCTTGATCATAAACTACAGGGTGATAGTGATGTCCATTCCAAAAGACATTGTCTTGATAATTTCATGGATTTAGATCTTGGGCATATGTACTAGAAAACTAGTTTCTCCATTGACAGTTAGTATTATCTATGTGAAGCTACCCATATGATTCATCATGATTGTAGGGGTGTACATGGCTGCAATAAGATTCAGATGTAGGAATTTTCAACTTGAATTTTGCAAATGCACTCCCTACTATGTTTTCAACTCTAGAAGCAATTCTGTCCCAACTTTGAGACTTTGACATTTTCGTTGAATGATAAGAATTCTGCTCATCTGGTGACTAGCTTTGGAAATTCCAATCCATCCCTGAAATCTGAAATATTTTTTGCACAAATGAAACTCAAGAGAAAGTTGATAGAGTAGGTATAGAAAAAATTGAATTATGAAATCTGGATTTTGAAATTTGAGATCAAACTGTAAATATGAAATCTGAAAGGTTGAAATTTGAAATATGGAACTTGAAATCTGAAAGTCTGAATTCTGAAGTTTGAAATCTAAAATCTAAATTCTGGAATGTTAATATTCTTTTATATAAACATTATAATACAAAAATTTATTTTATATTTCGAGTTTCAAGTCAGAACACCATCCTTTTAATATAAGATATATATATACACCTTATAATACAAAACATTATTTTATATTTTAGGTTTCCCACGACTCTAGACGTGGGATGTTTCGAACATCATCCTTAATATACATTATAATATAAAATTATATTTCAGGTTTTCCACAACTCAAACCATGGGAAGTTGGCTGTTGGAACGTCATCTTTTTAATATAAAATATATATACCTTATAACATTATTTTATATTTCAGGCTTCCAATGACTCTAGCTGCAGAAAGTTTCAACGGTTGTAGCCCTCGGAACGCCATCCTTAATGTACGTTATGATACAAAATTATATTTCAAATTTCCCATGACTCTAGCCGTGGGAGATTCCGATGGCCGTAATCGTCGGAACGCCATCCTTTTAAAATAAAATATATATACCTTATAATATAAAACATTATTTTATATTTCAAATTTCCCATGGCTCTAGCCGTGGGAAATACCATCCTTAATATATGTTATAATATAAAATTATATTTTAGGTTTCCCATGGATCTATCAGTAGGAAGTTCCGACGAACGTAGCCATCGGAACACCATTCTTTTAATATAAAATATGTATACCTCATAATACAAAATATTATTTTATATTTCAGGCTTCCCACGGCTCTAGCCGTGTGATGTTCTGATGATTGTAACCGTGGGAACACCATCCTTATTATACGTTATAGTACAAAATTATATTTCAAGTTACCCACGCCTTTAGCTTGTGGGAAGTTTCGATTGTCGGAATGCCAACCTTTTAATATAAAATATATATACCCTATTGATGCTTGTATAATTGATAGCAAACGCTAGCAAGTGCACTAGTCTCTCAAGTAATAAAGTGAATGAGTAGAGTAATCGTTCCCACGAGAACGGTTAATAACTTAGATTCTATTTTAACCTTGTTAATTGAGAAATTATGAAAATAGTTGAATTCATATGTGAATAAAAATAAAATAATAAAAATAAAGGAAATGATCACCTGAAGAAATAATGATTTGATGATTAAGGCACCTAATTATCATCATTAAAATGTAACAAATTTTCTCAACTTAGAATTAGTTGAATCAATAACAAAGTGAATTTTCAAATTTAGTAACCAATATTTCAAACTTTAACTAGTATCTTATGAGTAATTAGAATAAATCAATCTTTTTGGCTTTTAATTTACTTAATTAATCATAAGATGCATTAAAATAAAATTAATATTAAAGGCTTTCTCAAGTCATCTTAATAACTACACAAATTAGGTCTCTTTCGATTTTCCTAATTGTGGCATGCAATAAATAAGATCAATCTTAGAAACTATTATGAAAATAATCACTTCTTCTCATATAGTAGTCAAATCATAAATCATGGAGTCAAAGGAAAGTGTTAAACATGAAATTGCAATGCTATTGGTAGCTCAAATCAAACAAATATTACGAAAGATTTCAAAACATAAATAGGGTTCAACTAGAATGACCCTAATGAAAGAATAAATATAAGAATAATAACATCAAATCTAATGAAAAAGATTGAGAAAAGAAAACAAAGAATCTAGCAACCGCTATGCACATGCTCTCAAGAGTTTCCGACAGAGCTTCGCTATTGTTCTCACTCTTCTCCTCTTTATAGGCTTTAAATATATGCTCCGGGAATACTTTTTTAGGTCCTCTTTTGCCTCCTTTTGTAGGTTTTCTCATCCCCCAAAGAAAGAAACCGAAAATCTATATGAAAATAGGATAAAATTTGCTTTGAAAATGTCCAACCATCCGCCGTCAGAGCCGTGAACAAGTGTGGCACGACCGTGACAGAGCGATGGGTCTTTTGGCAATGTGCTCATGACCGTTAAGCATTCCAGAACAGCCATGACAGAATGATTTTTCACAGCATATTACAGCACGACCGTGACACTACGGGGAACGGCCGTGACAGTGGAAATTTTCCTTTACGCAATACAAACGACCGTGACAATCATGAGCACGACCGTGACTGAAGTTTTTGCTGCTGTACTTTAGGCTGTTTTTGGTCATTTTTCGTAATTTTGATTTCCTATAACAAGATTATCCAAACTTTAAGTAGAAATCAAATCTTAAAGAAATAATTTAGCTAACCAATGTTTCAGGCTTTAACTACTATCTTAAGATTAACTAGAATAAATTAATCCTTTCGATTTTTAATTTACTTAATTAATCATAAGATGCACTAAAATGGAATTAATATTAAGGATATTCTCAAGTCACCTTAATAACTACATAAATTAGGTTTCTTTTGATTTATCTAATTGTGACATGAAATAAATAAGATCAATTCTAGAAACTATTATGAAAATAATCACTTCTTCTCATATAGAAATCAAATCATAAATCATGGAATCAAAGGAAAACATTAAATATGAAATTGCAATGCTATTAAAAATTCAAATCAAACTAATATTAAGAAAGACTCCAAAATATAAATAGGGTTCAACTAGAATGACTCTAACGAAGGAATAAATATGAGAATAACAATATCAAATCTAATGAAAAATATTAGGAAAAGAAAACAAAGAACTCTGTCAATCACTGTGCACGTGCTCTCATAAGTTTCTGGCAAAACTTCATTATTGTTCTCGCTCTTCTTCTCTTTGTAGGCTTCAAATCTATGCTCCATGGATGCTTTTTCAGGTCCTCTTCTGCCTCCTTTTATAAGTTTTCTCGTCCCCAAAGAAAAGAAACCAAAATTCTATTGAAAAAGTGGATAAAAATGATTTTTAAATTGCCTAACAACTATCGTCACGGCCGTGAAAGGCTATAGCAGTAGTCTAACCCAACAGTAGAGGTCGTCGGCGAGATCAGGATGTTTTGGTGGCGGTTGGGGAAGACGGTCGGCCGCGAAGTTCGAGCAGAGAAGACGTAGGTCGACAATTGATTTGCAGAGCCCGACGACAAGTTAGCCGGTGACATCACGAACAGCAGACTCGCCAGTTCTTTTGTCGACATTTGAGTGCGACTGCTGCCACTGGCGGGATGATCGATGATGTTCAGTCACCACCGGCGATGTGCGATTTATGACGGTGGTGGGATCGGCGATCTGAAGGTCAGCCAGCGTCGGCGAAGGCAGGAGGCGGCGATGGTTCGAATGAAGACAGCGACACGAGGTAGGCATTGAAGGCTCACGCTCGTGGCCTAAACAAGATGAACGTTAGATGGTCCGATGTGTGCCACCTGTTCTCAAGATTGTGCCACGTGTCCTGAAATGAAAAAAAATCATAATAAAACATGTAACGGGCGTGCCCGATATGTTGGAGTTCATAACGACTGTGCTTCAACTCATTTCAGAAAAGCGGTGCGATTGCTGCGGAGTGTCACTGTCATACATACAATGGGCACGACCGTTCCAGAGGCATTGGATGTGCAAATATGATGGCACGGCCATTCCATGACAAAGGCATGGCCATGACAGTCTCCTTGAGGGAATAGTGATAAGAAACCAACTAGAAAATCATGTAAACATCATCAAGAAAGATACTCAAGTCTCATAAAGAAGAAACATTTCAAAAAGGAAAGAAGAAAAAATATAAAAAGTTAAGTGAAGATAAATCAAATGACTCATCAAGCTCTTTTAGTGAGGATGCATACCTATACCTAATGATACATAACGATAAGGTAAACCCTAACTGTTCAAATTCAAATGATGATGAAGAAGATATTTCGTTTGACTTCCACAAAGAATTTTCTTCTCTTATAAAAAGGTATCTTGCACTTAAAAAAGAAAATGAAAAATTACTACATGAGTTTGAGAAATTAAAAGAAGAAAATGATACATGCTTTATGAAAAATGAAAACTTGAAAAATAAAATTGATTCTTTGGAAATTATAAATGCATGTGAAATTTTAAAATTGACATGTTCGTTAGAAAGAATAAAGAAGAAAAAACCTCGTTGAAAGATATGCAAAATAAGGTTATTTCTCATGTAACGAAAAGTAATTTTAGAAAATACTTTAGACATGAAAATTCTTATTGGAAATCTAAACATTCTTATGAAAAATTCTTAAATTCACATATTACTTGTTTTGCATATTGATTTCATGGTCATTATGCATATCAATGCAAGGTAAGAAAATAATTTCAACATGGGATGATATGGGTTCCAAAAGGAATATTGATTAACAAAATTGGATACAAAGAAATTTGGGTACCAACAGTTAAATGATTATTTTTCCGGTGTATCTCACATGTAAAGAAAATGACAAGTTGATTTAAAAATGTGAAGGCATGAAGGTCATGGTAAAAGTATGATTTACAAATAAAATGTGAAACATTTTTCATGAGCATGAACTTACATTTTTTGTAAAATGCTTAATTATCATTATTCTTAAGTTTTTAAATTTAAAATCTTCGTGTTATGAAAATTAAGCTATGGCCCATCCTAATGTTATCATTACTCTTTGGAAGAAAAGGGAAACAAATAAATGACTAAAACAAAAAAGAAAGATAAAGAAAATTGGTCATAACGATAGGGAGAGCTTGTTAAAAAATTGAAAATATTATTTTATCCACCAACTTTGAATATTATTTTGTTATCCTTATTGTCAAAATTCATGATTATTTTAAAAATCATTTTCTAAAAAGATGATGAGTTGCTTGCTTTAGTTGCTTGAAATCTTATTGGTTGAAATAAATGTCCAATCATATTATTTTGTTGAAAATTAGTGTTAAACTTCTAATTAACCCTAGTTAATCATTGTTAAACATGTTTATTATAATATTTACAAATATTAAAATTTATTCCTAATAATCTAATATAATTTCTTTATAGTGCATATCTTTAATTCAATTATCATTATGCTTTAATCTAAAAGTTAATTGCTACATGCAACTATGATTATATAAGCATTTAGACTAACTTAATATGCTAATTAGATGCATGATTACATAAAAATGATATTTGTGGAGCACGTCCGTGACACTTCATGAGTGATGTTAGGGTTACGGCGAGAGACATTGTGATGTTAGAGAGGAAGGAAAAAATAGGATTATGACATTGTGATGTTAGAGAGGAAGGAAAAAATAGGGTTATGACCAATGTTTTAAAAACCAATTCGGACCGGCCAGTTCAACCGGTCCGATCACGAACCGGTATGAAAACCGTTCTGGTTTATGAATAAAACTAGAAATGATTAATAATCGGGTTGGCTCGGAAAAAATAAAAAAACCGGTTGAACCGGTGAATCCGATTGAACCTGGTTTTTTATTTTTTTTCCAAAAGTTGTGATATATGGAAATAATTTATTAGAAGATATTCAAGTTTAAAGTTACCAAATTATTTTAAATGAAATTGGAAGGTTACGAAGAATGAGGGAGAGAAAAAAAGGAAGGTATTTAAAATAAAAAAATAAAAGGAAAGATGGTAATTGGAGAGAATCAATAAAAAATGAAATATATTATTAAGAGAATAATAAAATATGGAAAGCATTTATTAAGGGATATGAATGTTTAAATAAGTTTATAAAATTGGAAAGTTTTGCATGAAAGGAGAGAAAAAGGGAAAAAAATTTAAAATTTAAAATAAGAAGAAAGAAAGATCTAAATAGAAACATAATATTAATCAAATTAAATAAAAAGAGATATATGTGAAAAGAAAATAAAATCTGGTAATAATATATTAGTAATAAATTTAGATTGAAATTAAAGTTAGATTATTATATTAGTAATAATAAAAAGAAAACTACTAAAATAAAAGAGAGTATATATGAAAAGAGAATAAAATTCTGTAATAATATATTAGTCAATACATTTGTATTGAAATTAAATCTATACAATTATATTAGTAATAATAAAAAGTAATCTATTATTTAAACTAACATTCAATTGGTTTAATCATTTTTATAATAATTTATATATTAAATTACTCTTAAAAATTATAAATAATATTATTATATAAAAATCCGGTTCAACTAGTTGACTCTCGGTTGAACCGGTCGGACATCGACTCAGTCAGCACGCCGATCCGATCTCCGGTCCGATTTTTAAAACATTGGTTATGACATTGTGATGTTAGAGAGGAAGGAAAAAATAGGGTTGTGTGTGCGTGCGTGTGTGGGTGTGTGTGTTAAGTAATAATTTTATGATATAAAAAATATTTATACTTAAGTAATATTATAATTAATTATTTTTTAAAGGCATCCAATGTATAAAGATTAGTTTATTGAGTTATTATAAAATATTTTATACTTAATATATTAATATTCATGTCTAAATAAAAAATTAAATAAAAAAATTTAAAATACTTACAATAAAATTAATTGCATTGTTGAATTATGATTTGATATTTGTAGAATATTATATTAAAATAAATTTATTTCCTATAACTAATATTAATTTCATTATAATAACTAAAATGTACTAAAAACATGTTTTTTAAGCAATATTAAATTAATTATCAACTAATTGATTTAGTTAATATAGTACTTTATTTAGACTCCTAGTTTATTTTTAAAATTATTTTAGTTTTGTTTTACATTTTTAAAAATATATTTATGTTATTTAATCATAAATAATTAAAATAGTTTTTGTAATAAAGCAATATTATTTGTTCATGAATAAGTAATGTTATTTCAAACTAACTTAAAGTATTTTTTAGTATTAGTGAAATGTGGCTGACATAACCCGCACTCTTTTTCTCACTCTTTATTTTCTCTCTCAACCATTAATGACATTGTTCACCACACAAAGTGACAAAGTTAGAAAAGATTAAAAACTTAATTTTCATATTTTTGCAGAATTTGGTGGGGTTTCACAAAACTTGACACTAAATTATGATGAAGTTAATGTATACATCATATCACTGTATATATATATATATATATATATATATATAATTGTATGGTCCCACAAGATGGCTATTTCTTTTAGCTATCATTTTTTTTCACTCTCCCCTCCAGCCTTACGTTTTCTTCTCCCGCCATTTTCCTCACCATACTTCTCCTCCAATCATTCATAGTCCCACAGATATTTAACTCTTTAAGGGCGTAATAAAATCAAATAGAATAAAACAAACGAATATCATATTGTTGACGAGTTAGATATATTTTTATTGTATTTTTTGTTTGGTTCGAAGAGAACAAAAATTTTAAATATAATATTTTATAATTAAAATATTTTATTATGAATCATTGATAGTAGTTATTATTTTAATAAGACAAAAACTTAAATAACAGTATACGACTTAAAACAAAAAAAATATGATTAAAAAATTTGAAAATATAATTATTCTGACAAATGAAAAGAATAACTATATTCTCAAATTGTTAATGAACAAAGTAATTTCATGATTTTTTAGATGATTTTAGAAAAAAAAAGTTTGACTGAGATATCTTTATTCTACTTTCTGTTTGACTGTATTTCGAAAATATCTCAATATTACATGATTTATTAAATCTTCTCCATTCCTATTTTATCCAACCAAAGATGAAAAAAAGTCCGGTGAATAAAAGATTGTGTGGTATCAAAGAGGATAAATTTATTTAAAGTAAAAACTATTACTAATTTATTAATTAACGAGTTGATCCACGTATTACTTAAATTCGTGAATAAAATGCAATATTTACTTAAACGGTTTTGAGAAATAATTCGTATCCTCTAAAGAACTAATCCACACCAGGGACCCAAAATTGAAGTGCGAGTCCGGATCTTTCCATCAAGGGATCACCTATTTGAATAATTTTCCATGAGTTATTAATCTGACAAGTGACAACTGGACAAGTTTTATATATAATTGGTATGTATAATGGGCTTACAAAATTCCGCAAAAAAAAACTATCATCTCGTAACACCGACTAATTCAAATCTACAACTTTTGTATTATAAGGGAGAAAGAGATTTCACCTGATCGATCTAATAAAATTATTTTGTTTTGAAAAAAAAATGAAAAGATCATTCTCTACCCGATCGAGATCTTGGAATAATTTTTTGAGATCACTACTTTAATATGATAATATTTGTAACATTCAAATAATAAAATAAAAGTCAAGATAAATTATTTAATATTATGAATAGAGTATAAAATGTTGCTAAACTTTGAAATATATGAAATAAGAGTTCAAGAATATAATAGAATATTTCTTGAGCATACAAAGCTATTTGTACAAATAATATGTTAATAATTTCTTAAATCATAACTCTACTGAAAATTCATCTAGTCTTCATAACGTTTCGAAGTAAAAAAGTGTCCTCGTACTATTGAATCTTGTTGTCCGGTCAGTGAGCACGTGAGTGAATTCTATTTGTGATATGGAATTGATTTATTTCTGAGATATATATCCTATTTTGAAGAATTCTATTTGTAATTCGAAATTGATTTATTTTCGAGATATATATCCTATTTTGAGATATTTTATTTATGATTCAAAATTGATTTATTTCAGAGATAGATATCCTATTTTGAGAAATTAATATAAAGTTCTAAGTATGTAATTCTTATCATTTGTAAAAGGATTATCTATATATTTTTAAGGATTATTTTTATAAATCTTTCTTAAACTATCACGATTTTTTACATCTAATTTTAAATTATGAACTTATTTTTTGAATACTTTTCCATTTTAATCCTTCCGTTCACTTCTGTTATATTTTTCATTACTTATACTTTTTTATTTATGAAAAGACTAAATTACTTCTTTCATTAAAAAAATATGAAATAATAAATAAAAAAATAAATAAAAAAATCGTGATAGTTTAGGGATAAGAAAATAACTTCATAATTTGAAATTAGATGTAGAAAATCATGATAGTTTAAGAGAGTTTTATGAAAATAATTTTATTTTTAAAGATCTAAACAAAAATTAATCAAATAATCTGATTTATAATTCTCTTTTATTTTTATCTAATAAAATTTCATGTCACGTTAAGTTCTTGATGCATTCATGGATGCTTAATTTCTCTCTCATACCAAAATTCCAACATAATAAAAAAATAATAATTTGTGAATTATAATATAAATGAACATTTACAAATAATAGCGGGAACCAGGGTCTCTCACGGTTTTCTCGAGTGATATTAATTAATTCGAGTTAGGTTTGATTTAAAAAACAAATTAAAAATGTAATTGAACTTCTAACTCTTTTTTTTATTTATTTTAATAAATAAAATTTTGGGATCGATGGAATTTTTCTTACATCCGCGTTTCGTAAATAAACAAATACAGCATAGTTTTTTTCCTTTTTTTTATGGAATACTACGGAAAGGGGACCTGATGCATGTAACTCAAAGAAAGGAAAAATACAGAATCAACTAAATACAATAATTTTCAAATTTTCACATCAATACAACGCTAATAGATTTTCATCGAAAGTAAATACAAACGTTCATATAAAACATTTATATAATACTTTACGGTGACCAATTGCAGGCAAACACTACCGCCTACATGCATTGGGAACACGGACTCTTTCACGCACATTACATTACAGATGATAAGAAATACAGACCAATTAAATCAAATTCAAATCACATACAAAACACATTAAGAAAATCTGCTGAAACACTTAATTGCATAAGAGAACAAGTTTAAATTCAAAACATTATCAATACATAGGGATACTACGTACAGCGCCACACCGGGCTGTATTACTTCTTTTCGCTCGACAAACTTTATTTTCTTCTAAACTAAAGTTGTATGTTGACTACTCCATAACGGCGCCTTCAGATGATATTGGAAGGTTGGACGGAACAGGGATCCTCCGCCGACGACTACGAGCGGCGCACCAGGCTACCAGCCATATAAAAGAAAACACCAGGCATATTACCAAGGCATATGCACCAAACGCCGCCGAAATAGTGATAAATATATGATTTCCTATGATGGTGCCCAAGTGCCAATCAAGTAAGAAATGCACACCAAGGCAATATTGACCAGCGTGTAGAACTTTAGATTGGATTGAGAGGCAAAACTGCCCAAGTGCTTATTATATACGACAAGAAAAATGAGAAGCAAAGAGTACAAAAATGCGATGGAGCTGAGAAAATAAAACCATTTGTATCGATGATGGCGTTCGTCGTTCCACACGGGCTTGCCGGCGCTATGACTACCGGTAACACTGTCCGCCGAAGTCGTTGTGACATTAAAGATGGATAGATTGGAGGAGCTGCTTAAAACTAGGAACGAGAGAGGAGGGGAGAGACTTACAACGGCGAGGCTGGTATTCGCTGCAACTGTGATATTCGTGCTATTAGGAAAAGTTGCAATAGCCAGGTAGGAACTTGAGCCCGAATCGTCCTGCCAGTAACCGCCGGGCGGAGAGATCCCGGCTTGGAACGTCATGCCTGCAAACAGTGTCTCCACTACCATTATCCATCCCCGCATCTCCTTCAGTTCCTTATTTGCTGCTGGCGAACTTGCTTTCGCCTGGTCATCCGCCTCAGGGGGTTGCACCGGTTGAGGTGGTGGCGTCATCTCGATGTCTGAGCCTCTGGTTTGGCCCTGATCCCGCAGCAGGGCCAGATGTGGACTTTCCTCGACGTTTACTGTTGATGAAGGGTACGCATTGACATCGCCAGCAAGTCCAGACGCGGGTGTTAGACCAGGAGGAGGAGGATATGCTGGTGATTGAGTTTGACGAAGATGAACGTCCAGAGACGCCGAGCCGTCGGCACCATGACTGGACTTGAGCTCCACCGTCGTTGATCCAAACGTGAAACGGACGGCCTGCATCGAGTTGGATCAATAAATCCAACGTCCAATATTTTCTTAAAAATTATTAGTAATGTTAGTAAAAAAAATATTTTTTTTCCACAATTGTCATTCGATGGTGGAGGACCGGATGGGAAAAAAAAAACAGAGGGATTGTAGTTGTAACATATCTACTGAGAATTTTAGCTGGAATTATATCTCATTAAAAAAAGAAGGATATCAAATATTTGAATTTTTCTTTATACGATACAAATGATTAGATACGGATGGATCAAAATTGAAAATTGTTCGATCATGTTTCTTCTTACTACGAAGGAGCGAAACATAGTCATATATATTTAAAAAATAATTCGGTAAACATTCGGTCACTATCATCAAGTCTTTACACACAAGTTGCTTGTCATCTGATTCAATTTCTGTCGTAACTATTTTTCAAAAGAGAATAATATTTTTTGACACGTTTCAAATGACCGATATTAAATATATTTGGACTTTTATGTCATTAACTACTAGCTGAACAACCCGTATACTACTCTTATTACCTGAATCTTTTGCTTGGCATCAAACAGTGCGAATTCTTTGCTTTGGCCCTCGGTGGTTACAAATTCTAGAGACATCTTGATGCCCCCGCTCTCTTCGTAACTGATATCACGAAACAAATTGTTACATACATATAATACTATCAATAATATTCATGGTCATTAAATCTTGAATTGTTGCATACAATGTTGAGTAAATACTTTTCCCCCACACTATATATACATATATATAATTAAAGAGCCAAATGTAGCAAAATATTTTATCTTAGAAAGTAATTTTCTGTAAACATTAATTCTATGAAAGCATTTTCCTTATTTGCAATGAAACAGTCTCAAGTTGGAATTCCAAATATTTACTATCTTTTTTACAAACTCATAAACCTTCTCTTGTGGAGCCAGAAATAAACTTCGTGCTGTTAGAACAAAAGAACAGGATTGAAACAAAATAACTCGTGCACTATAATGAAACAAAAGTTTAAAGAAAAATTCAACATTAATATTTGATGTATTAAGGAATAAAATTATCTCGTTGATGGGATATGCAATCCCCAGATCACCTTTTTTTGCTATAACCACCATTTTTCTTCTTTTTTTAATTTTCTTTTATTTTTAACATAAAAAGCATTTGTTATTACATTTTTAATCCAAAATAAAGTATTTTTAAACACCAAAAATATTATTTTAAATATCTATATACTTTCCTGCTTTTAAAATAGTTTATTTTATATTTTTAAGTTTTAAATGATATAAAATTGTTAAATTAATTTTAAAAATTATTTAAAATTAAAAAAAAAGAAAAAAATCGGATCTATCAGATCGAGTCGGGTCATCTCGGGTTGAAATTTTTCAATCTGAATCCGACCCGACCCAAATTGGGTCAGATTTTCGGGTTCACCGGGTCGAACACCCCTAACCCTACGTACTCTACAATGAATTTTTAAAATGATCAAAAGAATAAACATCTATTTTCACGTTTATTTTTTGATATTTATATTTGTCGAGATGACGTAAATATGTTGTGAATTCTTCGATTTGTCTAGTACTAGATAAAAAAGTGATAATCGTATCGTCGTATATGGTTCAAGATCACTGTGTTTAGTTGAAAAGTCATTAAGAAGAAGGGAAGGGAAGATAGAGGAAAGAAAATTAGATGAAAAGGAAATGAAAGAGAACGAAAAAAATAGACATGAGCGATAAGAAGAGAAGAGAATCAAAATTTTATAATAATTTTATTTAGACAAATTTATTTTTCATATGTGTATTTATATATTAAATTATAAAATTAAATATGAAAAAACATTTGAATTGTATATTCTTTTTTTCTTCTCTTTAAAGGAAAAAGACAAAAATGATATATTATAAGGAAATGAAGATGAAAGTCTCTCCCTCCTTCACTTAAAACTCAACCAAACAACTCTCTCTCTTTCTCTCACCATCAAGTGGGTGGTTTGGCTTTAAAAAGAAATCACGCTGCATCCGAGAAGTCAGATTTTTTAGCAAACGCTAAATGAAATTTACATTGAATTTCATGTCATTAGTTACTCGTATATATCACTTTAGGTTGTTACCTGAATCTGTTGATCGGCACCAAACAGTGGGATCTCTTTGCTTTGGCTAGATGCACTCTTAGGTTTCGTAACCAATGTCACAAAACAAATTACAAATCTGTAATCTATCACAAGAAATATTTAGATGGGAGGATCAACTATTGATGATCTGGCATGTTCAAATCCAAAAGGTACGTACGTGATTTATATAGAGACTGTAGAACCTTAAAGCTAAGTTACTAGTGGTCGGTCAATGGATATTATAGTGAAAAAGATAATGAAAATGCAAGTGCTCGTGTTTTTCAGTCATATTTTGATATTTGTCAGTCACATGTTCAAATTCACAATACGTTAGTCAAATGTTAGTCAGTCATATTTGATATTTCGAATTTTATTTTTCATGTGGAAAATAATTTAATATTAATACCATACATATCAACAGGTCCACCTTTACATGTAACAACAAATTTATAGGGGTCCACAATAATTGTCTACTTCTGGCCTTCCATAATGCTATACTTTTTTTTTATATAAAATTAGAATTCATGAACCAAATCCTTAAATACTTTTGTCAATATTATAAATTGAATATGCCAAAATAGAATGACTTGACTTCGTAAGTTGCAGTAAACGGCTCGATCGTCCATATTCATTACAACTCGAGTTTGGCCCGTATCCGCATGAAATCTAAATTCCTTATCTTCTGGGGCCATTCCATGAATCAAGTTGATCCATGTAACATCCAGAAAAAAAATATGAATAAAGAAATGGATAAGATCAAATATGTCAGGATAAATGGATAAGATAGCTCTAAGAGGACGAAAATTGGGAATTCCTCCCCAACCCCCTCCCCCCTCAAAAACTACATTCACCTTCTCTTTCATTTGCCCCTTTGCCATCAAGAAAGTTGCTGTAGGAGCTCTCCCATGTGCCATCAAGGATCATAGGTTTTCTCTTTTCTGCACTAGTTTTGATTTCTAACGACATTTCCTTACCTTCTTCTCCGATTGGATTGCTTCATAAGTGGGGAACAACAAGAGGAGGACCACCGCCGGTGACCGGACGGATTTCGTATAAGAATCGACCACGGGAACAGGTGGGTGAATCTGAAATCCCTCTGCATAACTTAAATGACATTAGTGCAAAATTAGGGTCGTTCACATTGAAATGTGTTCTTGATTGATGAAAGGAAATGAAAAGAATGGATTGTTTGCCTATTGATTTGGGATGCATTGTTGATTTCTGACTTGTATTGTTTATTGCTATGAATGTATAAGTTTAAATGATTGTTTAGGAGTGATAGTTTTAGATTATAATGGAAAACTTATGAGATATAATGGAAAACTCATGAGATTTCAATGTTTGTCCGAATCTATTTTTACGATGACCGATCGATCGATCCAGAATATCGGCCGACCGGTGATATGAAAATCGATCGACCGACCGATAGAGACCGGTCAATCGATCATTCCTTCGGAGTCAGTTCACAAGTCGGCCGACCGACTGATCGAGGCTTATTGTACAGACAGCACTATCAGTCGACCGATCCAGGGATATCGGTCGACCGGTGTCCAGAAGTTGGTCGATCGAGACCCATTCTATGGAATTAGACCCATCGGTCGACCGATTCCGAGATATCGGTCGACCGGTGCTAAGAAATCGATCGATCGATCAGAGAAAACTGGTCGACCGACCCTTAACCCAGATTTCATTTTGGTTACTGATTGATCTAGATTCTTTCCATGATTGTTGTATGCTATTCCCTACTGATTGAATTATTGTAGGACTGAATCAATTGTCTTGTTATTGATCTGTCCAATTATCCAATCCTATTATAGAATAAAAGAATGGTAAATTGATAAAGTGATTAAAGTAAGAAAGATGAAAGGATAAAGAGAGGGTGGCCAGCCCATGCTAAGTGCTTATAGTGAAGGGTCGCTCCCGTAGCCATGGCTCGATCACCCATAGGCTGCACAGGACTGTATTGTTTGCTCGGCATAAAACCCCAAAAAGTTAAATGCACCTAAAGTCATTTAAGTTAAGAAAAGGTACAAGGATAAAGAGTATGTGCAAATGATATGAGTATGATGATAATATGTGAAGTATGATTATTAATGCAGCATGATTATCATAATCGTTCATGATTATATAATTTATGATCTCTTTTATCCATTGATATCTCAAATCGAATGATCTTATGCTCTCTACCTGATCTTGATATGAGTGATATTGATTCTGACTAATTTTATTTATTGTTATGCATTGAGTACTATATGGATCCCCACTAGGCTGTATAGCTTACGGGAGGACCTCCTCCCCTGTGTTGATTTCCACAGGGCCAGGTCAGTGATGGTGCCGAGATCGTGTGCCGCGACCAGCTCGAGCGATAATAAAGCACATGAACTGAAGAAGGGTCTAGTTATCATTTTCTCTATTTTCCGCATTTATGAACTTGGATGTAATTCAGATATGATTTCTATTATGGAGACTTTGTAGAACTTTGAGACTTCCGCCATTTTGATATCCTATGTTTTCTCTTTATTTCTATTGCTGACATGTCATCGTGTTAATTAAGATTTGGTCAAGTGTTAGTCAAAGTTATAGTATTTTCATAGCGCCTTCAGAGGGATCCTCGCCACGTGGCGTTGGTCGATTTGGGGGCCTTATATTTATGATATCAGAGTCTAAAGTTAGGACTGTCTTGACGTTCTATTATATAAGATAGTATGATAATAGTTCATGTGCTTTCACCGAGCAGTCGTCACACCCTCCACCGTAAAGTACAAGTAAGATCTTTCTTTCTTTGTGTCATTCTTTATTGATGTATCGATGCTTATTTCATAGGACTGGTTGATTCATAAGGAGGTTATTTTGTATGGTAGGAATCAACCTAAAGAGTATTAGTGATTATGCAAAAGGGTCATAAATGTTATGAAAAATTGGGAAAGAATAAGTAATGCATGAAGAAACAATCTTATAGATATTTAGAGAATAAAATATAAAAAATAATTTTATTTCTTTCAATTCATGTTTTCCATCTCTTTCATGATCATTCTACTCACTGACTTCTTCTGCTGACTGCAGCAGTATGAAGAGGAAAATAAGTAGGCATATTGCAAAGAGATATATATTTATGAGAGAAATGAGGGAATTATAAGAATAAATAAAAGAATTACCTCACGCAATAAATAGGTGTGAGATGGTTTCAAAATAACAGAAGTGAATTTTATAGGAAACCAAGCATGCCTAAGTTATGATTTATTATTATGACTTATGTGGTTTCATGAGTTTAACAAGATAGGGGTTTAATGACTTATTTTATATGTTTATATTAATAAGTAGGGACTCGTAATGTTCATTGTGCCTTAGACTTCATATGACCTCTATAGTATGTTGACAAAGGTCCTGAGAAAATACAAACTAGTTATATGAATTCTTAACTGTATTACCTCATATTGAGGCTGAGAATAAAGTTATAATTAAGTTCAGAACTTTTATAACCTTTGATGGAAAGGAACTTGGTTATACTCTGGTTGTCTAAGAATCATGTATAATATATGGATGAACAAATATAGATGTTTAAAAGACTCAGAAGTCACATTGGATTGAATGAAGAATGAATACCAAATGTTCGACCACTATCATTATGATTGATCGAAAGACATTGAATAATAATAATAATAATAATAATAATAATAATAATAATAATAATAATAATAATAATAATAATAATAATAATAATAATAATAATAATAATAATAATAATAATAATAATAATAAAAGGGACAATCGTGTGACTTTCGGGCATTCGATACATGGACAAAAGGAATTTGACCCTACTCGAACCTTCTAAATTATTAAGCTTTTGCCCACCCGATTGATTTTCAAATGACATGAACTTAAAGATAATTCGGAGCTATACACCTTGATTGATCTACAGGTCGAAAGAGAGGTCCACTATAATGATGAAAAGTTATAATGGCTTAGAGCGAGGTCATCTCCTTCGAGGGATGTTTCCGCCTAGCACAAGGTAGCGAGGTCATCTCCTTTGAGGGATGTTTCCGCCTAGAACAAGGTTTATCCTCACTCATGTTATGGCCTAGTGCAAGGTCATCTCCTCTGAGGGATGTTTTCGACTAGTGCGAGATTATCCTTATCTTTATGGATGTTGCCGCCTAGGGCGAGGTCATCTCCAACGAGGGATGTTGCCGTTTAGTGCGAGGTCATCCACACTCTCATAGCTTTTCGTCTTGTGCGAAGTCATCTGACTTAACAGAGCTGACCGTGGCACTGATCCTCCACTGGCCCGTGATGGTCTACCCATGATTCTTCTTAAAGGTTTAATGTTGATATATGTCTGAGAATGATAAGGATGAACATGTACAAAGTTATGATTCTTATTATTGATGTCAAGTTAAAAGATGGACGATTGTATGAAAAAGGACCAATGCGAGATATGAAAATGGATTAAAGTATGATATGAAAATGGACTATGGTAGGTTACGAAAATGGACAATGTGCAAAAGATAAAGATGATTGCTTGTCTTGTATTTTGGTGATTGCTTTGTCTTTCCTACTTTATTGCTTGAATTCATTCTATGTGGTTGCATGCATTTATGATGTTTTATTAATGACATGTTATGTAGCGTGCATAAATTATTTGGGTTCATTATGGATTGAATTTTACCATGTGTTCCATCGACCGATTGACTCATCATCATAATCGTAACTTTGATTTGGGGTGCTTCTCACTCTCTTAAGATAATTATATTGGTTTATTCCCTATACATGGAGGGAAAGACACTCAATTCCAAAAGAAGAGAACTTGTCATGGTGATGTATATATGACCACCGGCTTTCTATGAAAGTATATGAGATCATATTGTAATGGAAAGATAAATCAATAGAAGACAATGCAAGGTAAACTAAGAAGTTAAAGTTGAAAACAACTCCCATAATTAAATTATCAAACAAAGTATTGATACAAGGATCGGGACGTAGGAAAAATATTGAATGACATTGATTAATGAATCATCTTATTCCAATGACATAGATAGCCAAAAACAATCCATTCTCAAATGATTTATAAGATTTTTGCTTGATTCCAAACAAAATTGTCGCATTGGACAATTACTTATTCTTGTACTTTGTGCAATCCCTCAAGCTATATGATCTAAGTCGAAGGTCAAGTGACCATACCTTTAGATGACTATCATCATACCATATCACAAGAACATCGGCATTGGGCGACGTTAAACGTTGATTTTCACTGAATCCAAATAAACTACTAACATTGAATCATGTATCATTATGGACGACTCATTATGGACGACAGAACAATGGCAATAGATGCCAGGTGGATATCAGATCGATAGCTATATTGTAATTAAACTCACATATGCAATGATCCTTGGAGATCATGAGGTTATGAAAAACTGATAGGTTTGTCCCTTAAATCCCAATGTTAAACAATTTAGAAAAATAAAGTTTCAAAGGAAAGGATAAAATGTTAAAAGCGTAATTGACGATAAAGATAAAAGCCTAAGATAGCATCGGAGTGTAATCAATTGTTTGTATCTAACTACAATTATCACATGTTAGGAATACTTAATTGGTATGGTAACTGGAATGACCATTTACATGTGATCAAAGTTACTTATGATAATGGCCATCAATAAAATATTTTAGAATACCGTTCGATTATATTGACAACCTTGTTGTCCCCCACTCAATTGAGTGAAATAGGCAAAGAGAAACCATGAACGAAGAAGATATGTTAAGAAGGTTGAACGAATTAAGAAAAAAGTTAAAAGGAGAAGAGCTATGCAAACGAAGGTATACGAAAAAAATATCGTTAATGATGATGATCAAATGTTACTGAAAGCTTTTTGTACGAAAGAGGTAATGCAGATAAGTAAGGAATAATTAGTCCTCACTACTATGAACCATTTCAATATTAAAATTAGTCGGCAAGGTTGCACATAGGTTGATACTACTCTCTTCTTATGGATGAGTGTCATAAGTTTGAGTTTGTCATTCATCCTGAGAGCACTAAGATGTACAAAGATGTACAACGTAGTTATTGGTGGCCTGACATGAAAAAGAAGATAGCTGAGTATGTGTCTAAATGTCTGGTGTGCCAGTAGGTGAAGATTGAGCACCAGAGGCCATATGAGAAATTGAAGCTTTTAGATATTCCACAGTGAAAATAGGATAATATTACTATGGATTTTGTATCCAACTTGCTCAGGTCCAAGAAGGGTCATGATGCTATATGGGTGATGGTAAACAGATTCACGAAGGCGGCGCACTTCATCCCTATTCGGTGGAAGCAATCGGTAGAGAGTTTATTGAACTTGTATGTTAGAGATGTGGTTAGACTACATGACATTCCAGCATCGATTATTTCTGACCGAGACCCTAGATTCATTGCCAGATTCTGAAAGAGTATGCAGCAAGCATTTGTCACAAGGCTGAGTTACATCACTGCTTTCTACCCTCAGACCAAGAGGTAGTCTGAGAGGACTATTCAAACATTAGAGGACATGCTGCGAGCATGTGCACTAGATTGGCAAGGCAACTGGGATGAGCATATTCATCTAATCGAATTTGCTTATAATAATAGCTACTATTCCAGTATCAGTATGGCGGCCTTCGAAGTTTTATATGGTAGACCTTGTCATTCACCCGCTTACTGGAGTGAAGTAGGTAAAGAGAAAAATCATGAGCAAAGAAGAAGTGAAAGAAGCAGTAGAGTATGTCGAGAAAGTGGAGCAGATCAAGCAGAGAATGAAGACAGCTCAGGGCCGACATAAGAGTTATGCTGATAAGGGAAGACGTGAGTAGATTTTTCAGGCTGGTGATAAGGTTCTGCTGAAGGTATCTCCTATGAAGGGAGTTATGAAATTCAGTAAACGAGGGAAGCTCAGCCCTCGGTATGTAGGACCCTTCGAGGTACTGAAATTAGTAGGTGAAGTAGCATGCAGGCTAGCCTTGCCACCCTCATATGGGCGAGTGCATAATGTGTTCCATGTATCAATGCTTAAGAAGTGAAAGCACGATGCTGCTAATGTTTTACAGATCGAAAAGTCAAATCTAGTTACTGATTTGACCTTCGCAGAGTACCCGACACATATTATGGAACGCAAAGTACAACGCCAAAAGAATGGAGATGTACCTATGGTCAGAATAGCATGGCGTTTTCATTGCAACGATGAGGCCACATGAGAACTCGAGTCAGAGGTGTGCTAGGAGTTTCCGCATCTATTCGGTAAGACCTTTACTTAGTGCAAAATTCGAAGACAAATTTTCTTTTAAGAGGGTAATGATGTAACACCTAGAAAAAAAATAATATATGGATAAAGAAATAGATAAGATCAAATATGTCATCATTGGTGGATAAATGAATAAGATCAAATATGTCATCATTGAGTGGATAAGGCTCTAGGGGGACAAAAATTGGGAATTCCTCTCCCCCCTCCCCCCCTCCTCCTCCTCCCCCAAAACCCCTATAAAAAGGGGCTCCTTCTTGAACATCCACCTTCCCTTCCATTTGCCCCTTTGTATGTAGGGCCCTTCGAGGTACTGGAATTAGTAGGTGAAGCAGTATGCATGCTAACCTTGTCACCCTCATATGGGCGAGTGCATAATGTGTTCCACGTATCAATGCTTAAGAAGTACAAGCACGATGCTGCTAATGTTTTACAGATCGAAGAGTCAAATCTAGTTGCTGATTTGACCTTCGCAGAGTACCCGACACATATTGTGAAACGCAAAGTATAACGCCAAAAGAATAAAGATGTACCTATGGTCAGAATAGCATGACGTTTTCATTGCAACGATGAGGCCACATGGGAACTCGAGTCAGAGGTGCGCCAAGAGTTTCCGCATCTATTCGGTAAGACATTTACTTAGTGCAAAATTCGAGGACGAATTTTCTTTTAAGAGGGTAATGATGTAACACTCAGAAAAAAATAATAGTAATATATGGATAAAGAAATAGATAAGATCAAATATGTCATCATTGGGTGGATAAATGAATAAGATCAAATATGTCATCATTGAGTGGATAAGGCTCTAGGGGGACAAAAATTGGGAATTCCTCTCCCCCCTCCCCCCCCCCCCCACCCCCCACCCCCACCTCCTCCCCCCCAAAACCCCTATAAAAAGGAGCTCTTCCATGTGCCATCAAGGATCATAGGTTCCCTTTTTTCTGCACTAGTTTTGATTTCCAACAACATTCCCTTACCTTCTTCTCGGATTGGATTGCTTCATAGGTGGGGAATGATGAGGGGAGGACAACCGCCAATGACCGGACGAATTTCGTGCAAGAATCGACCACGGGAACAGGTGGGTGAATCTGAAATCCCTCTGCATAACTTAAATGGCATTAGTCTA
Source organism: Pontederia crassipes (assembly GCA_030549335.1). Classification (NCBI taxonomy): domain Eukaryota; kingdom Viridiplantae; phylum Streptophyta; class Magnoliopsida; order Commelinales; family Pontederiaceae; genus Pontederia; species Pontederia crassipes. The sequence continues at coordinate 63,791,871 of CM060198.1, forward strand.
GAATTAGGGCTGTTCATCTTGAAATGTGTTCTTAATTGATGAAAGAAAAAGAAAAGAATGGATTGTTTGCCTATTGATTTGGGATGCATTGTTGATTTCTGACTTGTATTGTTTATTGCTATGAATGTACAAGTTTAGATGATTGTTTAGGAGTGATAGTTTTATATTATAATGGAAAACTCATGAGCTTTACATGTTTGTCCGAATCTATTTTTACAATGACTGATCGACCGATCCAGAATATCGGTCGACCGATGATATGAAAATCGGTCGACCGATCGACCGATCATTCCTTTCGAGCCAGTTCATAAGTCGGCCGACCGAGGCTTATTGTACAGACAGCACCATCGGTCGACCGATCCAAGGATATCGGTCGATCGGTGCCCAGAAGTTTGTCGACCGAGACCCATTCTATGGAATTAGAACCATCGGTCGATCGATCTTGAAATATCGGTCGACTGGTGCTAAGAAATCGATCGACCGATCAGAGAGAACCGGTCGACCGACCCTTAACCCAGATTTTATTTTGGCTGTTGATTGATCTAGATTCTTTCCATGATTGTGATATACTATTCCCTACTGATTGAATTGTTGTATGACTGAATCAATTGTCTTGTTATTGATCTGTCCAATGATCCAATCCTCTTATAGAATGAAAGAATGATAAATTGATAAAGTGATTAAAGTAAGAAAGATGAAATGATAAAGAGAGGGTGGTCAACCCATGCTAAGTGCTTATAGTGAAGGGTCGCTCCCGTAGCCATAGCTCGATCATCCATAGGCTGCACAAGGTTGTATTGTTTGCTCGGCATAAAACCCCCAAAATTTAAAGGCACCTAAAGTCATTTAAGCTAAGAAAAGGTACAAGGATAAAGAATATATGCAAATGATATGAGTATGATGATGATATGTGAAGTATGATTATTAATGCAGCATGATTATCATAACCGTTCATGATTATATAATTTATGATCTCTTTTATTCATTGATATCTCAAATCGAATGATCTTATGCTCTCTACCTGATCTTGATATAAGTGATTACTGATTCTGACTAATTCTATTTATTGTTATGCATTGAGTACTATGTGGATCCCCACTAGGCTGTATAGCTTATGGGAGGACCTCTTCCCATGTGTTGATTTCCACAGGGCCAGGTCAGTAATGATGTCGAGATCGTGTGCCGCGACCAGTTCGAGCGATAATAAAGCACATGAACTAAAGAAGGGCCTAGTTATCATTTTTTCTATTTTTCGCATTTATGAACTTGGATGTAATTCAGATATGATTTCTATTATGGAGACTTTGCAGAACTTTGAGACTTTCGCCATTTTGATATCCTATGTTTCCTCTTTATTTCTATTGCTGACATGTCATCGTTTTAATTAAGATTTGGTCAAGTGTTAGTCAAAGTTATAGTATTTTCGTAGCGCCTTCAGAGGGATCCTCGCCACGTGGCGTTGGTCGATTTGGGGGCGTTACAATCCATCAAAAGAAATCTTTTAATGACTTCGTTAAACTTCATACTCCACCATTGAGCCTTGGACTCCTTTCTTCAGTTCATTCATAAGCTTGTCATAACTTGTGTTAGAGATGAGCAGCTAAGAAATTCGATTCAAGGCAACAATAAAGTTCCACGTGTCACATCACAAGTGTAAGAATTTTTGCACGAGAAAAATTATGCACCATGAGAAAATTCGAAAAATTTAAGGTGACGCAAAATTTTATTTGATTAAAAATAGAAGAGGATTGCAAGACAGATTATCTCCTTTTTGAATCAGAATTTATATAGGCACTACCTTACAATAGAAATTACTGGAACTATGAATTAATCCCTCAATATTAGGACACCTATATCGTGATAAGGAAATAAATAAATTTCGAATCACATACAGAATACTTCTAAAAATTTTCGCCCCCTTTCACCCCCGCAAGGAGAAATCTGCTGAAGTACCTAAGTAACAAGGGAGACCATATAGACTTATAATTGAGTTCGGATTCAAGACATTATCAATAATGAGGAAGAAAAACAACTAATAAATCAAAGGTAATGTAACAATCCAAAATTTTCAAATTAAAAATTAATTTTCATAATTAACATAAATTCAAATTTTAGAATTTCTTAATTATATTCTAAAAATTAAAAGATAAGGATAATAACTAATTATTCAATTACAAAAATTCAGGAGTAATTATGTTTATAATTGATATAATAAAAATTGATAGTTTGAAGAGGATTAAGAATGAAGTTTGATGTAAGATTGAATTAGGACTCCTAGTTAAGATAAAATTAAGAATTCTTAAGTTAGAAATTTTGAAAAGTACAATAATGATTCATTATTATTTTAATTCAGAAAATTTAGAAAAGGAAAAATTATTATTTTTTAATTATGAATATTATTATAAATTAGAACATAAGTGGATGTTCTCTAGAGAGAGTTTGATCAAAATAAGAAAAAAAAAGAAAAGGTAACAAAGAAAGAAAAGAAAAAGAGAATACGAAAAGAATTAAGTTAATTTAAATAAAGGTACAAAATTAAATTAATTAAATATATGATATATTTATTTAGTTCGAAAGTCTTTATAAAAATAAAGGGCAATTAAAGTTAAGAAGGGAAAAGAAGAAGTTAATAATGAACAAGAAATTGAATAGAAGCAAAGAAAGAAAATAAAAAGATACAAGTATTTAATTAGAATAATGAAGGATGGTTATAGGTTCTACATTAAACTTGGTCCGGTCTGGCTCTACATTAAAATCGTTTTAGTCATTGAACCAGTTAAAATCCGATTGAACCGAAAAAACCGGTGAACTGGGCGAACCAGCGAAGAACCGGTTCACGAATTTTTTTTAAAAAAGTCAATTTAAAATGGAAAGAAGTTAAAAAATGGAAGGAATTTTAAAATATATATATAAAAGAGGAAAGACGTGATCATATATTAAAAACAAAATTAGGAAGGGAAAAGTAAATATAGAAAGATAATTAATAGGAAGAGAAAATGATAATTGAGCAAAACTAGAGAGATAATTAATAGAGAGATAATTAATAGAGAGATAAAATGATAATTGAAGAAAATGAATGATTAGAGGAGATGATTAGGGGAGAAGAATTTGAAATTAAAGAAAATATATAATTCAGTGGAGAAGAAATAAATAATGAAGAAAAGAAATTAAATAAACTAACAAAATAAAAATTAATAATGATTTGGAATAAAAAATATTAATATCTTATCACTAGAACTATATTACAATAATAATGTTTGAATAAGTATTAAATTTTTAAAATATAATAAGTAATAGAAACATAATAAAATGAGCAACACAAAATGAAAATAAAAAAGGAATATATGAAAATAAATACGAACCAACAATTTTAAATGTGAATTATATATAAATAAATTAGTATAGTATCACAAATAGTATATAAACAATAAAAATCTAATAATGTATCAATTATGATAACTTAAGAATGCTTAAATTTATAGAATATAATAAATAATAATTTTATACTAATTATTATTATTATTATTATTATCAGTAAGATATATTATATAATATATTAATTATGATATATATTCACAATTAATATACATAATATTATTTTAATAAAATTCGGTCCAATCCGATTGAATCCGATCGGACCGATCCAACCACGACCTGAAAAGACGTCCGGTTCGATCACCGATCTGATTATGAAAATATTGCGAAATAGTCGCCAAAATCGTACAAGACCGAAATAATTGTCCAAAGTATGGAGTTTGAATAAGATTTCAAATTCACCTTGAGATATGATTACCTGAATATGTTGATCGGCCCCAAACAGTGGGATTTCTTTGCTTTGGCTAGACACTATTTCGTTTGGTAACTAATATAGAAAACAAATTATAAATATGTAATCTATCTCAAGAAATATTTAGATGGCATGAACTGATGAGATCACATAGATTGGCATTTTCAAATTTACAAAAGGTAGATGATTTATATAGAGAGTGAAGAACCATAAAGCTTAAGTTCCTAGTCTCCGGTCAATGGATATATTAGCGAAAGTGATAATGAAAATGTAAATGCTCGTGTCCACTCAATACGTGATTCAAATATTAGTCAGTCATATTTATATTTCTAATTTTATTTTTCATGTGGAAAATCATTTAATATTAATATCATACATATCGACAGGTCCACCTTTACATGTAACAACAAACTTATCGATAATTATGCCTTCTGCGATACTATACTTTTTATAAAATTAGAATTCATAAATCAGTAACGTTCCAAAATTTCACTCTTCACGTTTGAAATTATTTGAATCGACGTTATCTAGAATCTCTTCTTTTTAAACTTTTCTTACGTAGGATGCGGAAGCAGAATAACTTTTATATATTCTTTTAATATAGTATGGAAGTTTCTTTGGAACTATTCTTTCCTAATAATTCTCCAAAGACTAACTAATTTTTAAATCACTTTACATTAATTAATAGTCAAGAGTTTCAATGACTCAATACTCATGTGTATTTTTATATCACAACAAATATTGTTGCTGTCCACATTTCCTTTTTTATTTTTTGGTTCATCTACTTGTAAAATTCAAATACAGAAAAATAAAATTTTTATGAGTATAAAAAATATTCAGTACATAAGATAATACAATTATATAAAAAAATACTTAATAAAAATAGGCAAGTTTTAGTATGAGAAAATACTTCTATTATTTCATTTTTTTTTGTTTGGCATGAGAAGAACTAATCGATTCAATATAAAAGTTTAGGTTTGATATTTAGATGAAAAATATAATGATGAGAATTTGAAAAGTTGATTTGATAGATAAGTTTTAGTAGGTGTTTGGATAAAAAAATAAGAACTAAGAATATAGCGTATTATTTTATGAAATATAAAAGTATAATAAATTAAAATATTATATCTTTATTTAGTTAAAATAATAATTTACAAAAATATTTTATATTAATATTGTAATTTATAATTTACAAAACTATTTATATTAATATTATAATTGATAATTTATGAAAAATAATATTATTATAATTTATTATTTTCACATGTTATTAATATTATAATTTAGAAAAAATATTATATTAAGTTAAAAATTTATTTTATAAGAAAAATGATAATATAAAATAAAATATTATAATTGATTATCGTTTAAGTTGATATACAAATAGTTTGCTTAATAATATTAATATTAAATATTAATTAGCAATATTTTGGTAATTAAAATTAATAAAGAATAAAAACAATAAAGCAAAAAAAAAAGATGCCAAAAAGCAGCAAAAAGGAAAATATAGTTCTCACTTCCGACGGGAACTTTTGGTTCTCCGAAATGGAGAACATTGGTCATGTCCAAATTCTCATCACATTGTCCGTTTGGTAAAAAATCCAATTCTGACCCAAGTGTTGGGAGCCAAACACAACCATTTATATTCTTTCTATTTCGTTCCTTTTTGTTCTTTTCTATTCTGTTTACTATATCTTTTACTTTACACAATTCTTAAAACATCTATATGTGTTGTCTTAATGCGAACTCGATTTCTTTTATTATGGCATGACTATAACAATGAGATAAGGTGGATCAAACCAGGACATATTTACTCATAAAAGACTTGAGGTTCACACATCCACTCAAGTAGGATCGCAAGGATCTCCTTTCTTCAAAACCATCAACCCACCTCATCACATTACCGCTGTGGGACTATTAATACTCATACATTTTTTACTTTACACAATTTCTAAAACATCTATATGTGTTGTCCTAATGAGAGATCGACTTCTTTTATTATGGAATGACTATAACAATAGGTCAAGGTAGATCAAACCAGGACATACTTACTCATAAAAGACTTGAGGTTCACACATCTACTCAAGTAGGACTGCAAGGATCCCCTTTCTTTAAAACCATCAACCCACCTCATCACATTACCATGGTGAGACTATTAATAGCTGTTGGATATAAGTTTTAGTGATATATAAAATTATATTTTGATATTACAAACCTCCAAAGGTTAAAATTAAAATGCTGAAAAAGTTTAAAGAAAAAGAGATAACTTTATGCACTACACTTTGATTAAATAATTAACTATGATCCTATTAGATTTTGGATTAGTAATAAATATCAAAGTTGTAGATAATTCTATTAGCTTTTTATAGAATAAAAAAGCATTTTATTTGGACAAGTGGTGCAAAACGTTATGTTGAAAATAGTGCAGGGCGGTCGAGCTGTCGGGTGGAAAATAGGTCGACCAGTCAGGAACACAAGTCGACCGGTCCAGGACACAGGTCGACCGATCAGTGCAGAAAATGATCAATTTCAACCAACAGAATGCGAGGTTGTAACGGTTGAGGTACCAATCGTCGGTCCAAAACACAGGTCGATCGGACAGTGCAGAATTCGCCAACGATCATATTTTTCATAAAAAAAAGTGTATCGGTCGACCGATCCATATGTGCGGTCAACCGGCCTATGAGTCAAATGAACAGTAATGGTCAAATTTGAAGGAGAAAATTGTGGAATGATTTTTGGACGACTTTCTCACTTACAGAAGCCTATAAAAGAAGTGTCAAATCCAGAAGGAAGTGCACTCATTCAAGCCTTGAAGAAAAACTTCAAATTATCAAAAGAAGACATTCTTTTTGAAGTTTTCATTTTTAGTTTTCATTTCTTTCTCTCTTCCTCTCTTGTGAGGTTAGCTTTGTAAAAGAGAGAAACATTTTATTTAGAAAAATACTGAGAGAGCTCCTGTGTAAAAGAGGTTCAAAATCTTACCTCTTGAGCGAGAGAAAAGATTATCTTCCTAAGAGGGGAGGTTGCCTTGCCTCTCGAAGCGGAGAAAATGGGTTGATGTAAACAACATTCTTCCTTGCCGCATTTGGAATTAAGGAAGAGTTTTATTGGAATTTCTGATGATCTCGAGGCCGAAAAGTCGGAGCGGGGACGTAAGCTTCCGCGATAGTTTTTGTGAAATCGACATTTTCGAATTGAATACCAATTCACCCACCTCTTGGTGCCCTTTGGGATCCTACAATTGGTATCAGAATGGTTTGCTCTTGTTTTAAGATCAAATCATTTTAAATTTTAATCATTTCATGATTTGATCACTTTGTTTTAAGATTTAACAATCTTTAGAGCTATGACATCAAATGGTTTTAATTTTGCCGAAGGACAATCAATTAGTCGTCCTCCCCTTTTAAATGCATCAAATTTTGCATATTGGAAAATTAGAATTCAAGCATATATTTGTTCAATTGATATCGACATGTGGGACATAGTTGAAAAATGTTATTATGTTCATGAAAAGTTATCTACTGATTCTAAAGAAAAAGAAAAGATTTTTTCAAAACTCGATTGGAAAGCCAAAAATATATTTTATTGTGCTTTGACTTGAATGGAGTTTAATCAGATTTCAACTTGTAAAACTACAACCGAGATTTGAAAAAAACTCATCACTACTTATGAAGGAACCGACAAAGTTAAAGAATATAGATTGAATATTTTAAACCATAAATATGATTCTTTCAAAACGCATGATAATGAATCCATAAATGATATAGTTGTTCGGTTTACTGATATTTTGAATGGCTTAGTCTCATTGGACGAGTCAAGAACTTACTCCCAAAAAGTGAAAACGATTCTCAGATCTCTCTCCTCCAAATGACATACTAAGAGGACCGTGATTGAAGAAAAAAATCTGAACAAATTAAATTTTGATTATCTTATTGGTTCACTTATAACATATGAAATCTCAATTCAAGAAGATCAAGAAGAAAAAACCCTCAAAAAGAAAACATTGGCATTAAAGGCAAATGCAAATGAAGAAGACTCAAGTGATGAAGCAGTTGATGAAAAGATATTCGCCTACTGCACAAGAAAACTAGATAAGTGTCTCAAGTTGGTGAAGAAGAAATAAACGAACGAGAAGTCTGTCCAAAGATCATACAAAAATCACAAAGAAGAGACATCTCGAAAAGGTAAAAAGAAAAAGTACGAAGAGTCAAGTGAAACAAGTGACTCGTCAAGCTCTTCCAGTGATGAAGTATACTTATGCTTAATGGCACACGACGATGAGGTAATTTCTAATCCTTCAAATAATGACTCATCAAGCTCTTCCAAAGAAAATCTTTCTTTAGATGTAAGTAAAGAACTTTCCTCCCTTATAAAAAGATATTACTCACTTAAAGAGAAAAATGAGAAATTACAACATGAGATTGAAAATTTAAAAGAAGAAAAGAATACATGTTTTATGGAGAATGAAGACCTAAAAAATGAAATTGAAACTCTGAAAATTACACATGCATGTGAAATTGTAAAACTAGCATGTTCTTTAGAAAAAGCAAAGAAGGAAAATGATCTTTTGAAAAATTTACAAAATAATGATAAAACTAGTTCTTATGTAAAGAAAGATAATTCTACGAAATACTTTGGATATGAAAACTCTTATTCGAAGTCTAATCATTCCTACGATAGAAAATCACATATACATGTTTTGCATGTGAATTTAATGGCCATTATGCTTATCAATGCAAAGTAAAAAAATCTTCGAAATATAGGAGGATATGGGTTTCAAAAGGAACTTTGACTAACAAAATTGGATCGAAGTTTGGGTACCAAAGTTTAAATGATTGTTTTTCAGGTGTGCCTCACATATAGAGCAAAGGAGGAATTGGAAATGTTAAGGTATCTTTGATTTCACTCAAAAATTAAAATTTACTATTATTTCTTTGAAAAGAGAGAACATCTAAAATTGGTAATAGCGATAGGACGAGCATACTAAATTTTATTTTGACATATCATGGATATCATTGTTGTATCAAAGTTTTATGCCATATTTTGATTATTAATATATATATATATATATATATATATATATATATAACTAGTTTTGGTATTCATCAAATTGTTTCCATTTTGCCATTATATAATAATCATAAATTTAGGGAGAGTTATTTCTTACATACTAACTCTTTATTATGCAATATTTTTAGTATTTCTAATATGAAAAAAGGGGAAAATATTTTTTTTTTCAAAGATGGCATGATTAAGGGGGAGTTACATGTGATTTCCAATATGCTTCTGATGCACGAAAAATCATGCATTAGTTTGGGTGATTTGATTAATATTTTAGAATGTTTTTATTTTTAGAAAGGAAGAGTTTTGATTTGTTTTCATATAATTTCATTTAGATTTGATTTCTACCTAAATCTGAAAATTATTCATGGCATGATATGAGAAAACGTCGAAGAAAAGGCCTAAAATAGTTCAGAAGAATGTCACGACCGTGACAATTATTTTCATGGCCGTGACAGAAGATTCTGCAGGCAAAATTTTGACTAAGGCACTGTCACGGCCGTGACAGCTTCTGTCATGGCCGTGATAGAGAAAATTCCAGCCTTTTCAGCCTTTTCAGTCTTCTGTCACGGCCGTGCCGGAGCCTTTCACGGCTGTGACGGCGGTCTGTTAGGCCATTTTAAAGTCATTTTTATCCACTTTTTAGATATATTTTTGGTTTCTTTACTTGGGGGACGAGAAAACCTATAAAAAGAAGCAGAAGAGGGTCTGGAAAAGCATCCCTGGAGCATACTTTTGAAGCCTAGAAAGAGGAGAAGTGCGAGGACAACAGCGAAGCTTTGCCGGAAACTCGAGAGAGGACGCGCTTAGCCTATGCCAGAGTTCTTCGTTTTCCTTTCTCAATCTTTTATATTATATTTGATGTTGATTTTCTCAGATTTATTCTTTCATTAGTGTCATCCTATATGTTTTGGATTCTTCTTGATATTAGTTTGATTTGAATCTTTAATAGCATTGCAATTTCATGTTTATTGCTTTCATTTGATTCCATGATTTATGATTTGATTGCTATCTAAGAAGTGATTATTTTCATAATAGTTTATAGGGATTGATCTTATTTATTGCATGCCACAATTAGAGAAATCGGAAGAGACCTAATTTGTGTAGTTATTAAGGTGACTTGAGAAAGCCCTTAATATTAATTCTAATTGAATACATCTTATGATTTAATTAAGTAAATTAAAAACTGAAAGGATTGATTTATTTTAATTATTTCTTAAGATAGTAGTTAAAGCCTGAAATATTGGTTAACTAAATTTGGGAATTCACTTTGTTATTGATTTAACTAATTCTAAGTTGAGAAAATTCATTACATTCTAGTGGTTATATTTGGATGCCTTAATAATCAAATCATTATTTCTCCAAGTGATCATTTCTTTATTTCTGTTATTTTCCTTTTATTCATATCTCAAATCAACTATTTTCTTAATTTCTCAATTAACAAGGTTAAAATAGAATCTAAGTTATTAATTATTCTCGTGGGAATGATAACTCTACTCATTCACTTTATTACTTGAGCGACTAGTGCACTTGCTAACGTTTGCTATAAATTCTACACACATCAAGTTTTTGGCGTCGTTGCCTGGGATGGTGTTTTGTAACTTTTATTTTAATTTGCTTGTTATTTGAGAGCTTTTATTTTTCTGTTAAATTTCACGCAGATTCATTTTAGTTCACATACTTTCATATCTTTTTATCTTGTGTAATCAGGAAATATCTTCAAATGACAACAAAACCAAAGACTATGGGAGATTACTATTTGGAAGAACAAAGAAAGATGCTTGAGGATCATGAAGTACAAATATCACAACTTACAAATAACAATATTCCACTCATTCCCTTGGTACTAGGGAATTCTGCAATTGAAGATAGAATGTTAAAATTTATGACAATGGCTGAAGAAAAATTTCAACTTCAAGAAAGAGCCTTTATGAAGTTGTTGGGACAAGTAGAGCAATTGGAGGCTAGGATCCAAGTGAAAAATGATGCTCCTCCATCCACCTACTTAGAGTCAAATTCCAATGTCGAGAAAAAGTTGTGCCAATTAATTGGAGTTATAGAGAAAAGATTTATCCTACAAGATCAACTCATAAGAAATCTACAATCACAGTTGGCACAGTTGAATGATCAACAATCGGTTATTGTTTCTTCTCCTCCTCAATCCCCAAATTTTAATGTTAAGTTTGATGTGATGCAGGCAAAATTTCAAGAATTAGCGAAGAAACTGGAGTTGGCTTCTCAGATTGCTCATGCCTCGGGGGATAATACTAGGGATAAATCTATACCTATTATATGTCCATGTCACTTGCAGTATTTTAATCCAGGAAGAAGAAGACCGAGGAAGAATTATTATCAGAAGACATGGACTACTCAGTGGAGGGTCAATGAAACAAGTGAATATATTATAGAAAATGGACAAGTGCGAAGAAGAAATCCACCTTCAGAAAGTCCAGCAAGCATTCCAGAGTTACCTCCAAATCATTCATTGGTAGAAGGGAATACAACATCATCACATCAGCCAGCACAAAATTCGATGAATTGGAAGCCCAAGAACCAAGCTCCACAAAAAGATCCAGGTACTTCTTTCAAAGTGGAGGGACAATGCCTCGATAATTATATCAGAGGTAAGATGAAAAAAGGTCACTTTGAATCCCTTCTAGACACTTGAGGTAACAAAATGGTAAAAGTCAAACTAAAAACTATAACTTAGAACTATACTCTTAAACTTGTCCCCTTAGTTTTGAGTTATTAGCATTAGTATTGGATTCTTTAATTTAGATTAGTTAACATTGGAAGTTTAGTTTAACAAAAAATTTTAGCATATTTCTCCTAGAAGAATCAGGAACGACCGTGATAATTTTGAAACAACAATCATGTTCGGACCATGCCGAAAGAAATCTTTGACCCACCTTTTGAAGCAACATGATCGAGTTAGAAATCATCAGGTTGTCTCTACTCCTTTTGCATTTCTTACTATTATTTCGTAGTTTTCATGTATATGGGCCTAACACTAGGTAGTGTCAGGTTCAAGCTTGGGGGAGGGACTTAGTCTTGTTTCATTTGCATGGCATGTCTATTTTGAACATTTTGAGTCTATCATCTTATTTTGTTTGGCATGCATTTAATTATGAAAATTTTAAAAAAAAAGTGTCATCTCATTTCTCTTTGTTTACTATTTTGTTGTCTTTAAGTTTATTTTCAGAACATCGCTTAATCTATGAAATTCAATCATTGTTTTTTTTATCGAGTATCACTAGAGTATTGGTATTTGGATTGAAGTTTATTGCTAAATAGAAGGACTAGCTTTTAAATAATGAATTTCTCTATTATTTAATATGATATTAGTCTTGATTATAATTGCATCTTTATTGAAAGCATTAAGTCTTTTTGGAGCTTATAATTATGCTAATTAATTTTAATGTTAAAGTGAATGAAAAAAGAGCTAGTTGAGCTCCAACAGTTAAAGTGAAAAGTATAAAGTATCCTCTGAAACTTTGGTGTGTCTGAGTAATTAGATCCGTAGGGGATTCTTACCTGACGACGTAAGGGCATCTGCTCTGCGATCCGTCGGTCGAAAGCTCGTTACATGGACCACTTTGTGCAATATGGAGGATTACTAAATTCTCAAGTGAAAAGAAAAAAAATCCTAATGATGAAATATGAAATGATAATAGTCTGAAAATAAGCTCCTTAAAGACTTGTGGTTCAATATTGATACTCTTATGAGATTGACTAATATTATTTGTAGATATGCAGGAAAGATATATTTAAATGCTAAGAATTCTGCAAGGCTGGGTGTTGGTTGAGAATAAATACTCTAGTGATGGTCGTAAAAGAACAGTGGGAGAAAAGTATTGATTTTGTGATGGAGCTCTGTGCTTTATCTGAAATTTGCTTGAGGACAAGCAAAATATTAAGCTTGGGGGTATTTGATGTACGAAAAATTATGCATTAGTTTGGGTCATTTGATTAATACTTTAGAATGTTTTTATTTTTAGAAAGGAAGAGTTTTGATTTGTTTTCATATAATTTCATTTAGATTTGATTTCTACCTAAATCTGAAAATTATTCATGGCAGAATATGAGAAAACATCGAAATAAAAGGCTTAAAACTGTTCAGAAGACTATCACGGCCGTGACAGTTATTTTCATGGCCGTGACAGAAGATTCTGCAGGCAAAAATTTAACTAAGGCACTGTCACAGCCGTGACAGCTTTTGTCATGGCCGTGATAGAGAAAATTCTAGTAAAAATTTGACTTTTTTCAGCCTTTTCAGTCTTCTGTCACGGCCGTGCCGGAGCCTTCCACGGTCGTGACGGCGGTCTGTTAGGCCTTTTTAAAGCCATTTTTATTCACTTTTTGGATATATTTTCGGTTTCTTTCTTTGGGGGACGAGAAAACCTATAAAAGGAGGCAGAAGAGGGCCTGTAAAAGCATCCCTGGAGCATACTTTTGAAGTCTAAAAAGAGGAGAAGTGCGAGGATAACAGCGAAGCTTTGCTGAAAATTCGAGAGAGGACGCACTTAGCCTATGCCAGAGTTCTTCGTTTTCTTTTCTCAATCTTTTACATTATATTTGATGTTGATTTTCTCAGATTTATTCTTTCATTAGGGTCATCCTAGTTGAACCCTATTTATGTTTTGGATTCTTCTTGATATTAGTTTGATTTGAATCTTTAATAGCATTGCAATTTCATATTTAATGCTTTCATTTGATTCCATGATTTATGATTTGATTGCTATCTGAGAAGAAGTGATTATTTTCATAACAGTTTCTAGGGATTGATCTTAGTTATTGCATGCCATAATTAGAGAAATCGAAAGAGACCTAATTTGTGTAGTTATTAAGGTGACTTGAGAAAGCCCTTAATATTAATTCCAATTGAATGCATCTTATGATTTAATTAAGTAAATTAAAAACCGAAAGGATTGATTTATTTTAATTATTTCTTAAGATAGTAGTTAAAGCTTGAAATATTGGTTAACTAAATTTGAAAATTCACTTTGTTATTGATTCAACTAATTCTAAGTTGAGAAAATTCATTACATTCTAGTGGTGATATTTAGATGCCTTAATCATCAAATCATTATTTCTCCAGGTAATCATTTCTTTATTTCTATTATTTTCCTTTTATTCATATCTCAAATAAACTATTTTCTTAATTTCTCAATTAACAAGGTTAAAATAGAATCTAAGTTATTAACCGTCCTCGTGGGAACGATAACTCTACCCATTCACTTTATTACTTGAGCGACTAGTGCACTTGCTAAAGTTTGCTATAAATTCTACACGCATCAGCTTCATACACAAATTATTCTTTTTGATGAAACAAATGGGGAGAAATATGATCTGAATATCACTTTATATGAAGAGTTCCTTACAATTTATACTTATGTGAATATCTATCATTGTAAGGAAAGTTGAGTGTTAGGGGAGTAAAATTGATTTTACAACTTATTTTATAATTTTTTCGCAACTTATACATTTTTTATATTTCTCGATTTGTCTTCATAAAAAAGGGGGAGATTGTTGGATCTAAGTTTTAGTGATATATAAAATTATATTTTGATGATACAAACCTCTAAAGATTAAAGTTAAAATGCTGAAAAAATTTAAAGAAAAAGGGATAACTTTATATACTACACTTTGATTAAATAATTAACTATGATTCTATTAGATTTTGGATTAGTCATAAACATCAAAGTTGTAGAGAATTCTATTAGCTTTCCATAGAATAAAAAATCATCTTATTTAGACAACTGTGCAAAACGTTATGCTTAAAATAGTACAGGGCGGTCGAGCTGTCGGGTGGAAAAAAGGTCGACCGATCAGGAACACAGGTCGACCGGTCTAGAATATCGGTCGACCGATCCACGACACAGGTCGACCAGTCAGTGCAGAAAATGTCCAATTTCAACTAGTAAAATGTTGAGACTGTACCGGTCGAGATACCAGTCGATCGGTCCAAAACAGAGGTCGATCGGACAGTGTACAATTCACCAAAGGTCACATTTTTCATAAAAGAAAGTGTATTGATCGGTCCATATGTGTGGTCGACCGACCTCCGAGTCAAATGAACAATCTGGTCAAATTTTAAGGACAAAATTATGGAATGATTTTTGTACGACTTTTTCACTTACAGAAGCCTATAAAAAAAATGTCAAATCCAGAAGGAAGTGCACTCATCGAAGCCTTGAAGAAAAACTTCAAGTTATTAAAAGAAGACATTCTTCTTGAAGTTTTCATTTTTAGTTTTTTCTTCTTTCTCTCTTCTTCTCTTGTGAGATTAGCTTTGTAAAATAGAGAAAATTTTTATTTAGAAAAATACTGAGAAAGCTCATGTGTAAAAGATGTTCAAAATCATACCCCTTGAGCGAGAGAAAAGATTAGCTTCCTAGGAGGAGAGGTTGGCTTGCCTCTCGAAGCGGAGAAAATATGGTTGATGTAAAGGGCGTTCTTCCTTGCCCTATTTGGAATTAAGGAAGAGTTTTAGTGAAATCTCCGATGGTCTCGAGGTCGAGAAGTCAAAGCGGGGACGTAGGCCAAGGTTTCGCCGAACCTCGTCAATAAATACCGTGTGTTTGCATTTGATTTTCTCTCTCCCCCCCTCCCTCTATTATTGAATTTATTATCTGAATTGTAAATGATTTAAGAATCGATTTTAAGCTTCCGCGACGGTTTTTGTGAAATCGACATTTTTGAATTGAACACCAATTCACCCTCCCCCTCTTGGTGCCCTTTGGGATCCTACAATACCCACAATCAATGTACATGAGGATCCGATTTTATAACTTTTATCTTTTCCTATTTAGCTATCTTCTTTGTTCAATTCATCACGTGTCAATATAAGGGAAAATGTCATTTGACATATATAATGTAACGCATGCAAATTTTCAAAATAGGAAGGGATTCAAAATCAAACGAAAATCATAATTAATGAAGGAAATCAAAACAGAATCAAATTCAAATTAAAAAAAAAAGGAAAGAAGAAATGGCCGACAAGGGAGGAAAATCCTCCCCTGATTCCGTCTCGAAATTGGCCGGCCTGGCCGATACTATAAAAAGGGATGTGAGGGCAACCCTCGCGCCCCCTTGGAATCTCTGCCGGCCGTCACTTCGCTCCGCCACCCTCTGCTCCTTCTTTCACCGGTGAACGGTGCAGAGACGACCAGCGCGTAGACGACTCGACGACTCTCTGACGCACGTCTACGCTCCATCGTCACACACAGACCCTTCCTCGACATTTGCGAGGAGGAGGCGAATCTTTTCGTCGGCCAGAAGTGACCGGCGATCGAACTTATGACACGAAAAGCACCGGCGAACTTCGAACGTCAAGGTACCTTAGATTCCAAATCCCCTAGACGAAGAAATATTGATCGTTTGATGCGTAGGAATAGTCCATTCATGATCCAAGAGGAACGGTCGACCGGTCCATCAGGAACGGTCGATTGATTCAAGTCAATCGGTTCAGTTCAATCGAATCAAGAGGAACGATCGATCGGTCCAGAAAATGGTCGATCGGTTTCGTCAAATCATCCGATTCAGTCCAACCAACCGGTTCGAGCTGACCGGTTCAACCAACTTAGATCCATAGAGAGTCATTGAATTAATTCTAATGTATGAGTATTGACATGGTCCGAGTCGGACTCTGACCTGATCTGAGTCAGGCTCTTGAACCCTAATAGAAGACTCGAACCAACTTACCTATAACTGGCTGAGTCATATTGTAAAGACATTAATGCCCATTTGGGTTCTGATTCATAGATTTCATGATAAGCAAAGATAAAGCCATGGGATTACTATGTGCCGCCCCAATGTACGGAACAAAGGTCACAGTATGGCATAGAGAAGAGCAGGTAGTTAGCTGAGGAGTCAGCGAACCTACTGGTCTTCGATGACTCCTGTTTCTAAGATTTTATGCCCTCTCCCACTTGTATCTCGAAGAAGGGTGATGCATAGTCACACTCCTTCCCCCAAAGAATATATTTTATAGTATTGAGCTAGAGAAACAGGTAGCTAACTGAGGAGACAATGAACCTACAGATTCTTAAATGACCACTATTCCTGGGGTGCATGCCCTCTCCCACCTGCATTCCGAAACGGGTGATGCATTGTCACATCCCATCCCCAATATGGACTTATTGGCTTTACAGATTCAGAGAGGCACCTCTGGTATCCCAATCTAATAAAGTCGAGCTCGCATAGGATAACTAACTCTAAGGACATCATAGTAATGTAAAAGACGTAGTGCAATTCATAGTAAAGCAATGCAAAGTAAAGTATTGTAGAGTAAAGTATGGAACATGATATAATAAAGCATGGAACAAGGTATGGCAAAGTTAATATAGAGTACCGTAAAGACAAGGTAAAGTCATAATAAAGAGCAAAATATAAGTATTCATATAGTTGAAGCATGATATAGTCAATGTATAGAAGCCAAAACATATTATTGATCACTGCTGTTATATTTGTTATATGACTATCATTGATCCTTATTTCATCGTCTATGCTTCTATTGTACTGGGTATCTTTGCTCATGGGTCTTCGATTCCCCTCATTAGAATTTTGCAGGTGAGAGTTCAGCTTGATGAGATGTTAGAGTGCACAGAGCTTGGAGGATGATGCACATGACTAGCTTACATTATCAGTGTCTTCCAATTGCTTTTAGACTATCAATTGATCTTATTTCGAAAGACATAGTGTTATTCTGCCTGTTGAACTTTCTTTCAAACATTGAGCATATTAAAGATTGTGGTCTTTTCTTATTCTGTTATAGACTGAACTAATATTCATGTCCTTTGATATTCCAATGTTAAAGCTTCGCATTAAAGTCTTTGATTATATTTTCTTATAATATTGATGCCACGTATTCATTTTGTTGAATGGTCATGATCAATAGTATGGTAGGCAGTGTAGCGCTCCTGGGGTCAACCTGACTGCCTACGTGATAGAAGGGGCGATTTTGGGGGTGTTATAGTTTGGTATCAAACCCTAAGTTCTTGGCTCCCTCAATGATCATAGTAGAGTAGATATTAATGTATAGTCATTATTGCTCATCTTGTCTCATTAATTCAAAATAAAGTCATGTGCAAGCTTCTCAAGCATCTGCGGCTCCACTTCTCAAGTAAGTAATATGTACATTCTCATATAGATTATACTTATATTATTGAGTTAACTCGTTTTTATATATGCCTCCGCGTCGCATAACATCCAGAGTGGTACGCGGAGGGAGAAGAGTTTTATTTGTGGTTGAGTCACAGATGCACCCCCCAACTCCCCTGACTCGGGAGTAGGTTCATGCATGGGCACAGGGTCGTGGACGTGGCCGTGGACGTGCGATTCCACCACCCCTAGCTCTAGAGGTGAAGGAGCATTCTGATTTGGAAAGCGTGGAGAGAAACCATCCAGTAATGTCTCCTCCATCATCTGAAGTACCTGAAGAGAGTGAGCAGAGAAGAGAAATGCAGAGTCTGAAACAAGAAGGTGCAGTAGCACGCACAGGCAGCCCTCAAAGTCTGCCATAAGATAGGGTCCCTTATTGTCTGTACTGTGAATAATTTGGGCATTTCACTTGGGAATGCTCAAGTTATGCTAAGCGTAGAGGAATCACTAGGGATGAACCTGAGAGACCTCACGACGCAATGAGTAGTATGGAACAGTAGAAATTTTAACCTCACTTAGTGTTGCCTTAGTTGAATGCTTTATCTTTTGTTTCTGACTAAACTCTATGATGAGCTTGACTTGATTTTTAGCGGATATTGTGCCATAAGGCTACAATTATGATATGGGGTTTTTATTTCGATTAAAGATTTTGATTTCTACACTATTGCTTAATTATTTTTATGACCCTTTTATAGATGCCTCCTCATAGAAGACAGCATGGTGAGAACAAAATACATAATGAGGAGGAGATCCATCATGCACCTCCCCCTCCTCCTTCTCTTCCTCCACCCGAACCACCAGTGCAGTAAGGACGACAAGCTCTCATTCCCTGCACGATACAAAAATTTTGGAGGTCGAAACCTTCGACATTTAATGGTGAAGGGGGCATAGAGGTGGCAGAACAGTGGATGGAGACAATCGAAGATATGTTTGACATCTTGGACGTCCCCGAGAATAAGAATGTATTATTCGCTGGAGACACTCTCCAAAAAGACGCTAAAGAATGGTGGAAAGCAAAGAAAGCCACTAGCTTTCCTGAAGTCAAAATCGTTGCTTGGGAGAACTTCCGTCGAATGTTCGAGACCCGCTTCTTTCCTACCTTCCAAAGGGATTTGAAGCAAAATGAGTTTCTGAATTTAGAACAAGGGAATATGACAGTGTCTCAATACATGACCAAGTTCGTTCGATTGAAGAAGTACTCAAAGCTGATTATGGATGAACTGGATACGACGAAGCGCTTTGTAGACGGACTGAACCCTACTTTGAGGGTCCAGACAAGATCGGGGAATTGTAAAACCCTGGATGAAGCGGTTAGCCTGGCTAAAATGACTGAGAAGGACCACCAAGACCTCTAAAAAGATAAGAGGGTCCAACCGAATGTAGGGCAGAGTTCCCAGCAGCAATAATAATTCCGAGAGAACCACCGTCACCAACAACGACGAGACAATCGATCTCGCCCGTATCCAATACCTCAACAATATAACCATCCTCAACAGTAGCCACAATGTCCTCCACAGCAAGCCCCTCCATCACAACAACCACAACAACAGAACCAATGGCCCCCTCCGTAGATGCCAAGGCGTCCAGCTCAGCAATAGAGGCAATAGCCTCCAAGAGCCCCTCAGGCACCACCTACATTAGGTGAACGGGTTTTATGTAACACCTGTGGCAGGACCTACGCAGAGGAATGTCGTATGAAGACTGGAACATGTTTCGACTGTGGTGGAATTGGCCACATCGCAGTGAACTGCCCAAGACATGGGCAACAGCTGATGCAAGGAAGACTCTTCAACTTGGAATATGTTGCTCCACTGAATGACACTGAGGTCATTCGAGGTACGCTCTTCGTAGCAGAACTATCAACTATAGTGTTATTTGACTCTAGTGCCTCTCATTCATTCATATCTGAAAAATGTGCCATTACTTTATGATTAACTGCAATAAACCTATATCATAAGATGAGTATACTTACTCCACAAGGAACCCTATGCGCCACTAAATATCTCCCTGATGTATCCATAGATATAGACAAAAAGAAATTCCCTACAAACCTAATCATTATCCCTATGAGAGATTATGATATAATTTTGGGCATGTATTGACTAATCTTCTACGATGCTTCTATATTGTGCAAGCAAAAGATGGTTATTATAAGTACACAGGATACATGCAAGGTCATTGCCAGAGGCATAGCTCGAAAGGAACAAAAAATTATAGTGTCTACCATGAAGGCACACAAATTTTTCAACAAGGATGTAGAGGTTATCTGGCAAGTGTGACTAAAGTAGAAGAGCCAATCAAGACCCCTCAGGACATAGAGATTGTGAGGGAATTTTTTAATGTATTCCATGAAGATGTTAGTGGTCTACTGTCCAAGAGGGAGAAAGACATTCATATAGAAGTGGCACCTGTTACAACATCAATTTCCAAAACCCCATACTGCATGGCTCCAGCAGAGATGAATGAGTTAAAGATCTAGATTCAAGAACTACTGGATAAAGACTTGATTAGGCCTAGTGCTCACCATGGGATGCACCAGTCCTTTTCGTCAAGAAGAAGGATGGCTCACTGAGACTTTGTATCGACTATAGAATGTCGAACAAAGTCACAGTGAAGAACAAGTACTGCTACCTCGCATCGACGACTTATTTGATCAATTGTCCTAGTAGTATTCATGGACCTCATGAATCGAACTTTCAACGAACATCTGGACAAGTTCGTGATTGTCTTCGTCGATGACATCCTCATTTACTCGCCAAGCATAAAGTAGCACAGGGACACTTGAGGATAGTCTTGAAATTTTTACGAACAAAGAAATTATATGCAATATTTTTCAAATGTGAATTCTGGCTAGAAGAGATGATGTTTCTTGGCCACATCGTCTCCAAGAATGGAATCACAGTCGACCCAGCAAAGGTAGAAGCAATATCCAACTGGTTTAAACCAAAGAATGTTTCTGAGATCAGGAGCTTCCTTAGTCTAGCAGGATACTACAGACGATTCGTCAAGTACTTCTCCAGAATAGCATTACCGCTGACCAAACTCATCAGAAAGGGGAGAAGTTTATCTGGTCACCCAAGTGTGAAGAGAGTTTTCAGAAGCTAAAAAAGTGACTAGCCTCAGCACCAATCCTTACGTTATCATCAGGGTGGTTACGTAGTTTACAGCGATGCCAGTGGCATAGGATTGAGGTGTGTACTAATGCAACATGCAAAAATTGTAGCATATGCATCCAGACAATTGAAGAAATATGAGGTTAATTACCTAACACACGACCTCGAATTGGCAGCAATAGTATTTGTCATAAAGCTTTGGCGCCATTACTTGTATGGAGAGGAGTTCGTGGTCTACACTGACCACAAGATCTTGAAGTATGTTTTCACATAGAAAGATCTCAATATGCGTCAAAGACGATGGATGGAGTTCTTGAAGGACTACGAGTTTGCTATTAATTACCACCTGGTAAGGCAAACTCAGTAGCCAATACATTCAGTTGAAAATGGGAAAGATTTGTTGCTTTCATGCGCCTTCGACAATTTGAATTTATGGAAGAGTTTTTCAAATGAGCGTCAAGGGTAAGACATGATGGATCGCTAATGATGATGCAACGGATCGTACCAGACCTTATTGGAAGGATTATTGAAGCACAGGTTGATGATCCTGACTATCAAACCATGATGATAAAGACCAGTCGGGATACAGAAGATTTCAAAGTTTCCACAGATGGCGGCATCAGGTACCATTATCATTTATGGTACCAAACAACCCTGAACTCCAGAGAGAGGTTATAGACGAATGCCACAAATCTGAATTCGCAATCCACCCAGGGAATACAATGATGCATAAGGATGTGCAAAAAAGTTTCTGGTGGCCAGACATGAAGAAGGAGATTGCAGAATATGTCTCCAGATGCATAGTTTGTCAACAAGTCAAAGTAGAATAACAGAAACCCCAGGGGACCTTGAAGAGTCTTGGCATTCCACAGTGGAAATGGAAAGAGATAGCAATGAATTTCATCACGAGTCTCCCCCGGACTCAAAAAGGACATGATGTCATCTGGGTAGTAGTGGACCGACTCACTAAATCGGCACACCTCGTACCCATTAAGGTAAAATAATCTCTTGATAGTCTAATGAATCTATATGTACAGGAGATCGTTAGACTCCATGGGATCCCATCAGTCATCGTATCTGATAGAGATACTATCTTTACCTCGAGATTTTGGAAGAGCCTCCAGAATGCTTTCGGGATGAGACTTTGCTATAGTACAACCTTTCATCCCCAGACTGATGGCAATCAGAGAGGACGATTCAGACGCTGAAAGATATGCTTAGAGCATGCACCCTGAATTGGCATGAAAACTAGGACAAACATCTTCCTCTCATCGAGTTCTCCCACAACAACAGCTTCCATACTAGCATAGAGATGTCCCCCTTTGAGGCATTATATGGTCGACCATGTTACTCCCCAGCATGTTGGGGCGAAGTGGGCGAAAGAAAGATCTTGAGCGCTGAACTACAGAAGCAAACCCGAGAATACACAGACAAAGTTGAACTAATAAAAAAATGATGAAGTCAGCTTAAGATCAATAGAAGGCCTATGCAGACAAAAAACGTCGAGAACACACATTCAAGGTAGGAAACCAAGTTCTACTTAAAGTCTTCCCCACCAAAGGCGTAATGTGTTTTAGCAAGCGAGGGAAATTGAGCCCAAGGTATGTGGGTCTATTTGAAATCTTAGATATGGTTGACGACTCAGCATGCAAGTTAGTCTTACCCTCGGCGTATGCCAGAGTGCATAATGTTCTCCATGTCTCACTACTCCGGAAGTACAAGCATGACTACGTCAATGTAATCCAAATTGAAAAACCAAATCTCAAGGAGGATCTAACATATGAGGAACAACCCACAGAGATACTAGAGTATCAGGAGCACCAACATGGAAATAAGAAAATATCATTGGTCAAAGTAGAATGGAAGCATCATCAGGGAAAAGAGGCAACTTGGGAACTAGAATCGGAAATGCGCGAGAAGTTTCCTGAACTATTCGGTGAGTCCTAACTTTTGTCTAATTCGAGGACGAATTTTCTTTTAAGGGGTAATAATGTAACGCATACAAATTTTCAAAATAGGAAGGGATTCAAAATCAAACGAAAATCGTAATTAATGAAGGAAATCAAAGCAGAATCAAATTCGGATTCAAAAAAAAGAAAGAAGAAACAACCGACAGGGGAGGAAAATCTTCCCCTGATTTTGTCTCACAATCGGCCGGCCGATACTATAAAAAGGGATGCGAGGGCAACCCTCGCGCCTCCTTGGAATCTCTGCCGGTCGCCCCTCCGCTCTGCCACCCTCTGCTCCTTTTTCTTCTTTCACCGGCGAACGGTGCAGAGACGACCAGCGCGGACGACTTGATGGCTCTCTGACGTGCGTCCACGCTCCACTGTCACGCACAGACCCTCCCTCGACATTTGCCAGGATGAGGTGAATCTTTTCGTTGGCCAGGAGTGATCGGCGATTGAACTTACGACAGAAAAGCACCGATGAACTTTGAACGTCAAGGTACCTTAGATTCCAAATCTCCTAGACGAAGAAATATTGATCGTTTGATGCGTAGAAATAGTCCATCATGATCTTGTGATTTGTAGCTTCATTTTTCGTATTGGGATCGTCACATTTTGATGGCCGGAAGGTCGTCGGAATCGAAGAAGATGACCGATGGCCCTATTTTTATCGCGAGAATCAGTCGACCGGTTCGTGGAACGGTCGACCGATCCGACGTGCAAGTCGCACTGCCGTGTCTCAAATAGATCGACCTGTCCTACATGAGTGGTCAATCGATCCAGTAGTCTCTCTGACGAGTCCAATCTCGTGGTCGGTCGACCTATCCTCCGAACAATCGATCGATCCGGCGCGCACTGCGCGTCATCGTGGTCTTAAGATCGGTCAATCGATCACCCAGAACGGTCGACCGATCCATGGATGCACAAAGTAATCGGTCGACCGACCACATGCACACGGTCGACCGATCCAAGAGACGTCCGAAAAATGATATGGTCAATCGATCCAAGAGGAACGGTCGATCGGTATTGTAGAACGATCGACCGGTCTACCAAGAACGGTCGATCGGTTCAAGTCAACTTGTTCGATTCAACCAAACTGAGAGGAATGATCGATCGGTCCAAAAAATGGTCGACCGGTTCTGTCAGATCGTTCGTTTCAGTCCAACCCACCGGTTCGAGCTGACCGGTTCAACCAACTCAGATCCAAAGAGAGACATTGAATTGATTCTAATGTATGAGTATTGACATGGTTCGAATCGGACTTTGACCCGATCTAAGTCAAACTCTTGAACTCTAACAGGAGTCTCGAACCAGCTTACCTATAACTTGCCGAGTTCTATTGTAAAGACATTAATGCCCATTTGGATTTTGATTCATAGACTTCATGATAAGCAAATATAAGTAAAGCAAAGATAAAGCCATGGGATTGCTATGTGTCGCCCTAATGTACGGAACAAAGATTACAGTATGACATGGAGAAGGGCAGATAGTTAGCTGAGGAGACAGCGAACCTACTGATCTTCGATGACCCCTGTTCCTAAGACTACAGACCCTCTCCCACCTGTATCTCGAAGAAGGGTGATGCATGGTCACACTCCTTCCCCCAAAGAATATATTTTATAGTATTGAGCTAGAAGGACATGTAGTTAACTGAGGAAACAGTGAACCTACATATTTTTAAATGACCACTGTTCCTGGGGTGCAGGCCCTCTCCCACCTGCATTTCAAAATGGGTGATGCATTGTCACATCCCATTCCCAATATGGGCTTACTGGCTTTACAGATTTAGAGAAGCACTTCTGACATCTCAATCTAATAAAGTCGAGCTCGCATAGGATAACTAACTCTAAGAACATCATAAAACGTAGTGCAACTCACAATAAAGTAATGCAAAGTAAAGTATTATAGAGTAAAGTATGGAACATGATATAGTAAAGCATGGAACAAGGTATGACAAAGTTAATACAGAGTACATGTATTGGTATAGTTGAAGCATGATATAATCAATGTATAGAAGCCAAAGCATAGATCACTGCTGATATATTTGTTATATGATTATCATTGATCCTTATTTCATCGTCTATGCTTCTATTGTACTGGCATCTTTGCTCACGGGTATTCGATTTCCCTGCATTGGGATTTTGCAGGTGAGAGTTCAGCTTGATGAGATGTTGGAGTGCACAGAGCTTGGATGATGCTTCACATGACTAGCTTACATTACTAGTGTCTTCCAATTGCTTTTAGACTATCAATTGATCTTGTTTCGAAAGGTAGTGTTATTCCGCCTGTTGAACTTTCTCTCAAATATTGAGCGTGTTAAAAATTGTGGTCTTTTCTTATTCTGTCATAGACTGAACTAATATTCATGTCCTTTGATATTTCAATGTTAAAGCTTTCGCATTAAAGTCTTTAATTATATTTTCTTATAATATTGATGCCATGCATTCATTTTATTGAATGATCATGGTCAATAGTGTAGTAGGTAGTGTAGCACTCCCGAGATTAATCTGACTGCATATGTGATAGAAGGAACAATTTTGAGGGTGTTACGTATACAAATTAATATAAAATTATATATGCAATATGTGCATAATCCGGGCCGAGCATGGTCAAACTTGGACGGAGTTTAGTCCGAACTTGGGTCGAGTTAGGGGTGACTCGGATTGGGTCCTTTCCAATCCAATGTCTTATACATTTTTCATTGAAACTCGGACTGACATCCTATGTGGCTCGGTCCAGTCCGCGTGAAAACCAAATTCTTCACTTCTAATTTCTAAAATCTGAGTCGAGTCCGAGGATGGCTCGGTCGGGCTCCTCTCAGCATTTTTTTCTATCTTCTCGAACTTGAGAACCCGGGTCACATCTCACAGAATTCGGGTCAGGTCGCCAAGTGCCCTCCAAGATGTCCCTAGATAGCTTTTTTTACGCCACTGGTGAAAGAGTTGTCCAATTGTCTTTTGGCCGTCACATTGTTTGCTGTTTGGACGGAACCAACTATCTTCTTGCATTAGAATCACTCTGAAGATCAAGTGGGGATAGAAACTGTTGAAGTACCTCTAGTTACTGCCGAATATGTACTCCTCCCGTGGCTGGCTTGAAGCTCCTGCAATGAAAATAGGGCACTAGGAAAAGAGGAAATTTAACCTTTTAGAATAAACATTCAACGAATGTGGAGAAATTACAAAATTAGCCAGAGAAAAATGCATTTGGAGCTATAACATAACACATATATGATCGGTGCATAGTGGGAAATGAGTGATAACATGTCAATAGTTTCTCCACGTCAATATTTCCCATAAAATGCAATATACTGTTGTTATTTTTTTCAACCACACATGAAAAAAATTAAGAATAAGTCGTGAATAACAAAACTATTAGATTGATAATTCGTATCCCGTGAATAACTAATCCACAACCAAACTCCGCCTAAGCTCGGGTCCAAAATCGAAGTCAGTAGAGTCGGGATTTTTCTATCAAGGCATACCTATTTGAATAATTTTTCATGATTTAGTAATCTGATAAGTGATCATTTTTATATATTATGGGTATAATGGGCTTAGAAATTCCAAAAAAAAAATATCATCTCATAACACCCGAACAGGGACTAATTCAAATCTACAACTTTTGTATTATAAGGTTGAACGAGGTTTCACCCGGTTAATTGATCGATTTAATACAATTATTTAAAATAAAAGAAAATGAAAAAAATCATTCTCTACGAGATGAGATTTTGGAATAACTTTATAACATCACTAATTTAATATGATAGAATTTTTAAATTTCAAATAATAAAGTAAAATTCAATATAAATATACTTAATATTATGAATAGAATATAAAATCTAATGCTAAACTTTGAAATATACGAAACAATATTTCAATAAATAGAAGAATTCTTATCTTTACAAAACCATTATACAAATAATAAATAAGTTAATTTATATATTAATAATATAAAATATAAATAAAAAATTACAAATATAGGAGGATCCTGGAGCTCTTACGGTTTTCTACAGTGAGGTCTTAGTTCCAGTTAGTTTTGATTTTTAAAAGAACAACAACAACAACAAAGCCTTATCCCACTAGGTGGGGTCGGCTACATGGATCATACGACGCCATTCCGCTCTATTAGTAACCAAACCTTTTGATTTTTAAAAGAAAAACAATTAAAATCTAATCGAACTTTCAATTTTTGTTTTTTTTTTTGATATATTTTTTATGTAAGAATAAAATTTTCGGATTGATTGAATTTTTGTTACATTCCTGTTTTATGAATAAACAAATATAGCATAATTCTTTTTTTTTCTTTTGGTGAAATATGGAAAGAGGACCTGATGTAACTCAAAATAGCAATACTAATTCTAAACGATGCAACGTTAAATCTCCACGAAAAGAAAGAAAAGTACAACATCAACTACATACAATAATTTTCAAATTTTTCACATCGATACAACGCTAAGTGATCGATTTTCATCGAAAGTAGATACAAACTTTCATATAAAACGTTTATAAAATACTTTTAAGGCATTCAAGCACTACACGCACTACCGCATACAATGAGAGGACGGCGTCTTTCATACGCACATTACATAATACATAGTGATAATACGAACGGCGTCACACCGGGCTGTATGCTAGTTCTTTTCGCTTGACAAACATTATATAGTAACTTCTAAATTAAAGCTGTATGTTGGCTACTCCACAATGGCGCCTTCAGCTTCTATTGGAGAGTTGAAAGGAACAGGATCATCCACGGAAGAGCGGCGCGCCTGCCATTTGCCCTTTAAGAAAACACACCAAGATTATTGTTCCAAAGAAACCAATAAAAAACGACCCCGAAAGTGTGACAAATATCAGATTTCCTGTGGTGCCAATCGCGTAAGAAAGCCACACGAAGAAAATATTGCCCACTGTGTAGAGCTTCAGACTGAATTGAGAGGCAACCGGGTCGAAGATCTTCTTATTTAAGATAGCAAAAGTAAGAAACAAAGAGTAAAAAAATGCGCAGGAGTTGGCATAATAAAACCAAGTGTATCGAGCATGGCGTCTGTCGTTCCAAACGGGCTCCCCGGCGCTATGACTATCGGTGACACTGTCCGGTGAAGGTTGTGACATTAAAGATGGATAGATTGGAGGAGCTGCTTAAAACTAGGAACGAGACAGAAGGGGAGAGACTTATAACGGCGAAGCTGGTATTCGCTGCACCTGTCATATTCCTGCTACCAGGAAAAGCTGCAATAGCCGGATAGGAAGTTGAGTTCGTATCGTCCTGCCAGTAACCGCCGGGCGGAGTGATCCCGGCTTGGAACGTTATGCTTGCAAACAGTGTCGCCACTACCATTATCCATCCCCGCATCTCCTTCACATCCTCATCTTCTGCCGGCGTTTTTGCTTCCGCCTTGTTATTAGCAAGCGGTTTCGTCACTTGAGCTGGTTGCGTCATCTCGATCTCTGAGCCTCTGGTGTGTGGGCGTGTTCCCGCGGCAGGGCCAGAGATGGGCTGTCCTGGACGTATAAGCTGCTTTGGGTTGATGGAGAGTCAGGGTAGGTATTGACCGCGCCAGCAAGTTCAGACGCGGGTGTTAAACCAGCAGGAGGAAGAGATGGTGGTGCTTGAGTTTGACGCAGAAGGACGTCCAGAGACGTCGAGCCGTCGGCACCGTGGCTGGACTTGAGCTCCACCGTCGTTGATCCAAACGTGAAATGGACGGCCTGCGTCGAGTTGGACCAACAAATCCAACGTCCAATATTTTATTTGAATTATTAGTATCTTGGTAGTGAATATTTTTTTCTCAATTGTCATTCGGTGGAGGACGAGATGGAAAAACTGAGGAATCAGTAGTTGTAACATATCTAATGAAACATTAAATAGAATTAGATATCGTTAAAAAAAGATACTAAATATTTGGAGTTCCTTTTTTATACTATATAAATGATTCGATACACAAGGATCATAATGGAAAACTGAAATTGTTTGATCATCTTTCTTGAAGAATCGGAACAAGGAGCGAAACACAATCATATTTAAGAATAATCAGATAGACATTCAGCCACTATCATCGCGACTAGTATCGGAAAAGTTGCTTATCATTTAATTCAATTCTGTTAGTAAAAGAATGAACTATCATAATTATTTTTCAAAGATAATAATCATTTTGGTACGTTTCGAATGCTCGATATTAAATATACTTACACTTTTATGTCATTAACTACGAGCTAAATAACCCGGATACTACTTTTATTACCTGAATCTGTTGCTTGGCATCAAACAATGCGAATTCTTTGCTTTGGCCCTCAGTGGATACAAATTTTAAAGACATCTTGATGTACCCTTTCGCCTCGTAACTGATATAACGAAATAGCAAATTTCGTCCCTATTACAGGAAATATTTAAATGGCATGAACTTATGACGTGATCGTATGCATTGGCATGTTCAAATGCACAAATGATACATGGTTTATATAGAAAATAGAACCTTTAAGTCAACAATAGTAGTCGTCGTCGATGGAAATTAGCTCCATGGAGAAATCATCAAAATTTAAGTGCAACATATCCACTTGATAAGAATTTTGAATATCAGCCAATCACGTTATATTCTAATTTTATTTGG
Source organism: Pontederia crassipes (assembly GCA_030549335.1). Taxonomy (NCBI): domain Eukaryota; kingdom Viridiplantae; phylum Streptophyta; class Magnoliopsida; order Commelinales; family Pontederiaceae; genus Pontederia; species Pontederia crassipes. The sequence goes on from CM060198.1 coordinate 63,821,556, forward strand.
TTGACACTAACCAATTTGGATACATCTGGGTAGCAGTAGCACATTTGGCGCCTGAAATTTTCAGTAAATTTTCTTTTTCATAAAACTGAATTAAAAAATCATTGTTTAAATGAAAAAATATTTATACCTAAATCAACATTGGTTGCACGATATTTGAATCATTTTCTTTCTTATTATTAGGTTGTGCCATTTTTTAATGGCAAAAAAAAGTAAGGAACTAAATATCATTGCGAACTAGTTTCTATAATTATTGTGTTTGTTGTTAAGTTTGGCTTTCATACAATCTTTTAAAGCCTTGTACAATTAAGATATTATTCACTTAGAATTTTATAAATTTCATGAATTTAAAATATATTTTGAAAGATAAAACAATAGTTATATATAAGTTAATAATCATCTCCCAATTTTATTTATATAAAATGATCAATTATTCTCTCGATCGTTACAAACAAGTGCGAGCATGCCGATGCACTGGGTACACCCCCCCCCCCCCAATTAAAAATCTAATTTGTTCAAATCTTTTTCTTCGATCACGGTCCTCTTCGTATGCCAATTCGGAAGAAAGAGACCTGAAAATCTTTTTCACTTTTTGTGGACTAGTTCTTGGCTCACCCAAGGAGGTTAAGCCATTTAAAATATCATTAAACCGAGCAATCATATCATTTATGAATTCATTATCATACATTGTGAAAGAATCATATTGATTGTTTAAAATATTCAATGTAGATTCTTTAACTTTGTCGATTCTTTCATAAGTAGTGATTAGTTTTTTCCAAATCTCGGTTGCAGTTTCACAATATGAAATCCGATTAAACCCTGTTGAATTCAAAGCACAATAAAAAATATTTTTGACTTTCCAATCAAATTTTAAAAATATCAATAGAATCTTTTCTCCTTCTTTAGAATCTGTAGGTAACTTTTTATGAAGATAATAACCTTTTTCAACTATGTCCCACATGTCGATATCAATAGAATAAATATATGTTTGGATTCTAATTTTTTAATATGCAAAATTTGACGCATTTAAAAGGGGAGGACTACTAATTGATTGTCCTTTGACAAAATTAAAACCATTTGATGTCATAGCTCTTAGAAATTGATAAATCTTAAAACAAGATGATCAAATTTTAAGATGATTAAATCTTAAAATCATTTGATTTTAAAATAAGAGCAACCTGCTCTGATACCAATTGTAGGATAATAAAAGGCACAAAGAGAGGGGTGAATTAGTGTTCAATTCGAAAATGTCAATTTCACAAAAATCATTGAAAGTTTAAAATTGATTCTTAAAAACCTTTTAAATTAATACAATTCAGATCATATCAAACTCAATATGAGAGGGAGAGAGAGAAAAAAAATCAAACACAATCACATGGGTGGTTGTTGACGAGGTTCGGCCACAACTTGACCTACGTCCTCGCTCTGACTTTTCGATCTCGAGATCATCGGAGATTCCACTAGAACTCTTCCTTAATTTCAAATGGGCAAGGAAGAACACCCTTTACATCAACCACATTTTCTCCGCTTTGAGAGGCAAGGCAACCTCTCTTTTTGGGAAACTAATCTTTTCTCTATCTCAAGATGTAAGATTTTGAACATCTTTTACACAAGAGCTCTCTCAGTATTTTTCTAAAATAAAATATTTCTCTCTTTTACAATGCTAAGCTCTCACAAGAGGAGAAGAGAGAAATAAGAGAAAACTTAAAAATGAAAACTTCAAGAAAAATGTCTTTTTTGATAACTTGAAGTTTTTCTTCAAGGCTTGGATAATTTCACACTTTTCTCCTTCAAATTTGACCGTTACTATTCATTTGACTCGAAGATCAATCGACCACACATATGGACCGGTCGGTCGGTACACTTTCTTTTATGAAAAATGTGACCGTTGGTGAATCTGCACTGCCCGGTCGACCTGTGTTCTGGATCGGTTGATCGGTACCTCGATCGGTATAGTTTCAACATTATGCTTATTGAAATTGGGTATTTTCTGTACTGACCGGTCGACCTGTGTTCTGGACTGGTCGAAGCAGATCGACCGGTGTTCTAGTCGGCTGGTCGACCGTCCTACACTATTTTAAGCATAACGTTTTACACAGTTATTCAAATGAGTTGATTTTTTATTCTATAGAAAGTTAATAAAATTTTTTACAACTTTGATATTTATGATTCATCCAAAATCTAATAGGGTCATAGTTAAGTTTTTAATCAAAGTGTAATGCATAAAGTTATCCTTTTTTCTTTAAACTTTTTCAGTATTTTAACTTTAATCTTTCGAGGTTTGTATCATAAAAATATAATTTTATATGTCATTAAAACTTAGATCCAATAAATTAATTAGTCATCCTCTGCTTTTTAATGCTTCAAATATTGCATATTGGAAAATTAGGATTCAAGCATACATATGTTTCATTGATATTGACATGTGGAATATTGTTGAAAAATGTTATTATTTACATGAAAACTTACATTCATAATATATTGAAAGAGAAAAAAATGCAAAATTTGATTGAAAAGTTAAAAATATTTTTTATTGTGCTTTAGATTTAATGAAGTTTAATCGAATTTTTTGTTGTGAAAATACAAATGGAAGAAACTCATTATTACTTATGAAGGAACAGATACAATTAAAGAATCTAAATTAAATATTTTAAATCACCAATATGATTTTTTCATGATGCATGAAAATGAATCCATTAATGATACGTTTGTATGGTTTAATGATATTGTGAATGACTTAACCTCCTTGGGTGAGCCAACACTAATCCCAAAAGGTAAAAAAGTTTCTCGAGTCTCTCTCCTTTAAATGGTATACAAAGAGGACTCTGATTGAAGAAAAAGATTTGAACAAGCTAAATTTTGATGATCTTATTGGTTCACTCTTAACTTATGAGATCGGAATCCTAGAAGATGAAAAAGAAAATGCCCTAAGATGAAAACATTGAACATTGAAAGCAAACAAAATAGAAGAAGACACAAGCGAAGAAGATGTAGACGAAAAGAGACTAGCACGCTATACAATAAAGCTTGACAAATACCTCAAGTTGGTGAAAAATAAAGAAAAGAATAATAAGCCGAAATGAAAAAAGAAACTCAAGTCTCAAAAAGAATGAAAAAAAAGAGACGTCTTAGAAAGAGAAAAAGAAAAAGTATGAAGAGTCAAGTGATGCAAGTTACTCATCTAGCTCTTCTAATGAGGATGCATACCTATGCCTAATAGTACATAATGCTTCTAGTTCTTCAAATTCAAATAATGACTCATAAATTCTTCTAAAGAAGATATTTCTTTTGATGTGCACAAAGAATTTCCCTCTCTTATAAAAAGATATCTTGCACTTAAAGAGGAAAATAAAAAATTACTACATGAGTTTGAGAAATTAAAAGAAGAAAAGGATATGGAAATTTGGAAAATGAAATTGATTCTTTGGAAATTACACGTGCATGTGAAATTGTAAAGATGACATGTTCTTTAGAAAAAGTAAAAAAAAAGGATAATATTTTTTTTAAAAATAAACAACTATTTCTCATGTGACGAAAAGTAATTTTAGAAAATACTTTGTACATGAAAACTTTTATTGGAAATATAATCATTCTTAATCCTTGAAAAAAATCACATATTACTTGTTTTGCATGTGAATTTCATGGCCATTATGTATATCAATGCAAAGTAGGAAAATCATATCAACATGTAATGATATGGGTTCCAAAAGGAACCTTGACTAACAAAATTGGATCCAAAGAAGTTTACGTACCAAAAGTTAAATAATTATTTTTCAGGTTGCCTCACATGTAAAGTGAAGGAAAAGTGGAAGTGAAAATGTGAATGCACAAATGTCATGACAAAAGTATCATTTACTTAAAAATTATGAGTATGCAAAATTGATTATACTCTTACATATTTGAAGAATCACTTTATTCTTAAGTATTAAACTTAAAAATCTCGATGTTATGAAAACCTTTTGATTTCTTACTCAAAATTTCAAAATTATTTCTTTAAAATAAAAGAGGGACATGTAAAAGACAAAGGAAAGATGGAAATAGAAAATTTATCATAATGATAGGGGGAGCTTGTTTTAAAATTTTTTGAAAGATCATGTCACTCATTCACCTTAAGTATGATCAAGTTGCCGTTAGTGTTAAATTCTTGATTATTTGATATAATCCAAATTAATTTTGACATATCATTAATATCATTGTTGTCTCAAAGTTTTATTCAATGTCTTGTTCCTTTATCATATGAGACATATTATACATTTGATTTCACATTTTTCCATTAGTCATGAATTTAGGGAGAGCTAGTTTTTAACTATCACATATATTATATTATGAATCAATCTTTATGATGTGATACTTTACATATTTCCTATATGACAAAAAGGGGTAGGCGTGTTCCCGAAAATCCAACCCGACCAGACGGGTCGGGTTTGGATTGAAAATTCTAACCCGAGTTGACCCGACCCGATGACCCGGTTTTTTACTTATTTTTAAATTTTAAATGATTTTTAAGTTAATTTTATAGTTTTATATGATTTAAAATTAAAAAAGGTATGAAATAAACTATTTTAAATGTAGAAAAGTATATAGATATTTAAAACAATATTTTTGGTATTTAAAAATATTTTATTATGTATTAAAATAAAATAATAAATGATTTTTATATTTAAAAATAAACAAAAAAGAAAAAAAAAAGAAAAAGGTGGTATGGTAACCCGACCACCCAACTCGACCCGGCCCGGCCCAATTGGGTTGGGTCGGGTCACAGCAAAAAAAAAGGGGATCCGACCCAGCCAAGCTTGATCGAGTCGAGTCGGATTTGTTCACGGGTGAACACCCTTGAAAAGGGGAGAGCACCTGACCTAGCCAAACCTAACCCCCACTACAAGAAAATTGACGATTAGCGACGCCATGTAGCGCCTCAAAAGTGTGTGACGCTATAAAGACACCACTAGCACCTCCATTGCGCTTCTTTAGCGTCACCGGAATCAGACGCCACTTGCCTCTCAATAGTGTCTCATTAGCGTCTTCCTAGCTACTTAGAGAGTTGACGTTAAAAGTAGCGCAATCGAGACGCTACATAGATATTATTATTTCTCGCTAGGAACCGCAAATACGCGGCATTACCTAGCGCCGTTATGGCGTCGACAACGTTAGACGCGAAACTAGCGTCGCATGTATGAAGACTCTAAAGCGACGCTACATGGCGTCTCAATCGAAAGAGACGCTAATGAGACGCTACAGCATATATTTAAACACTATATTATATATACTATATGTCAATCAATAAATTCATTAAATATTATATTAGTATTAATTACACGGTTATCAACATATTATCAATATCATAATATCAACATATAGATGTATTAATTACACGATTATATATATATATATATATATATATATGTATTTTACATGATAAGAGTGTTCCTAAATATATAAATTTTTCCTATATTATCGATATTATCTATACATATAATATATATAATATCTTTATTATGCATATATCTTAATTATACGTCTTCTTAGCTATTCAACAGGTTGACGTTAACTCTCTAGCGCTGCAATCGAGACGCTACGTAGACGCTATTATTTTGCGCCACTATTCTTAATGCGTGGCAGCACCTAGCGCCGTTTTGTCATCGACCACTTTAGACACGACACTAGCGCCTCATGTCTGAAGACTATGAAGCGACGCTATATGGCATCTCAAACAAAGGAGAAGCTAATGAGACGCTATTGTATATATTTAAACACTATATTATATATACTATATGTCAATCAATAAATTCATTAAATATTATATTAGCATTAAGTACACGATTATAAACATATTATCAATAGCATAATATCAACATATATATATGTATTAATTACACGATTATATATATATATATATGTGTGTGTGTGTATTTTTACATGATAAGAGTGTTCCTAAATATATAATTTTTTACCTATATTATTTATGTTATGTATACATATAATATATATAATATCTTAATTATGCATATATTATTATTATATACTTAATCATGGGATTACGATGATTGATTAAGTGAGTAATATGTTAGCATCACATTAGACACACAATAGTGTCCACCTAGCATTTAACGAGCGCTGAAGCTATTGTCGACGCTATGATGACACCATGGGCATCTCTCTAGCGTCGCATATTCGAGACGCCATAATATTTTAGACGCTAGTTCGGCGCTACGGAGTCGATAAATGAATCTAGTGACTCAATGGCGTCTGTATTGCGCCTCCTAAGTTGACTTTTTACCCCTCGCTCAATCGGGCACATATAGACATATAAATACACGTATATGTTGATACCTATATATAATAAGTGCATATATACATATTATTATAACCTAATCTGACACATATAAACAAATACACACACACACACACACATATATATATATATATATATATACATTCACTTCGAATACGTATACATATACATGTTATCTATATATATATGACTCACACGTGTATAGACATATACATACACATATATATTTATAATACATATAGACGAAATACATTGTTGTAACTTAATCTCTCACACGTAGACATATATATACGTACGCATATATGACATATGTATATATATACACACACAATTGTGTTATATACACATATACATACATATTTATATTTTGTATACATACATGATAGATTATCGGAAGAAAATAAAATAATTGGAACGGAGCATAATGTGATGAGACATTACATTGATAAATAAAATTACATACATACTAAAAAAATTTAAAAAAACTTTTATTGAGCGTCTCAAGGGCATCACGATATTGAGACGCTACACAATTGTGACGCCCCGACGACGCGATGGTGTCGCTACGTTGTCTTAGCGATACATTAGCTTCTCTATAGCGCCGCGCTAGCCGAATTGTAATAGTTTCAGCGCCTACATGGCGTCTACGTAGTGTCTCGTTATTTTGCGACGCTAAAAATTACTTAAATCCCTAACCCCTCTTCTTCATTTACACTTTTACTGTTTACCATTTACCATCGCCCGACGCCCGACGCGCCCCGACTCCCGACCTCCGACGCGCCCCGATGCCCAACCTCCGGCGCCCGTCGCCCGACGCCCGACCTCCACCGCCGCCTCATCCGCCCTCCGCCGCGTCCTCCCTCCACCGCCGCCGACGTCCTCCACCGCCGCCTCGTCTGCCCTCCGTCGCGTCCTCCCTCCACCGCTGTCGATGTCCTCCTCTGCCGCCACTGCCCACCGCCGTCTCGGCGGCCCTCCGCCCTTCGCTGAAGGTACTAGCCCGTCACCATGTAAATTAAGTTAATTATTAATGCATGAAGTTAAATTAAGTTAATTATTCATGTTAAGTTAAGTATTACTTATTCATGTTATTATCATGTTAAATTAAGTAGTACTTAAGTGAATTATCATCTCTTTGGATCAAGTTAGTATTACTTATTAAGTATAATATTAAGTATCATCTCTTAGGAATTAAGTTAAGTATTACTTAAGTTAAGTATTACTTATTCATGTTATAAATTAACTTAAGTAGTACTTAAGTTAATTATCATCTCTTTGGATCAAGTTAATTAGTATTACTTATTAAGTATTACTTAAGTTAAGTTAAATTATGTTAATTGTTAAGTTAACTTATGAAGTAATTCATGTACTTAAGTTAAGTATTACTTATTCATGTTATGAATTAAGTTAAGTAGTACTTAAGTTAAGTATTACTTGAAACATGTGATTTTGGACTTAATTCGTAAGTTCAAAATCACACGTTTCAAGTACAAGAAATTTCTTACTTGGCTTAATGTTCTCCGTTACAGAAATGATAAAGCCATATCGTAGTTGGATTCGTCGTTGGAAGGATAAATATGACATCATAACTGAAGAATATAAGGATGGTGTTGATGAATTCATTAATGTGGCATATCAAAATGTAGGTGTTGCTTCTTCATAGGGCCCGTAGCTGATGTCGGACCTTCACAGCCTACCCCAACTGTACCGGATGATGATTCCTCTTCGAGTGATGAAGAGGGGTTACACGATAATGCGATGGTCACTGTAAATAATATTGTTCGACCGTAAGTTAAATAAGTTGTACAAATTTTGTTATAATTTTGGTTATCATTGAAAATTAATTCTTCTTTGTAATTGGCAGGACCACTTTCTTACCCGTAGTACCGTGCGGGAGTCAGTGCTCTCGTTCTTTCCCACTTGCTGGAAGGGGCAGAATCCTAGAAAGATGTTCCAATTCAAGTGCGAGATGACATCTTTCGAGCTTTTACGGTACGATCTTCTATTTGGGTTACATAATTCGATTTATATTTATTTTAAAATTACTAAGTTTTAATGTTCTATTTGTAGGAGACAAATCAGTTTCATCCGAATCTTAGTTTAGGGACGATCCGGAGAGCTTTTGAGGAGGTCGCTGCGAAATGCCTCCGAAATCGATTATACAAGTTTCGCAAGATCGTCACGTCCGTCGGCCTCACTTTGGAACAGGGCATACAAAGATGCCCAAGACATATTAGGCGCTCGATTTCGGAGTCCCTCTGTAGGAAGTGGTAAGTATGTATACTTTTACATTATTTTTATGAAAATTATAGTTTTTTGAAAGTGTAAGTATTTGATGTTCACAAAGGACGGATGAACGATGGCAAATGAAGTCGGAAAAGGCAAGAGTTAACCGTCTTTCGAAGCCCGAGGCCCACATCCACACAGGGGGATCGATGTGATTTGACGAGCATCGACGACGCATGGTAATTTACATATAAATTCCATTAATCATACTTTTGACTTATACTTATGTTATCAAATTTGAAACTTTATTGTAGGAGGAGAAAGAAGGCAGTCCCGTAGACTTTCGTATGGTCTATGAGTTCACGCATAAGAACCGGAAGACAAACGACTTAGTCACGCCCACTGTTCGTAGGCTTCTGGTAAGTCTCATGATATGGTTATTTGGTTGTTGCTGTTAGTGCACTATTTTTTAAATACACAACGTTTAAATTTTTTAGGATGAGTATAATGCAAAAATGACTGAAAAGTATGGAGATGATCCGAGTACTCAGCCACCAGGTAATGTTTCTTAGTTGGTTTAGTCATGTTTTTAATTTACGTGATTCTTGATATATAATCTATATATTATATGATTTTATATTTTTTCTATTTCGTAGAGGACCCTACTGTTTGGGAAGAGGTGGCCGGCACGACACGAGGGGATACTTGCGTGGCCTCGGCACAGCCGCTCAGATACCTAGGAGGATCGGAGGATATGCAGGAGGTGCATCTGCTCCGAGCTCATCCACTGCACCTGATCTGACGCAGCTATCACAGCAGCTATCGCAGCAATTATCGGAGCAGATATCGCAGTATGTGTCGCAGCAGGTGTCGTAGCAGGTGGATCCTCTATTGCAGGTGATTCAGCAGATATCGCAGTATGTGTCGCAGCAGGTGTCGTAGCAGGTGGATCCTCTATTGCAGGTGATTCAGGGATTGATCCCGACGCAGAATTCATCCCCGCGAGGCCATGGACCGAGCACGTCTGGGTCGAACATCCGGAATGATAACAATAACTCCAAACCTATGATAGAAAACAAACTATGCATTTGTTACTTATAGACTTAAACATACATATAGTTTGTTAGTTCGGTTTAGTAGTTTTCATATTCTTATGTTATATATTATGCCTGTGATGGTTTTATATTGCCTATGATGCTTTTTATATTGCCTGTGATGCTTTTATGTTGCCTGTGATGAATATCAATGCATTTTGAGATGCATTATAAATTGTATGGCGTGGGAAGGGAAAAAAATGAGGCTGGGGCGGGTAAAAAAAAATGTGCAAATAGCGACACCATAGCGTCTCATTGGCGTCTAAATGCATGCCGACGCTAATTTAAATATATCGCACTTAGCGCCATCTTAGCGTCTTATTGGCGACAAATGCACAATTATATTTGCGTCAATCTAGCGCCTTACTAGCGTCTACATTAGCCACACGTGGGCGCCGAAAGAGCATCTCACGTCTACCACCCCTTGCGCGTCGACTTAGCGACGCGGTCCTGCTTCGTGCAGCCACAAACATCGCGTCTTAATACCATCTATATAGCGTCCATATGTGGCGCTAGTTGCGTCTCAACATCTTTGACTCTAGTGCGACGCCACTAGCCATCGAGTTCCAGTGTCTCAATTTTGCGACGCGAAGGAGACGCTCTTCACAACAGAGACATAATAGCGCGTCCCTAACGTCTCCAACCTTGAGTCGCTAATTGCCAATTTTCTTGTAGTACCCTGAACACTCCTAAAAAGGGGAGAATAATTTTATTATATGATTAAGGGGGAGTTACATAGTATTATTTATATGCTTCATATGCAAATTACTTTTTTATGAAACAAAAAGGGGAGAAATATAGTAGAAATATTATATGAATATAACTTTATATGAAGTTGTACCTTACAATTAGTACTTATGTGCATATCTATCCTTGTAAGGAAAGTTTAGTTTTAGAGGGAATAAAATTGATTTTACAACTTTTTTGCAACTCATATATTTTTTATATTTTTTGGTTTGTCTTCATAAAAAAGGGAAAGATTGTTGGAGCAAAATTTTAATGCTCTATAAAATTATATTTTGATGACAGAAACTTCGTAAGATTATAGTTATATGCTGAAAAAGTTTAAATAGAAATGAATAACTTTATACACTAAAATTTGATTGAATAATTTACTATAATATCATTAGATTTTGAATGAATGATTAATATAAAAGTTGTAGAGAATTCTGTTAGCTATTCATATAATCTAAGATTACCTAATTTGGATAACCATGCAGAAAGTTATGCTCGAAATAGTGCAGGGCGGTCCACCTGCCGATCAAAGCAATGAAGGCCAATCGAGGCACCGATCAATCGATCACACATACCGGTTGATTGGTCAATGCAAAGATTGCTCAGCTCAATGTCGAGAATACACCTGTTGACAGTCCGGTCGTTGCACTAATCGATCGAATCATCTCAATAGCTAAAATTCAAAATGATGAGACTACACTGGTCGATAGTCCGATCGACCGATCAACTGCGGTCACTAAAGAAATCGTGCAACGGTCATATAGACTGGTCGACCGATCTATTAGTGTGGTCGATCGGTCCTATGCTGAGATGAACAATAACGACTATTTTTCAAGGAGAAAATTGCGAAAAAACTTTTGAACGAAATTTTCACACATAAAAGCCTATAAAAGAAGTGCCAAAGCATAAAAAAAAGACATTCATCCAAGCATTCAAGAAAAAGTTCAAGTTATCAAAAGAATATCATTCTCTTGAAGTTATTATTCTAGTTTCTCTTCTTTCTATCTTCTCTTCTTGTGAGCATAATATTGTAAAAAAAAAGAAACACTTGTTTAGAAAATTGAGTGAGATATTGTGTAAAAGAGGTTCCATATCTTACCTCTTGAGCTAGAGAAAAAATAATCTTTCTATGAGAAGAGGTGTGTCTTATCTCTCGAAGCGGAGAAAATGTGATTTTGTATAAAAGGTTTCTTCCTTGCCCCATTTGGAACTAAGGAAGAATTTAATGGAATTTCCAACGATCTTGAGGTCGAGAAGTCGGAGCGGAGACGTAGCCCAATGTGTGGCCGAGCCTCGTCAACAACCATCGTGTTATTTGTGCTTGATTTCTCTCTCCCTCTCCTTTCTATTGTATTATGTATGTGATATGATTGCTTTTGTGTTGGTTTGAATATTAACGAATCGATTTTAAGTTTTCGCAACAATTTTCATTAAATTAATATTTTCGAGTTTAACACCAATTCACCCCTCCCCCTCTCCTCTTGGTGCTTTAGGATCCTACACTTGGCAGGATGGAGGACGTTAGAAGATTTGGAGAGTGGCGATGACAAATACGACGGAGAATAGTAAAAAAGTAAAAATGAAAAGGTCGGGGATAGGGATTGAAAGGTTAAACTACGCTGAAGCCAATTGGACACTTTATCTCATTCACTCGATTGTGTTTGTACAGTGGCGTTAAATATCAATATTAATGTTTAATATTTAATTTTTCTAATTATACTATTGAGAAAATCATATGACTTCTAATTCCATATGATTTGAAGAGATAATTATGATACGGTATATGTTAAGTATACACAATTTGTATATTGAAATATGTGTGTATGTAGTGTAGTGTAGTGTAGGCATATCTAAATTAAATCAATTATATTATACATATCTATTATTTATATTAAAAAATCTATATATAAGTTTGCATTACTTAATTATATTAATATGTATATACACACATATATGTATATGTTTGTACATATCTATATACATATATATATGTACTATAATTAAATTAACATTCATTCTTTAATTCTCTATATGTGTAAATTTGTTCTAATTTAACTACTAAGAAAAATTATATCACATAATTTCATGCTAATAATTTTATGATTTAACAAATATATTCATAGATACGTGATACAAATTTATGTAAAATGATCAAAATATAAATGGATAAATTTCACTAAATATTCTTCAACTTAACCGTTTTCTCAACTCTATCATTCAACTTTATTTTATAAGCAAACTACCTTTACAACTATTGACTTATTTTATTAACTATCAATTCTATTGAGAATAGTCAGTTTCTCCATCGTTTCACTAACGTGGTATGCTTTTAAAAATAAAAATATATATAAAATGTTAAACTAATATTACAATAATATAAATTTAATTAAAATAAAAAGAATGGGCGTGCCCCCTCTCCCTCCGGTCGCTTGAGCGCCTGTGGCCAAAGGGAGAGGGGTGGCTCCCCCTATGCCCCTGCGCGCAAAGGAGGGGGAGGGGCGCCGGCCGCATCCCCCTCTCCTCTCCAGTGTCCGAGAGAAGGGGCTGCCTCCTCCCCTTCCCTTCTTTAGGGGGACATGACACAGAGGGGGAAGGGGGCGCTTCCCCCTCTATGTGTGCCTCCCCCTCTCTTCTCCGCACTAGAGAAGAGCCTTCTCCCCCTTCTCTGTGCATGGAGACATTGCACTTCCTCCTCTCCAGCTGTCTAAGGCTTTGTTTGGATAACATGTCATTAAAGTAAATGAAAGAAAATGAGAGGGAAGGGAAAAGAAGTAAATGATGAATTTTTTTTTAACCTTGTTTGGATGGAGGTAAATGAGAGGAAAAAGTTTTAGTATTAATTTTTATGACAATTATGCCCTTTAAATAATGATAAAGGATGTTTTATTTTAGGACTTTATTATTTCTTTCCCCTCTCTTACCCCCCAAATTGGGGTTGAAAATTTTGACTTCACGTGAAGAAAATGGAGAGAGAGGGAATCCCCTCCGTTTCCTTCTCTCTTTTCTTACGTAAACTAAGTTAAAAAAATTTCATTTCCTCTCTTTCCCCAATTCAAACATGGGCTAAGAGTAGGCCTGAGAGAGAGGGAGAAGAGCCTCCTCCCCCTCCTCTGTGCACGGGTAGGCTGCTCTCCCTCCTCTTCGGCTGCCTGAGTGTATGTCGGAGGGAGAGGGAGAGAGGGGACACCCCTCTTTTCTTTTTTTATTAATATTTGTGTTATTATAATATTAGTTTAATATATTTATTTTAAAATAGCATGCAATGTCAACGAAATAATTAAAAAAATTAATTATTCTCAATCGAAAGAGCATTTAGTGAAGCAAGTTAATAATTAGATAGTAGTATGGTTCAAAGTAAAGTTGGATAAAATTGAAAAAGTGATAAAACTGAAGGTATTTAGTGAAAGTTACCAAATATAAATAGTCAGCTCATAACAATTTTTTCCGACACTAATCACGTAAGAAAGTCACGAATAAAATGTTGCTGACCGTGTGTAGTCCTTGTGACTTCTTTGAGAGGCAAACCGGGTGGAAGAGCTTCTTATTTAAACTGCAAAAACAACAAGCAGTGCGTAAAAAAATGAGCAGGAGTTACATAATAAAAATCAAGTGTATCCCGCTAGGCGCTTGTCGTCCCACACGAGCTCGACGGCGGTATGACCGTCGCAACGCCTGACGAATGGAATCTATCCGTTGTGACAATATTTAATGTAGCAAGTGCAGATACACTTGCGAAAGAAATTCCATGGATCGAAAGAAATGGTAGAAAATTGCTATTGCCGTTTTATTTTTATTTTTTATTTTTATTGAAGAAAGAAAGAATTATTTAAGGAGAAATAACATTGTTTGAGTACAACATATTAAGAATGCCTGAAGAAGGATCATTCTAGCCGATCTTGTCGGGTCAAATAATCAGCTATGCTATTGGAGATTGCCATTTTAGATCATCTGGTCGCATAACTTTCGTCCGATGTGTGACTAGCAAAATATTCTTTAATTAACATTACTTTGGTATCGTAACACCAATGATGACGTCGACGGCCATTGCAATGAGTTAGGTGGAGAACTTGTGGTGGTTTCTTGATCGGATCTTTAGGCCGGCTGCTTGAGTATCTGCGTGAATTAAGCGGCCTTTTAACTTTTGTTGGAAATAGTGGATAGATGACACCAAAAAAAACCCAAAATATTTGAGGCATAATTAATGTTGTTAAATCAATTGCTTAAATTCATAAATTAAGAGTTAAATAAGTAAAATGAATCAAATCCATAAAAAATTTTAAATAAACTAAACTCTTATATTTTACATAAATATTAATTTAAAATTTTCGTAAAATCTTATAGACTCTTATAGAGTGTATATGAGTTATGATTATATACGATTACACATGATTATTTATTTTGTACAATAAGAAGTTTGTACAATTTTCGATATTTTATTTGATTAACATATCTATGATTGAAAGTGAAATTAATATCAAAATTAGAAATTTTAGTGCAATCATTTTATTTATTTTATAAGTTTTCTATCTTAATAAACTTAATCAAATATAGTGTAAAAGGTTAGTTAGCATTTCTTAATGTAAATTATAGTCCTTATTTTGTTTACTTTCATATTTATTTTATATTAGTAAAATATATTAGTTATTTGTTATTTATGAATAATAGATATGCATTTGTAAGTTCATAATAATTATTTAAATAATTAAACTTATTTGATGCATAAACTTTACGAATTTACAATTTAATTTTATGATACGAATTTATCGGACAAAAAATGAGTTACTTAAATTCTCAAAATTAACAACATTAGGTAAATAAATTATTATTTTTAAATAATTATTTGTTTTCACACAAAATTTTTATTGAAATTGCGACAATAATATTCTCAAAATACAATAAAATCATTAAATTCGTCCATTAATAATGATTAAAAAAACTCAATAGCTTATTCCAATAATTTTTAATAACTTAACGTGAGACTTATTACATGGAAAAAGCTAGAATCTACCTTTTCTCCGTAAAATAAGTTGTGAAAAGACTCAACTTTGATGTAGATATTGCTTAACACTTGCGGTAATAATTACCAAATTAATTTGGTCTAGTGTTCAACTCTGTCCCCTTATATTTATGTAGATTTTTCCTCTTTATTTTGACCCCTTATAATATCGGTCCGCCCTGCATATAGAGAATATTATTTGAGTAAAAAAAATAAAAATATACTTGAATAGAAAAAATGTGTTTATTTTTTGAAGTATTAATGATCATTTCGTAAATACATTATACTTGCAAGTTACAACCTGATATATATATACACCAATGGCATAAAATTGTTGACGACAAGTTGGTAGAGTTGTGGAAATCTTGAAAACAATTCGATGCAACTTTTAGGTAAAATAACATTGACCAAGAGATATTCATTTATTTAAACCAAAACGAACATGATTCCTAAAAAGTTTTAGTTCGATGAAACATGTCTAAATTTGAAAAAAAAAAAACAATCGAACCTTACCACTCTCTACTAGGATACAACTTAATTAAGCTGAATGAAAAAAAGAAGAAGAAAGATACTGACGCTAAGGAAGATCTGACATAAAACGGAAACATACAGAGAGATATACAGAACGCTGGCTGATAACATTTATGAAACTTTTAATTTCCCAGAGTTGTTTGCTGGTGAACAGCTAGTTCAATTCCTGGAGTCGGAGCGGAGGATTGAACAGGAGAAGGAACCGTCGATGGATGACGGGACCGATTGTTTTCATTAACATCTTCTTCTATTTTTTTTTTGAGAGGAGGTTTCATTAACATCTGTCCCGAACGTCTCCACGGACAATATGAGGACGGCGGCCCCCGACAAAAGACCGAAGAACAGATAAATATAAATATCCATGGACCGGTCGTTCGTGGTCATCCCGAGGAAGTAAGAAACCCATACCAACAAAATATTGATGAATGCGACGGTCTTTAGCGCACGCAGTGTGGTAATCGAGCGAGGGGCCCTCCCACTCAAGAGATAGAAGATAAGCAACAAAGAGTAGAGCAGCGCAATGGTGGTAACTACAATGTAACCGATGTATAGCCCTGGGCGCTTAGAGGCCAGCACGGGCTCGCCGGCAGCGTGACTCGTGACGTTCTGGGGCGGATCAATGCGGGACACGGAGAGGATGAAGGTGGATACGTTGGAGCTTAAAATGGAGGAGAGAGGAGGAGAGATGCTTATGTTTAAGTTGGCTCCGTTTGCCGCAACGACGCTGTTGTTGCTGCTGCTGGCAGCAGACGGCAGCAGATATGAATTAGCAGAATCCTGCAAGTCATTCGACCAGAAACCGCCGGGAGGATTGAGTCCGGCTTGGAACATCATGGATGCGAACAGTGTTGCGACCACCATTATCCATCCTCGCTTCTGCTCGTACTTGTCATCGTCTTTTTGAACGCCTCCTGGGTCTTCTTCTCCTTCTTCCCCCTGGGCGTGGGCGTTATTCATGCCTGCTGCAGAGGTTTGGGTAGTAGGACGAGAAGGGTTAACATCAGGCGAAGGTTCTGAACATGGCACTTCTGCCACTTCCGCCTGTACAGCAGCTGCAGATCGTGAGGAGGAGTCGAGGTCCTGGGACATCGAGCCGTCGGGATGATCGCTCATCGTCAGCGTGAAATGCACGGACTGCATGCACAATATTTTATTTGTATAATATACTTCAAAATTTGAATGCATTGACACATTTCTTAAATGTGCTTTGATTTGAATATATTGCAATGGCGAAAAAGTAAATAGCGCAAACGCATAATCCTAAAGAACAATTCTTTTGTCATTTGTTGTTGCTCCGATATTTAACATAAAGTAAGACAGCAGATGTTAGTTAAATACCAAAAGCGCGCACACACACTTTAAAACTTATATATGTGTTATCAATAAGGAAAAAAAATTAGGATTCTTTGCCAATTTTTATTGCGATTTTCACGTACTAACTTTTTTTTTTTTCAAACGGTTTCCCCAGGAAAAAAATACAAAAGGCAATATGTGCATCAACATTCTATCAACAAAAAAACCCACAATTTTAATTCTCGCGATGAAAACCGTCTTTTATTTCTATTTTGCTCCTATTATACATATACATTCTCTATTCTGTGTAAAAAGTTCAATATTTCTGACACAAAACAATTACTTTAAATTTGTGTTTTATAAAAAATAATTTCACCTTGAACTATAAAATTGGCCAATCAAAATATTTCCTATTAACTATAAGAAATCTGGTTCAAATTTTAGAAACTGTATCCCCCATTTTTAAATGGAGAATCGTTTTCCTTTCATCTTATTTTATATAAAATCATTCTGTTTCACATTTAAAAATGATGTATTAAATACATGAAGATGAATTATTCATTAAAAAATGTTTTGTAATAATTCATTCTGCGTATGAATTTATTAAAATTGAAACAATTCGAGGTATTATTCGATAATGATGAATTACTTTTAAGATGTCTTGGTCAACTGGTATAATTTGATATACATCATTAAATTTCATCCTGATGTATACCCATACAATAATAAAAGTATTTTTTCTTATTATACAAAGTTTTTAATATATTTTTTACCGCGAGAAAAAGCACTGCAACAAAATTGAGCTTAGATCACTTTTGCTAGATGTCACCAAATTAAGTTATTAAACGCCATTGAAAATAATTTGTGACGGTTAATAGACGTCACTCGTCAAAGCATCCTCAAAGTCGAGTCATAAAAGATTAAAAGGGTCATTATGACGCCATCACCAAAACAACAAAGGTCGCTAAAGCTTCATTTTTCAGGGACATCACAAAAAGGTTAAAAAGTGACAACAGTTAAATTTCACTATTAGATGTCACAAATGGTAAATATTTGCAAAAACAAATATAGAAAGCTCCATAGTTAAAGTTTAGTTATTGACATTATATCAAGTATAATTGCCATAATATTGTTATTAAGTGTGTGAAAATTTCCACTTTCTTATATAATCAAACATAGACATTTTTTTTACGGGTGCCGATTAAAGTTTTTCTATTTCAAAAGACCACAAAGTTACTTATTGCAAAAGGGATTAAGATTTAACAGAACATAAAGTTTAAGTTAGAATATACTCTAAAGATACTACAGAAAATCATTATTTGTGATGAAAATTTTCATCACAAATCTCAGGAAATCGGTCGCAAGTTGTCCAGGATGCAAAAGATAATAGGCCTTTCGAAACATTTGTCAGAAATTGTGAAGGATAGATTAACCACGGCAAATTATTAGGCATATTTAAAAATATAAAATTTTATTATTATAATTTTATATTTTCGTGTGAATCAAGAGAAAATTTTTAATAGTATATATATTGTTTTAACTGTAGAATTTATCTATAATTAAGTTCTCTAAATATTCATACTAAAAACTTATTTTACTAAGTTTAGAAAGGGAGGAGGAGATGGAGGAGAGAAGAGAGAGAAAATGAGGGAGGGAAAGAGACGTGAGAGGGAGGAAGAGAGAGAAGATGGAGGAAAATAGAGAGATGGGGGAGAGTGAGAGAAGAGAGAAGAGGGAGGAGAAATAGAGAAGGGATAGAGAGAAGAGGAAAGAGAGAGATAGTTTAATAATATAATATTAATACTAATGCTGTTAATATTATAATATTATAATATATTATATAATAAATATGAATTTCGACGAACGAAAATTTCAACGGTTCAATAAACTTTCAACAGTCCTTTTTCAGTCGCAAGTACAAAAGGAAATAAATCATCCATAAACCATTTCGGACGAACATTTGTTCTATTGCTATTTAAAAAGGATTTTGTGATCCGGTCATAAATTTCTTCTGAATTTGTGAAGGATTAATGATCGTCCAAAATAAGATAGATTGTTGTCACCCAAAAGATTGTTGAAACTAAAATCTTCAACGTACAATACTAATGCACTTATACATGGACAATTTAATACCATTCCAATGACCAAATATATTCACTAATACAATTTATACATGTATATGGATAACCTATGCACGATATATGTGGCCTCGTGCAGTCAAACGAGATAAGATCTGAACAAAGCTTTGGAGGTGTTATACTTATACCTGAATCTGTCGGTTGGCATCAAAGGATATTTCTCGAACTTTGCGACCGTCGAAGAAAACTTGCACTTGCACGACTTGCATCTTTGAGCACCGAAAAGTTGCTTTGTGTCTCAATGTGCCGCCTTTGGGCATATATATATCCACCGATACAGCAAGGTTTTCCACCTCTACCTCTCTCGACTACATATTTATATGAATCTTTTTGTATCCGGTTAAAAAAAAAACCTTGTCGGAATTCAACCACATAATTATTCAAGACAAAATCTTACTAATCTATCGCGCTGATCAAGCTTAGTTCACAGTCATATGTTTTTGTTTCTGTTACAGGAATGTCTTCCACATCTTTATATTAGCCTACATATTTATATATGTGACTCGTTAATTACTGGAAAAAATATATATTTATATCAACTCATCAACTCCCGGCCAGTATTCAAGATTAGTTATTTATTATATATCGCAAAACTTGACTTCACAAGTTGCAGTAATCTGATCATCCCATATCTGTTACAAATATCACACATTAGAATCAGGTGGGCTCATAAACAGTTCATCCACATGCTCACAATAATGACATTTGGTTCCCTGATTTGTTTTTTTCGGCCATGTCCATGATTATGGTTGATATGCAGGACAAAGATATCTTCACTAGAATTCAGTCAATATATACGTACAGGGCCCCATCTAGTAAGTAGTAACTAGTGGATCAATTATTTTTTTAGAAAAGTGAAGTTAAATTCAAGTAATTTTGTAAAGACCCGAAGGTGCATTCTCCTCTCAAAGTACGACGTTGTGCGATATATTGACAGTACTCTTAAGTCTCCCAAAGAAAGATTAATTGATCCATTAGTTGACATTTAAAAACTAATGGATCAATTGAACCCATTAAATATATACTTCATGCAAAGAAACTTGAAAGTAGCTCAAGGCTTGAACCATATGATGTATAAGTTCAATTATGCAGACAAACTATCATGTAATGTCATATTATATCTAATGGGGTCAATTGATTGGGAGCTCTTCGATATATACTTTGTTACTACATCATATATAATTGGGCCAGTATGTTTTATATGCAGCGTCTTTATTGCAAGGTAGCAATCAAAATACGTACAGATATTTTGCTTTGCATCGTGTAACCTTTCCAACTAATGCTACCACATGCAGCTAAACAATCACAATCATATATGTGTATTTTGTTCCGCTACAGGAATGTCTTCCACCTATTTCGTCTACATATTTATGTGACTCTCCTTAATTGCTGAAAAAAGTAGTCATATGAACTCAACCCTGTCAGGATTCAAATCTAGTTATTTATCATATAACGCAAGACTTGACTTCACATGTTACAAATATCTTTTATCATAAACTGTCCATCCATATCTTTTACAAATATCGCACATCAGAATCAGGTGGGATCATAAACAGTTCGTCCATAAGTAAATTTTGTCCCCTGATTTGTTTTTCGGCCATGTCCATAATTATGGTTGATACGACATCTTCCCTAGAATTCAATCAATATATACATGGACGGTTGGAGTAACCAGTGGATCATTTTTTTTAAAGAAGTAGCTTATGGATTAAATAATGAATCATATCAGCAAAGTCTCGAGTTCAAGTTTGATAAATGCAAAAAAAAATTTATCGGGAGCCTCTGTTCGGTAAGCGACTGGAGATGACTTAATTGTATTAGTTAGACTTAATGGTAGGTCGACCTTCAACTTGTGTACAGTGCACTTTTTAGCGCCGCGTGAATTAAATTATCGACACATCGCTTTACAGATATCGAAGGCCGACCACAAAAAAAAATAATGAATCATAAAAATTCAACTACAAATTTTCTAAAGATCTCAAAGATGACTCCATCATTGTGCGACTGACTCAAAAAATAAACAAAATAAACCGGAAAATAAATAACATTTTTTACTACTTGATAATTGAATTTATTTGTACCGCATTATCTATATTTTCTTTTAAATTTTTCTTTACATAAAATGTGAAATAAAATATTTTTTATAAAGCGAACTAACTTGTTAATATTTGTCTTTTTTATTAGTCCTTTAAAAGCTATCTTTCCTATAACTATTACATTAACAATATATAATCTTAATGACTTAATCTTATGTGCATTTTATATTATCACAAACTTTGTGGGTGCACATGCTTCCTTCCTTATTTTTCCAGTTTAGTTACCTGTTGAATTCAAATAAAGAGAAATGAAATTTTTATAAATAATGAACACTTCAGATCATGCAAATGGTTAATAAAACTTAAAACTAAACAAGCTTTCAATATGGGAAAACATTAGTAACAAATTTGTTCAACTCCTTTTTCTGTTCCTTTCATTTCTTTTCATTTCTATTTTTTTCTTTTCATTCTTTCTATTTTTTTTTGTTCTTTTCATTATTCTTTGATATGTTACACACATCTTTGATTTTTTTTATTATAGGCATATCATGACATTTTTATGTGACTATAAGAGTAAGTAAGACTAGGTGAATGCTTATTTACTTAAAAAAAAGACTTGGGATCGCACAGATACCAAATAGGACTGCAAAAATCTTTCATTTGTTAACTATTCTTTAACCATCGTGGTGGGACTATAATACCCATTTGTTGACATTGTTGTCGTGGGACTACGTTGGGCATTCATTACAATTAATGCACATCAAATTCAGTTTTATAGGTTTTATCTTTATACTTGATTATCTATCTTTTCATATTTTAATTCATCATGCCAACGCGGGCTCAAGGGGAGGCCATTCATTGAGGCCTCACCACCTAGACAACGCCTCTTAATCATGTACTAACTAGTAAACATGCTCGCGCTTTCGCATAATTTAAATTTTTTATTATAATTTTTTAATAAAAATAAAAAATTATGAATATAATATAAGAGAGATGAATAAAATAATATTTAATATTTAAATATTAATAAATATACATTATTATGATAACAATTATATTGCACCATAATAATGTATTTTTATTATATTTTATTAAGAAACTCTCTTGTTCATAGCATGCGAATGAGTTGCAAAGAAATTGGATAAAATCAAAAGTTTCAAGGAACAAATGAAAGTTTTTATTAATAAGCAACTTTCCAGTGATATAACGATTGAAGATGTCATCAAATACACCAGCATAATGGCTAAGCCCCAACATAGTTAGGAGTAATAGGTGGAGTACCCCCACCATAGTTAGGAGTAATAGGCAGAGTCATACGTACTGGAGAATGAACTGTTATCACATATAAGAAAAAGGTCTACTGCACATGTTAGCCATATCAATAATTCAGTAAATAGATTCGACAAAAGAATTATAAAATGCCATGAGAAGTTTAATCTCTAATAAGTCAAGTAAAAAAATAACAATAAAAAGTTCTAGTAGTGTTGTGTTGTCTTGTTAATGGACGAAGGGAAGGGAAGTAGCGATAGAGGAGGAGATTCAGGAGATTGCAGATGTAAATGGAGAGTCCTTGTCCCCATCAATTTTCGCCAATGTGTCTATTGTTCTCTTTTCTTTTCTCTATTCTTGGACTCTGTTGAGAGAGCATTTTCAATGGCGCAACAAATATATATTTCTTTTTGTTACATCAATAATAATGTTTATAATTTTTTTCAAAAAGTTTAATGATAATTTCACACAAAAATATAGAACTTATAATTTTATCATATTTAAATTGTATATGGAAGGTATGACCTAAATTTTGTTAGATACTTATTTAGCTATTAATTTTAATATACTTGTGTATAAAATCCTTAGAAAGAAATAATAAAAAAAACCATGAAGGATATTTCAGTTGTAGAATCCAAAAAATCATCAAACCAAAAAAAAAATTGCTACAACTTCATCTATTGCCAAGTTGATCATACATCATCATCTAGCAGAAACCATAAAAAAATTTTAATGCACAAAAACAAATAAACTTGGCAAAAGACAAACGCTTCTGCCAAAAGACAGGATTCATGGCGGCAGATGTTTGGAAAGATTCTTCGTCCAATGGCTCCGCAACTCATCTCCGTTGGCATGTCGTTGCTACATGGGAGCTGCTTGGACACTGAAGACGTCAACTCTTCTTTCTCATCTGTACTCTGCATGGACAGGGCTGATTGCCGAGGTCAATGAGTGATATGCCTGGTACAGTCTTGGTGATGGCGAAGACGTCGTTGAGCTCGAAGGGCCCATTGCGCGGCCAATGGTGCAAGTTGCAACTCGTGCATGTGCTAGAGCAACGTTTGCCACAGCTCTCGATGAGAGCATCGCGCCGGAACTCAATGCCTACCTCAGTTGCATTACGTGTTGCACAGGTCTATGAAATTGAGCGAAGACACCATCTTTTTTTGTAGAGAATCCGCATTGGATGGATTGGGTTGAATGATGCTTCTAGAAGGAGCAAAGGCGGCTACATCTCACTCACCAGAACCTCTCCTCCATGCAACAGATTCCTGCAAAAAATTAGCATGTGCATGGATTCGAATCAAGAAATTAAATAGATAGCAATTGCCTGCATTGACCTCCCATTGCTAGGCGAATCGATAGTATATGGTGGCGACGGCCATGGACGTGAAGCCGAGGCTCGACATCACCGCCACGAGGTACACCCACCACTCCGACGGCATCCTCTCCATCCACCGGATCCCTCCCTCCTGCTGCCCCTCCTGATGTTAATGTTGTGCTCCAGTTGTTCCTCCGACTACGTCCGCTCCATGCTGTCGAAGTAGGGCTGGTCCAATATTAGGCCCCCTACGCGCATCGACGACAGCTCGAGGTCCTTCTCCCCCATGACCGCATGCCTCGCGATGTTGCCGCTAGCACTACTGCCCATGAAGAAGCAGCGGGAGATGTGGGGTCCTGACCCAACACAAAAAATAAATAAATAAATAAATAAATAAAATATTTCAACCATATATATATATATAATTTTTGTTTGGAAAGAAAGTTAAAAAAAGTAGTAAAAAAATGAGTGCAATGAATTGTGCTACCTATGCTGAAGCTAAGGAAGTAGCCCTTAAAGTGGAGAGTCTAATCGAGGAGCGCAAGCGACGCACAAAATTTCACAATAAAAAATTTAATGAGGATTATGGCACAAAAAATATATTTGTATTTATATACATATATGGGTGCCTTTGTTTCTATATATATACATATACGTGACTTTGTATCCAAAAAATAATTAAATTATAAAAAAAAGCACTCCACACCAAGGTCTCGAGGAGCGTGTTCTACATACTCATTAACCTCATACATATGTGAATACAATTGTTAATTGAAGTTTATCATATGTAACATATATATATATATATTTGTATTTATTAATTATATTTTATATAGGTAACATATAAATATTTGTATTTATTAATCAACTCATAATAATGGTGCCACAAGAGGGTCGCATTAGTGATGCAGGTTGATTAGTATCAATTTGGCGTCATAGTACTACAAGGCAGAATATTAGGATCACCGCAATGTCTCTTCTCTCATTGATGCCAAGGTGGTGCTATTTAACATTGACAGAAGTTGATGCCAAGGTTGTGTCATGTCTTATCGTGCATTCTACAGTTTGTTCGCACATATATTCTACAGTATCAAGAGGGCGCCAACTTTGGCATCGACTTTATGTAACCCCAAACAGCGCTATCTCGAGGTAAGTAGAATCGATTTCCTTCCGACGCTACAGAATAAGGTAGACGACTACTGCTTAAATATAAAGATAAAAAAAAGATATGTTCGAAAACAGAATATCAATCACAATCCCCCCTGCCCTGGTTGATTGGTTTAATTACACGTCAATAAAGATGACGAAAAGGCATCCATATCTTTGACCACACAAAATGAAAAGAGGAAAAGAAAGATGGGAAAGAGGCTCTGCCACTTTCTCCTTCCGCTTGTGTGTTGCCAAGAATATGGAATTGCAAAGGAGTGGAATCTGGACCCCCTTTCTCAGTTGCCTCCTTGTTCCTTTTATGCTCGGGTTGAGGTAGCTACTCCCTTGTTCACTTCTGTCCTAAAAAATGTTTCTTTCCTCCAATTCAAGGGAATCTATCGGGCTAGTACGGAAAGGTTCCTCTCTCTAGTTGTTTCTATTTTGAACCATGTTGCCTCTTGAACTGTGTTACCTCAATAAATCATGCTATCTCCTTGAATTCGTCTAAGTGTTGGGATGGGGGCACTTTTGCCTTGGGTGCCCCCGCTTGCTATGTAGTCCGAAATCTCAACCTTCCTTCGGTCGATTTATCCTTCCCCTTAGTCTATTGGGATTTCTACATAAAAACCCTTATAAAAAGTAGTAATACAGTCCCATAAACATGAAATGTCACTTTTTCATAAAATAAAAGTGGGAAAAATCGTAAAAGCTGCATTTCAACAATAAAGCATATGTTTGAACATGAAAACATAGCAAAACATGGCATAAATGTATGTTGAACATGAGCAAAAAATATAGATAATTTTTTCCGCATTAAACTCCTCCAAACTTATGCCTTTGCTTGTCCACAATAAAAACTAAGGACTTAAGGTCGAAAGTTTCAAGTTTTGATGACAACATTATATATAACACTGTATCTCCCCGCCCTCAAGTTCACATATCTGCCCTTTTAACTCCCGACTCCAAAATCACTGAAGCATGTCCATAATTGGGCACTGAGTGAGGCTATCCTGCTGGATGGTCAACCACAAAACTTCCTCCTAAGAACGTAGACTTTCCCCCAATCTATATCACACTAAAAGATGGCCTGCGCATGGTGGGACACTTACTGTCCCTAGGACTTAACTAGCGCCTCTTTTCATATACGCTCATGAAGTACTTCTCTCGTCCTTCATATTTCTTTTAGCCTCCCACAACATCCCCACCTTTTCTTCGGAGAATACTTGGATGGAATGCTTGAGTCTTTTATTGAAAATAAAAGATATTTTAAAAGACAAGAGGCACATGCATGGGGGCATGAACCTAACATTGTCGCAGATCATACTTTTAGTGTCATGCAAATTGGAGTAAGTGTAAAATCCTAGATGAAACTATGTGGAGGTTCACCCTACATAGCACTAACTTTGCCTTCGAGTCAGTGTCGTCAAGGTTCTATGTATTTTAATTTAGGAATGTTCAGAATAGGTTAAGCATGCAGGCTAAAAAGGTAAAAATGATATACATAATGAACTTTGACAACACAACTCACCGAATACTCCATCTCTCGATGCACATGCGACAATTGAGGAATAGATTATCTTCTCATACGAGAGTTGCCAACACTATAAAGCTAGATATAGTTCAAACGAGATAAGGACAATGACATAACTAATGAACTTTTTTGTTTGTCGCAAATGGCATTATTTCTTGGATTATATTTGGTGCTAGATATCTTTCAGAGGGATGCTTCTAGTTGCCTTTCCCCTTAATAAAATAGTTATAAAACTCCTAATTAAGTGTGATAGCCTTTATTAGCTATCATTTTAAGTTAATTTAAGATCATCATACAACATTAATAGCTTTGATACTGCGACTGTAGGATCCTGAGATGAATAATAGAAAGTAAAGGTGCAAGATCAACGAAGAATCAATTACTTGATTGATTGTTAGCAGGCAGCGGCGGCGGCAACGTCAGGGTCGACGGACCGAGGATGACTGTATCGGGGTCAGTCGAATGAGGATTATGGCACCGACGAAGGAGTCACCGAAGGACAGTGGCTCATCGATGAAATTAGTGAACTTGACGAACCCATGACTCCTATACTACGTTTATAATTCAAAACAATTTAAAATAATTTGCAAAAAAAATACAAGTGATGAACAATGCCCATATTTGCAAAAAAAATAATTAAAACTAATAAAATTGTGACTTATTGTATCTGCCAGAGGAGGATGGCAGCGGCAACAACAAGGTCGGAGAAACGGATAACGAGGACTTGTTAGGATGAAAGATGGTGGCATTGGGGGTTGGTGGATGGAGGATGACACCGTCGAGGCAGGATGGACGACGTCAAGGAAATAATGGAGTCAACCATGGGCAGCGACTCGACAGTGACAACGTTAAGGAAGGACGGCGGCTGGTGGGCAGATGGTGAACATGGTGGAGCAATGGTCTTGGTGTTGGAGAAAAGTTTTAATGCCATATAAAATTATATTTTGATGATATAAACCTCGAAAGATTAGAGTTATATGCTGAAACGATTTAAATAGAAATGGTCAACTTTATGCACTGAACTTTGATTGAATAATTGATTACAATCTCATTAGATTTTGAATGAATAATTATTATCAAAGTTGTAGAGAATTCTATTGTATCCATAGAATCCAAGATTACCTAATTTGGATAGCCATACAAAACGTTATGCTCAAAATAGTGCAGAGTGGTCAATCAATCGGTCGAAGCAATGAAACCCGGTCAAGGCACCGATCAACCGAACAGACATACCGGTCGACCAATCAGACATACCAGTCGACCGGTCAATGTAAAGATTGCTCAGCTCAATGTTGGGACTACATCGATTGACCAAAACAGCTCAACGGCTAAAATCCAAAATGACAAGACTACATCGATTGATGCACTGATCGATAGTCCGGTCGATCGATGAGCTACGGTCACAAAATCACACAATGGTCATATAGGCCGATCGACCGGTCCATTAGTGCGGTCGATCGGTCCTAGGCTGAGATGAATAGTAACGACTATTTTTTAAGGAGAAAATTATGGAAAACAAAAAAATTTTCACACATAGAAACATATAAAAGGAGTGCCAAAGCTTAAAAAAATTTTAACGACTGGTCCTTTCTATTTTATTATGTATGTGATATGATTGCTTTTGTGTTGGTTTGAATATTAATGAATCGATTTTAAGTTTTCACAATGATTTTTGTTAAATCGATATTTTCAAGTGTAACACCAATTCACCCACCCCCTCCCTTTCTTGGTGCTTTGGAATCCTACAATTGGTAATAGAGCCAAGTTGCTCTTGTTTTTAGGATTTAATCATCTTTAGAGTTATGGCATCAAATGGATTAAATTTTTTCGAAGGACAATCAATTAGTCGTCCTCCGCTTTTTAATACTTCAAATTTTGCATATTGAAAAATTAGGATTCAAGCATACATATGTTACATTGATATTGACATGTGGGATATTATTGAAAAATGTTATTATTTACATGAAAAATTACCTTCAGAACATACGGAAAGAGAAAAAAATTGCAAAACTTGATTGAAAAGTTAAAAATATTTTTTATTGTGCTTTGGATTCAATGGAGTTTAATCAAATTTTTAGTTGTGAAAGTGCAAATGAGATTTGGAAGAAACTCATTGTTATTTATGAAGGAACGGATAAAGCTAAAAAATCTAGATTAAATATTTTAAATCACCAATATGATTATTTCAATATGCATGAATATAAATTTATTAATGATATGGTTGCACGATTTAATGATATTGTGAATGGCTTAGCCTCCTTGGACAAGCCAAGCACTAACTCCCAAAAGGTGAAAAAGTTTCTCAAATTCTCTCTCTTCCAAATGGCATACAAAGAGGACTGTGATTGAAGGAAAAGATTTCATCAAAATTTAGACTGTGATTGAAGAAAAAGATTTCAACAAACTAAATTTTGATTATCTTATTAGTTCACTCTTGACTTATGAGATCAAAATTCGAGAAGATGAAAAAGAAAATGCCCTCAACAAGAAAACATTGGCATTGAAAATAAGCAAATAGAAGAAGACTCAAGCAAAGAAGATGTAGACGAAAAGAGACAAGCAGATTATATAAGAAAGCTTAACAAATACTTGAAGTTGGTGAAAAATAAAAAAAAATGAGAAGCCAAAGAGAAAATTATATAAACATCACCGAGAAAGAAACTCAAGTCTTACAAAGAATGACAAAGAAGAGACATCCCAGAAAGAGAAAAAGAAAAAGTATGATCAAGTGATGCAAGTGACTCATCTAGCTCTTCTAATGAGGATGCATACATATGACTAATGTTACATAACGATGAGGTAACTTCTAACTCTTCAAATTCAAATAATGACTCATCAAGTTATTCTAAGGAAGATATTTTCTTTGATGTGCACAAAGAATTTTCCTCTCTTATAAAAAGGTATTTTGCACTTAAAGAGGAAAATGAAAAAATACTACATGAGTTTGAGAAATTAAAAGAAGAAAAGGATACATATGTTATGGAAAATGAAAACTTAAAAAATGAAAGTGATTCTTTGAAAATTACACATGCTTGTGAAATTGTAAAGCTGACATATTCTTTAGAAAAAGTAAAAAAGGAAAATACTTTTTTGAAAAAATACACAACATAAGGCTATCTCTCAAGTAACGAAAAGTAATTTTAGAAAATACTTTGTACATGAAAACTTTTATTAGAAATCTAATCATTCTTATAACAAATCCTTGAAAAAATCATATATTACTTATTTTACATGTGGATTTCATGATCATTATGCATATCAATGCAAAGCAAAGTAGGAAAACCATTTCAACATGGAATGATATGGGTTCCAAAAGGAACTTTGACTAACAAAATTGGACCCATAAAAGTTTGGGTACCAAATGTTAAATAATTGTTTTTTAGGTTGCCTCACATGTAAAGCAAAGGACAAGTGAAATTAAAAATGTGAAGGCACAAAGATCATGATAAAAATATAATTTACTTGAAAATTATGAGCATGCAAAATTTGTTATACTCTTACATGTTTGAAGAATCACTTTGTTCTTAAGTGTTAAACTTAAAAATATCCATGTTAGGAAAACTTTTTTATTTCTTATTCAAAATTTCAAAATTATTTCTTTGAAAGAAAAGATGGACATATAAAAGACTGAGAAAAGATGGAAATAGAAAATTGATCATATTGATAGGGGGAGCTTGTTTTAAAGTTTTTTGAAAGATTATGTCACTCATTCAACTTAACTATGATCTAGTTACCGTTAGTGTTAAATTCTTGATTATTTGATATAATCCAAATTAATTTTGACATATCATTGATATCATTGTTGTCTCAAAATTTTATGCAATATCTTGATCCTTTTATAATATGAGACATGTTACACATTCACTTTTTTCCTTCGGTCATGAATTTAGGGGGAGCTATTTTTTAACTATCACATATATTATATATGAATCAATTCTTATGATGTGATACTTTACATATTCTCTATATGACAAAAAGGGGAGAATAATTTTTTATGTGATTAAGGGGGAGTTACATAGTATTACTTATATGCTTCATATGTAAATTACTTTTTGATGAAACAAAAGTAGGATAAATATAGTAGAAAAAATGATATGAATATTACTTTATATGAAACGGTACCTTACAATTAGTACTTATGTACATATCTATCCTTGTAAGGAAAGCTTAGTTTTAAAGGGAGTAAAATTGATTTTACATTTTTTTTCATATTTTTTGCAACTTATATATTTTTTATATTTCTCAATTTGTCTTCATAAAAAAAGGGGAGATTGTTGGAGCAAAATTTAAAGCTCTATGAAATTATATTTTGATGATACAAACCTCAAAAGATTAGAATTATATGCTAAAAAAATTTAAATAAAAATGGATAACTTTATGCACTGAACGTTGATTGAATAATTGACTACAATCTCATTAGATTTTGAATGAATGACGAATATTAAAATTTTCTGCACAAAATTTTCACACATAGAAACCAATAAAAGAAGTGTCAAAGCCTAAAAAAAAGACATTCATCCAAGCATTCAAGGAAAACTTTAAGTTAACAAAAGAATATCATTCTCTTGAAGTTATTATTCTAGTTTATCTTTTTTCTCTCTTCTCTTCTTGTGAGCATGATATTGTAAAAGAGAGAAACACTTGGTTAGAAAATTGAGTGAGCTCCTATGTAAAAGAGGATCCATATCTTACCATTTGAGTTAGAGAAAAGATAAGCTTCCTAGGAGAAGAGGTGTGTCTTACCTCTCGAAGCGGAGAAAAGGTGATTTTGTGTAAAGGGTTTGTTCTTTGCCCTATTTGAAACTAAGGAAGAGTTTAGTGGAATCTCCGATAGTCTCAAGGTCGAGAAGTTAAAACGGAAATGTAGGTCAAGGTGTGGTCGAACTTCGTCAACAACCATCATGTTCTTTGTATTTGATTTCTCTCTCTCTCTCTCCTTTTTATTTTATTATGTATGTGATATGATTGCTTTTGTGTTGGTTTGAATATTAATGAATCGATTTTAATTTTTTGCAATGATTTTTGTTAAATCGATATTTTCGAGTTTAACACCAGTTCAATCCCCTCCTCTCTTGGTGCTTTGGGATCCTACACTTGGCAGGATGGAGGACTTAGAAGATGGCGGAGTGGCGACGACAAATATGGCGGAGAATAGTAAAAAAGTAAAAATGAAAAGGCCGAGGATAGGGATTTAAGGTTAAACTACGGTGAAGCCAATTGGACACTTTATCTCGTTCACTCGGTTGTGTTTGTACGGTGTCGCTAAATATCAATATTAATTTTTAACATTTCATTTTTCTAATTATACTATTGAGAAAATCATATGATTTCTAATTCCATATGATTTGAAGAGATAATTATGATACGGTATATGTTAAGCATATACAATTTGTATATTGAAATATGTGTATATATGTGTGTAGTGTAGTGTAGGCATATCTAAATTAAATCAATTATATTATACATATATATATTATTTATATTAACAAATCTATATATAAGTTTGCATTACTTAATTATATTAATATGTATATACACGCATATATGTATATGTTTGTGCATATATATATATATATATATACTATAATTAAATTAACATTCATTCTTTAATTCTATATATGTATAATTTTGTTCTAATTTAACTACTAAGAAAAATTATATCACATAATTTCATGCTAATAATTGTATGATTTAACAAATGGATTCATAGATATGTGATACAAATTTATGTAATATGATCAAAATATAAATGGGTAAATTTCACTAAATATTCTTCAACTTAATCGCCTTCTCAGCTCTATCATCTAACTTTATTTTATAAGCAAACTACCTTACAACTGTTGACTTATTTTACTAATTGTCAATTCGATCGAGAATAGTCAGTTTGTCCATTATTTCACTAATGTGGCATGTTTTTTTAAATAAAAATATATAAAATGTTAAACTAATATTACAATAAAACAAATTTAACAAAAAAAAATAAGAAGAGAGGACATGCCCCCTCTCCCTCCGATCGCTTGTGGCCAGAGGGAGAGGGGTGGCTCCCCCGGTGCCCCCGCGCACAAGGAGGGGGAGGGGCGCCGCCCCCATCCCCCTCTCCTCTCTAGTGTTCGAGAGAAGGGGCTGCCCCCTCCCCTTCTCTTCTTCAGCGTCACAGCATAGGGGAGCAGGGTGCCCCCTCCTCAAAAGAGGGGGCACCCTCCTTGTCTCTTCTCCAGCGTCGAAGAAGAGAAGAGGAGGGGTGGCACCCCTCCCCCTTTGCGTCATGAGAGTAAAGAGGGAGAGGCATCGGCCCCTCATCCTCTCTTCTTCGGCACTTGAGAAATGAGGGGGAGGGGGTCGCGACGCAAAGGGGGAAGGGGCGCTTCCCCCTCTATGCGTGCCTCCCCCTCTCTTCTCCGCACCAGATAAGAGCCTCCTCCCCCTCCTCTATGCACGGGGACGTTTTGCTCCCTCCTCTCCAGCTGCCTAAACGTAGGACGGAGGGAGAGGGAGACGAGCCTCCTCCCCTTCCTCTATGCACGAGGATGTTGCGCTCCCTCCTCTCCAGCTATTTGAGCGTAGGCCAGAGGGAGAGGGAGAGAGGGTTGTCCCTCTTTTCTTTTTCTTATTAATGTTTGTGTTGTTATAATATTAGTTTAATATTTTTATTTTAAAATAGCACGCAACATCAATGAAATGATCAAAAGGGCATTTAGTGAAACAAGTTAATAATTAGATAGTAGTTTGATTCAAAATAAAGTTGAAAGATAAAATTAAAAAAACAACAAAATTAGAGGGTATTTAGTAAAAGTTATCCAAATATAAATAGTCACCTCATAACAATTTTGTTCCAACACTAATCACGTAAGAAAGTTACACGAATAAAATGTTGCTGACCGTGTGTAGTCCTTGTGACTTCTTTGAGAGGCAAACCGGGTGGAAGAGCTTCTTATTTAAACTGCAAAAACAATAAGCAGTGCGTGAAAAAATGAGCAGGAGTTACATAATAAAAATCGTGTATCCCGCTAGGCGCTTGTCGTCCCACACGAGCTCGCCGGCGATATGACCGTTGGCAATGCCTGACGAGTTGAATCTATCCGTTGTGACTTATAACTTATAGATCATCTGGTCGCATAACTTTCGTCCGATGTGTAACTAGCATCTATCCGTTCCTCCCCATGTGTTGCCATCTATTAGTGCTTTCTGAGGTCATTGCCTCCATCAAAACATTCTTTAATTAACATTACTTTGGTATCGTAACACCAATGATGACATCGACGGCCATTGCAATGAGCTAGGTGGAGAACTTGTGGTGGTTGGCTTCCTTGATCGGATCTTTAGGCCGGCTGCTTGAGTATGTGTGTGAACTAAGCGGCCTTTTAACTTTTGTTGGAAATAGTTGATAGGTGACACAAAAAAGAAAACCAAAATTTTAAGGCATAATTAATGTTGTTAAACTATCAAGTCAATCACTTAAATTCATAAATTGAGTTAAATAAGTAAAATGAATCAAATTCATAAAAAATCCTAAATAACCTAAACTCTTATATTTTACATAAATATTAATTTAAAATTTTCGTAGAATTTTATAAACTATTATAGAGTCTATACGAGTTATGATTTTATATGATTACACATGATTATTTATTTTGAACAATAAAAAGTTTGTAAAATTTTAGATATTTTATTTGATTAATATATCTATGATTGAAGGTGAAATTAATATCAAAATTAGAAATTTTAGTGCAATCATTTTATTTATTTTATAATTTTTCTATCTTAATAAACTTAATCAAATATAGTGTAAAAGGTTAGTTAGCATTTCTTAATGTAAATTATAGTGCTTATTTTGCTTACTTTCATATTTATTTAATATTAGTAAAATATATTAGTTATTTGTGATTTATGGATCATAGATATGCATTTGTAAGTTCATAATAATTATTTAAATAATTAAACTTATTTGATACATAAACTTTACGAACTTACAATTTTATTTTATGATATGAATTTATCGGACAAAAAATGAGTTACTTAAATTCTCAAAATTAACAACATTAGGTATAATAAATCATTATTTTTAAATAATTATTTATTTTCACACAAAATTTGTTATCAAAATTATGACAATAATATTCTCAAAATACAATAAAATCATTAAATTAGTCCATTAATAATCATTTAAAAAACTCAATAGCTTATTCCAATTATTTTTAATAACTTAACGTGAGACTTATTAAATGGAAAAAAATTAGAATCTACCTTTTCTCCGTAAAATAAGTTGTGAAAAGACAATAGAGTAATTTTATAAGTTAATTATAATTCTGGATGAATTAAAGATAATCAAAAGGGGATTTGAGAAGGAATAAGCATATAATTAGAAGAAGGAATATGAATAGAAGGAAAAAGTACTCCTACTTGGAGAAGGAATTAGAAGTTAAGTAAAATTAAAAGTATGATTAGAAAAGAAAAATAAAAAGAAAGAAGGATTAAATCCTATTGGAAGTAGAAATCATAATTAGATTGAGATTGGATATTTTAATTTGATTTGAGGTCCGAAAGAATATTTAATGGATATAGGACTCCCAAATAGAATAGGATTGAAAGTCCTATGGCTTAAAAATATTTCAGCCATTAAAGTAATATTTATTATTAATTTAATCCGAAAATTAGATGATAAATTATTATGGAATTAAATAATTTCGAAAATTAGAGAAAATGAAGAAATGAAAAGATAAAATAAAGATATAGTTTGGTTAACATAAGTTATTGATAAAAGATAGAGATACAATTTGATTGAGAGAAGTTATGGAGGAGATAAAAAGAAAATTGAGTAGAGATGAATTTTTTATAAATATGGTTATGCAATAATTAGTAAAATTCGAATTTAATTAAATATGAATATTTAAGAGATGATAACTAATGATGGATGGTCATGATTGATGGAGAAATAGTCCAAGGTCCAATATGAGTTAAAAAAACTCTAGTTGAGAGCTATAAATAGGACCTAAAAGGTGGTTAAAAAGTATGATTTGCCTTCACAAAAATTTTGTACAAGAGTTCATCTTTCTCCTTCGTTTTCTCACAAATCGAGGCACCTGAGAACGCGTGTGATATACCGTTTTGAAGCCTCGACAGAGGAGAACAGGATTCAAGTGGTAGCCGAAGATTTTTGAACGTCAATAGGGAGGATTCATCGGTCAAATTCGTGACGTACGTGCTGTCCATGGATAATAGGAATATAGTTGGTTTTTCAACCAACTTAAGGTACGTAGGGGGATCCCATGGCATCAGTTTTCCGCGACATGGACCCTCGGGACCTTTACCTAAATATTGACTATTGGATGAAAGAATTATGAATTGAATTGCATTAGTAATCGCATAGAAAATAGGGTCAAAAGTTATGCTGAAAAGATGAGTTCTCGACGGTGGCAGAACCCCAACCCGGCTCGGATTCCTTGGAATCCGGGTGATGATCGAATTGACCCAGATCGAATTCGTAAGAACTCGGCTCGGATTGTAAGATGCGCGGCCCGGGTTATGTAACCCGAGTGCGACGCAAAAAGTTATTAAGAATCCGAATTGGGTTTCGACTTGCTCGGCCCGGGTTTCGTGATGAAGTTGATATCAGGTTAAGGAATAAAAGTGACTCGGTCAGAGTTACGTTAGACTCGACCCGAATTGGACATAGAATTAGTTTGCAAAATCGGAGGCCGATCCGGGCCGAGTTGTTTTCCACCCGGCCCGGGTTTGATGATTTAATTGGTGTGTGTATGAGAATTGGATGATTCGGCCCGAGTTTCACACCATCTGGCTCGAGCTCTATCGAACGAATTTGAAAATAGGTGTAGAGATCGATCGAATCAGCCCAGGTTTTACCTCACCCGGTCCGGGTTCTATAGAAAGATGAGTATGTTTAATTATTAGGGGAACTGGCCCGGGTTCTATCCCACCCGACCCGAGTTCTAAAGTTCGGAAAGAGCATTTTTAAGTTATTAAAGTATGTTTGATTGTGATGATTGTGCTATTGTTTATACCTGATCATATTATTATGATATTGATCCTATGACTATGATGTATTGATTGATGCCTTGTGCATCTAAGATTGAGAAGTAAGTTTAATTGAAAGTAAAGATAAACGTCATAAGTTAATCAAGATAAAAGATGAAAGTACCTAAAATCGGAAGAGCTCAAAGAAGCATTTATGGTTGAAGCAATTCTCGTGGTTGAAGTATTGAATAGTCTTTATGGTTGAAGTAACTCTCGTGGTTGAAGTATTGAACAACTTTTATGGTTAAAGCAGCCTTTGTGGTTGAAGCAGCCATTGTGGTTGAAGTATTGAGCAGTCTTTATTGTTGAAATATAAGAAAGATTAACTGATTGTTAAAGTTAAAGATAATTGCAACATTGATGATTGAAGAATAAGAATGAATGATTGATTGATATTGAATTGTTAATGTTAATTGAATTGAAATTGTAACTTTTTTGGTTGAAGTATAAAGAGATAATTGATAGAAAAGAATAATTGAATTGCAGCCTTGGTGGTTGATATATGATAAAAGATTATTAAATTACAGTCTCTATAGTTGAAGTAAAGTAAAGTAAAATAAAGATTGAATGATTATTAAGATAAATGATTGCAACACATATGATTGACGATATTGATAATGGAATTGTTATTGTCAATCGTTATGGTTGACGATAAGGGATAATAGGATTATTGATTCCAGCCAATTGATCCTTATGGCTGATGCATATTGATAATTAAGATTGTATTGATAGGATAATATTGATATTGTTTATCATTAAGCATATGATTATTATTATTGACATTGTTCTTATTATTTATTATTATAGGTGACCTTACGTATTGAGTTTATCTCACTTGACTTTGCCCTTATACTTGGATCCGTACAGATGACGATAATGAGGATGGTGAGACGATTTGTGACTCCTTTGACGGATAATATGTACATAAATATAAGGTCAATTATTGTATAGACGTGGATCCTAACCCACAAGTTATTAGATGTTCTATAGATGACTTCCGCATATTATTTAAATTATTGTAAATTAATTCTTCCTATAACGCCCGGTTCATTTAAAGAAAATAAAAAGAGATAAACTTGAAATAGAAAAAGGAAAAGAAGAGAATGGTAAGGATTAAAACAAATAGGAAGATAAAATCAAATAGAGGAAAAGATAAATAGGAAACAAAGTTTTAAAATCTGAGAGGATTAAATCAAATCTTGAAGTCTCAAAGATTCTCAAATTCCTTCCCTATAAATAAGAGGTCAAATCAAATAAATCAGTCCCTTTTATTTTTTCTACAAGCCGGCCCTAGTTTTCTCTCCCTCTCGTGCACCTTTTTCGTTCCTTTCTCGTCCCTGATTTGTCGCCGCCAAGAGGGGACTCGCCGGAGGAAGGAGACGTCGTCGAAGCATGCTTGAATTGAGAGGTGCGGGCAGAGAAAGAAGAGGAAGAGGAGGAGAAAGAAGAAGACTACATGATTAGTTTCTGGACAGAAACTAACAAGGTATGAAACTAGGGTAGATTCTTTCTAGAATCATGATTTTAGACTTGAAGCATGTTCTAGTTAATCCCTAGTTATAGTATGATGTCGTATGATGATGTTTGATGCCGGCCATCGCCGAAAAAGATGATCGAAACACGCACTGCGCGCTCGCACAAATTCGGCGTAAGAAGAACCCGGCCCGGATTTACTGGAACCCGGCCCGGGCAGGTCCTTCTCCGGACCGAGTTCGTAAGAACTCGGCCCGGATCTGCCATCGTTGCGCTCTTCGAGCTCTGTAAATCGGACGAACCCGACCCGGGTTGAAGGCGACCCGGACCGAGTTCCTTGCACGACGAGCAGTCGAGCAAAATGACGATTTTGAGAAGAAGATGACTCGACTCGGTCCGAGTGCGACCCGAACCCGACCCGGGCTGTTCTTTGATTTTACCGAGAATGACCCTATATAACCCGACCCAAGTTTCTGCCTACTCGGCCCGGGTCCCGACATTGATTAGATTAATTTTATGATGTTCAAATTCCTGATTTATATACTTAATCTTGATCTAAGTCATGATGACGATCATGTTATTTATGCCTTTATTAATAATGATGTCCAACATGATTCATGACATTATGATCTTATTATGATGACTTAAAAATTAGATCCAATCATATCGATGGTGACACCGATTCATATCCATCAAGCTGATCTATTTATGATGATGATCATATTTATGCACATCTGATTTCTCTCCATAATCCTATCTTGTAGCTCTGATTATGTCTTATATAATGATGATGATGATTAGGACCTTTGATCATTATGATTTATTAATCCTTTCCTATGGTGACCAACTCTTGATCATGATCCTTATGTCCTAATAAAGATAAATTAAAAGCTGCAAGATAAAAGATGAAAAATGTTAAATGGAGAGCTCTTTTATGATGGACTGGTGATGACCAGTTATGGGCTGTCCTCGGACAGTTATGGGCTGACTACGGTCAGTTATAGGTTGGCTCTGCCAGTTATGATGATGATGATGGATGGGTTGAGGCAGGTCTCCCTGTGGGTTGAAATATACCTCACTATAAGTCAAAGATGAATAATAAGATGATGAAGAAGATGAAACATATTAATAATAAAATCCCTTCATGATGATTAGTGGCTCTTGCCACGGCTTTACATGATCTCTTGATCTATTATTAATATGAACTAAAGAAGATGATTCACTTCATGATTATCTATGCTCATACGATGATTTCTTCTGATTCATTATATGATGATGACCTCATAATCATGATGATCGACTTTTGTCTCCTCTACGATGATTTATTTTGATCTATCATGATCTTTAATCTTATGATCTTAAGAAGATGACAATCTATCAACTTCCTATCCATATGCTAAGTTTTAGGAACTCTGTTATACATATGATGACGATGATGTTTATTTTCTATATGATGATGATGATGCCCTTATGATTCTTGTCTGGTATCATGATATTATGATTATTTCTACCTTACTTCCATACTGAGTTACAAAACTCATAGGGA
The DNA here is from genome assembly GCA_030549335.1 of Pontederia crassipes. Lineage (NCBI taxonomy): Eukaryota > Viridiplantae > Streptophyta > Magnoliopsida > Commelinales > Pontederiaceae > Pontederia > Pontederia crassipes. Next base: position 63,861,215 of record CM060198.1, read on the forward strand.
GGTTTTTCCTCTGCATGTTTTTAAACGTAGGCCAAGGTCTCAATGATGATGGTGGCCAACTGTGACAGATCGAGCTCGTAGGTGGCTGCACATGGTTATCGAGTCTTTTTTCCTTTTCTTTTATTACTTGATGTATTAGTTTTCCTTTTGACTCTTATGAAGTCAGTTATCAGTCTTCTGCATTTCATGATATTATTCTCTTTATTTTTAATGATGATTTTAATTATTCCGCATTTATCGATATTAAGTTGACCAGTTAAAGTTTTATTTTTTGTCAACATGATATACACATAAGGATGACTCGTAGCGTCTCCGAACCGTATTTTGTCACGTGACGAAATGCGATTTGGGGGCATTAAACTTCGCCGAGATAATCTGCTCAAAAGAAAAAAAAATCGAAACGTTAGACACTTAACTTTGACATTTGATGTAGATACTGTTTAACATTTCACTTGCGGTAACAATTACCAAATTAATTTTGTTTTGGTACTTTAGCCTCGAATACTATTTTATGGAAGATACTAAGTTTGATGTGACAGAATAAGAATAAGATCACATGGACAGGGGCGGATCTGGGTGGGTTATATATTTTTTTAAATATATTTAGTATGTAAATTGACATATTACCTTATTTGATGTAGTGGTTGTCTTTATTAATTTCTCTTCTGAAGGTCTAATGTTCAACTCTGACCCTTTATATTTATGTAACTTTTTTCTCTTTATTTTAACCCCTCTTATAATTCCACTCTGTTCCGCCCCGCACATGGAGAATATTATTTGTGAGTAAAAAATAAAGATATACTTGAATAGAAAAGATGTGTTTATTTTTTAAAGTATTAATGATCATTACGTAAATACATTATACTTGCAAGTTACAACGTGAAATATATATATATATATATATATATATATATATATATATATATTAGGATGCAATCATAATATGTGATTATATGGTGCAATTCCATAATTCTGCGTCATCAGATAAAAATAATTTTGATTTGATTGTTTAAAACATAAATAATTTGGACCATTAAATTAATAAAAAATTGAAATTGCATAGTGTAATCATCTTATTGGCATAAAATTGTTCACGACAAGTTGGTAGAGTTGTGGTAATCTTGAAAACAATTCGATGGAACTTTTAGGTAAAATAACATTGACCATATTCATTTATTTAAACCAAAATGAACATCATTCCTAAAAAGTTTTAGTACGATGAAACATGGCTAAATTGAAAATAAAAACAATCGAACCTCACCACTCTATACTAGCTAGGATACAACCAAATTAAGCTGAACGAAAAAAAAAAAGAAGAAGAAGAAAGATACTGACGCTAAGGAAAATCTGACATAAAACGGAAACATACAGGGAGTGAGATATACAGAACGCTGGCTGATAACATTCATGAAACTTTAATTTCCCGGAGTTGTTTGCTGGTGAACAGCTAGTTCAGTTCCCGCCCTGAGTCGGAGAAATATATCTATCGATGGAGAACGGGACCCACTTCTTCCTGCCCTCTGAGTAATAACATTAAAATCTGTCCCGAACGTCTCCACCGACAATACGAGGATGGCGGCCCCCGACAAAAGACCGAAGAACAGATAAATATAAATATCCATGGACCGGTCGTTCGTGGTCATCCCGAGGAAGTAAGAAACCCATACCAACAAAATATTGATGAATGCGACGGTCTTTAGCGCACGCAGTGTGGTAATTGAGCGAGAGGTCCTCCCACTCAAGAGATAGAAGATAAGCAACAAAGAGTAGAGCAGCGCAATGGTGGTAACTATAATGTAACCGATGTATAGCCCTGGGCGCTTAGTGGCCAGCACGGGCTCGCCGGCAGCGTGACCCGTGACGTTCTGGGGCGGATCAATGCGGGACGCGGAGAGGATGAAGGTGGATAGGTTGGAGCTTAAAATGGAGGAGAGAGGAGGAGAGATGCTTATGTTTAAGTTGGCTCCATTTGCCGCAATGACGCTGTTGTTGCTGCTGCTGGCAGCAGACGGCAGCAGATAGGAATTAGAAGAATCCTGCAAGTCATTCGACCAGAAACCGCCGGGAGGATTGAGCCCGGCTTGGAACATCATGGATGCGAACAGTGTTGCGACCACCATTATCCATCCTCGCATCTGCTCCACGTCTCTTGTAACGCCTCCTGCGCCTCCTCCTCCTCCTCCCGCCTGGGTGTTGTCGTTATCCATGCCTGCTGCAGAGGTTTGGGTAGTAGGAGGGTTATCAGCAGGAGGTTCTGAACATAAGCCGTCGAGATTATCGCTCATCGTCAGCTGCAAATGCACGGACTGCATGCACAATATTTTACTTGTATAATATAACTTCAAAATTTGAACGGATTGACACATTAATGTGCTTTGATTTGAATATATTGCATTGGCGAAAAAGTAAATAGCGCAAACGCATAATATTCTTTTGTCATTTTTTTTGCTCCGATATTTGGTTATATAACATAAAGTAAGATTAGTTAAAAATACCAAAACCACACACACTTTAAAACTCTGGAATAAAAATTATGTGGAGCAAAAAGTGATCATATAATATGGGCCATAATTGAATATCATCTAATGGCACATAAATGGAAGTATTTTTATAAAGATCTTGATGATGTAGAATGTTGTCTATTTATAAACCAATAACCCATATATATGTCATGTTTTGCTCCACGTACTCTTATTCCCTTAAAACTTATATACGTGTTATCAATAAGGAAAAAATATTTAGGATTCTTTGCCAATTTTTATAGCGATTTTCATCCACTTAAGCTTTTTTTTTTTTCAAACGGTTTCCCCAGGAAAAATACAAAAGGCAATATGTGCATCAACATTCTATTAACAAAAAAACCCACAATTTTAATTCTCGCGGGGAAAACCGTCTTTTATTTCTAATTTGCTCCTATTATACATATACGTTCTCTATTCTGTGTAAAATGCTCAACATTTCTGACACAAAACAATTACTTTAAATTTGTGTCACTTTGAACTATAAATTGGCCAATCAAAATATTTCCTATTAACTATAAGAAATTTGGTTCAAATTTTAGAAACTGTATCCCCCATTTTTAAATAGAGAATCATCTTCCGTCTTATTTTATATAACATCATTTTGTTTCACTTTTAAAAATGATACATTAAATACATGAAGATGAATTATTCATTAAAATATATTTTATAATAATTCACTCAGCGTATGAATTTATTAAAATTGAAACAATTCGATAATGATGAATTACTTATAAGACGTATTAGTCAATTGGTATAGTTAGATAGACATCATTAAATTTCATCCTGATGCATACCCATAAAAATATCGTCGAAGCCGATGATGAATTAGCTAGTTAACAACAATAAAAGTATTTTTCTTATTATACAAAAGGTTTTAGTATATTTTTTACCGCGAGAAAAAGCACTACAACAAAATTGAGCTTAGATCACTTTTGCTAGATATCACCAAAGTTATTAAACGTCATTGAAAATAATTTGTGACGGTTCATAGACGTCACTCGTCAAAACATCCTCAAAGTCGAAGTCATAAAAGGGTCATTATGACGCCATCACCAAAACAACAAAGGTCGCTAAAGCTTCATTTTTCAGTGACATCACAAAAAAGTTAAAAAGTGACAACAGTTAAATTTCACTATTAGATGTCACGAATGGTAAATATTTGCAAAAACAATTATAAAAAGCTCCAAAGTTAAAGTTTAGTTATTAACATTATATCAAGTATAATTACCATTTCCTTACACTTCAAAGTTCTTATCCATAATATTGTTATTAAGTATGAGAACATATACGCATTTTTTTACGAGTGCCGATTAAAGTTTTTCTATTTCGAAAGAAGACAAAGTTACTTATAGCAAAAGGGATTAAGATTTAAACAATATACAGTTTAAGTTAGAATAAATTACTCTAAAGATACTACAAAAACTCATTATTTGTGATGAATTTTTTCATCACAAATCTCAGGAAATCGGTCGCAAGTTGTTCGGGATGCAACAGATGGCCCTTAGATAAAAATATCAAATTTTATAATTTTTTTATATTTTCGTGTGAATCAAGATAAATGTATTATATATATATATATATATATATATTATTTTTTCTGTACAATTTATCTATAATTAAGTTCTCTAAATATTCATAACAAAAACTTATTTTACTAAGTTTAGAGAGAGGAGAAGGAGACAGAGGAGAGAAGAGAGAGAAAGTGGGGGAGGGAGAGAGAGGTGAAGGGAGGAAGGGAGAGAAGATGGAGGAAAAATAGAGAGATGGGGGAGAGCGAGAGAGGAGAGAAGAGGGAGGAGAAATAGAGAAGGGAGAGAGCGAAGAGAAAAGAGAGAGAGTTTAATAACAAAATATTAATACTAATGCTACGTTAATATTACAATAATATAATATATTATATAACAAATTTGAATTTCAGCAAATAGAGTTTTCAACAGATGAACGATCAGTTGAAATTTTCGATGACTCAATCGTCGAAACTTTCAACAATTCTTTTTCAATCGCAAGTACAATAGAAAAATAAATCGTCCATAAACCATTTCGGACGAACGTTTGTTCTATTGCTATTTGAAAAGGATTTTGCGATCCGTCATAAAATTCTTTTGAATTTGCGAAGAATTGATGTTAGTCGGAAATAAGATAGATTCTTGTCACCCAAAAGATTGTTGAAACTAAAATCTTCGACGTACAATACTAATACACTTATCCATGGACAATTTAATAGCATTTCAATGACCAAATATATTCACTAATACAATTTATATGTGGAAAACCTATGCACGATATATGTGGCATCGTGCAGTCAAACGAGATAAGATCTGAACAAAGGTTTTGGAGGTGTTATACTTATACCTGAATCTGTCGATTGGCATCAGAGGTTCGTATTATTTCTGGACTTATGTCACCATTGAAGAAAACTTGCACTTCCACGAGTTGCATCTTTGAGCACCGAAAAGTTGCTTTGTGTCTCAATATCCTCGCCTTTTAGACATAACCGATACAGCATGGTTTTCCACCTCTCTCGTCTACATATTTATATGAACTCATTAGCCCTACCGAACCTTTTTGTATCCGGTTTACAACAACAACAACAAAATCTTATTCCACTAGGTGAGGTCGGCTACATGGATCATACGACGCCATTCCACTCCTTTTTGTATCCGGTTTAAAAAAAAAACCTTGTCGGAATTCAACCACATGATCAATCGCGCCGATCAAGCTTAGTTCACTATCATATGTTTTTGTTTCTGTTACAGGAACGTCTTCCACATCTTTAGCCTACATATTTATGTGACTCGTTAATTACTGGAAAAAATATTTTTTTTTATATCAACTCATCAACCCCCGGCCAATATTCAAGATTAGTTATTTATTATATATCGCTAGACTTGACTTCACAAGTTGCAGTAATCTGATCATCCCATATCTGTTATAAATATCACACATTAGAATCAGGTGGGCTCATAAACAGTTCATCCACATGCTCACAATAATGACATTTGGTTCCCTGATTTGTTTTTTGGGCCATATCCATGATTATGGTTGACATGCAGCACAGCCTTCACTAGAATTCAGTCAATATATGCATAAATGGCCTCACGTAGTAACTAGTGGATGAATTAAAAAAAAAGTGAAGTCAAATTCAAGTAATTTTGTAAAGACCCGAATGTGCATTCACCTCTCGAACTACGTTGTGCGACTGACAGTACTCTAAGTCTCCCAAAGAAAGATTAATTGATCCATTAGTTTAACAACTAATGGATCAATTGAACCCATTAAATATATACTTCATGCAAAGAAACTAGTACTCAAGGCTTGAACCATATGGTGTACAAGTTCAATTATGCAGACAAACTATCATGTAATGTTGAATTATATCTAATGGGGTTAATTGATTGGGAGCTCTAATATCTCCCCACACTTCATTATGTAATTTGTTACTACATTATAGATGATTGGGCCAGTATGTTTTATATGCAACGTCGTTATTGCAAGGCGGCAACCCAAATACGTACAAATATCTTGCTTTGCAGCATGTAACCTTTGCAACAAAATGCTACCACATGCAGCAAACAATCACAATAATTTATTTGTGTTTTGTACCGCTACAGGAATGTCTTCCACTTATTTCGCCTCTCATATTTATGTGACTCTCCTTAATTGCTGAAAAATGTAGTTATATGAACTCAACAACCCCGTCAGGATCCAAAACTAGTTATTTATTATATAACGCAAGACTTGACTTCACAAGTTACAGTAATTAAACTGATCGTCCACATCTTTTACAGGTGAGGTCATAACCAGTTCATTCATAATGAATTTTGTCCCCTGATTTGTTTTCTCGGCCATGTCCATGAATATGTTTGATACGACATCTTCACTAGAATTCAGTCAATATATACATAACATGGACCGTTGGAGTAACCAGTGGATTAAAAAAAAATTAAAAGAAGAATTTTATGGATTAAATAATGAATCATAAAAATTCAACTACAAATTTTCGAAAAGATCCCAAGTGCATCCATACTCAAAAGAATACGAAAACAGAATAACCTTTTAGTACATGATAATGGAATGTATTTTGTATCACATTATTTACAATTTTTTTCTTAAATTTTCTTTTACACATAATGCAAAAATAAATTATTTTTTTATTATAGTACGATAGTGACTAACTTTCAATCCTTTTATTTTCTAGTAGTCCTCTATAAGCTAGTTTTCCTATAATTATGACATTAAATAACAATATAAAATCTTAATAACTTGGTCTCATATGCATCACCTGCACATGTTTTCTTCCTTATTTTTCAATTTTAGTTACTTGTGAAATTTAAACATAAGAAAATGAAATTTTTATGGGTAATGAATACTCAACACATATGATCATGCAGATGGATAAGAAAACTTAAAAATATGCAAGCTTTCAATATGACAAAATAATAATAACAATTTTGTTGAATTCTTTTCTTTTTGCGCTATATCTTTTACTCTAATAATTTTCTAAGACATATGCATGTATTGTCCTACGCAAGCTCGATTTTGTTTTATTATGAACATTTCATGACATTTTCATTGAGACAATAAGGGTCAAGGTGATCAAAGCATAACGAGGTGAGTGTTTATTTACGTATAAAAAGTAAGATTTGGGGTCTCATTGATACTCAAGTAAGCTGCAACATCAAGTAATTTAATACTTTTAACAATAGAAATCTGGACCGACTATGAACTCAACTCGAATCGGATCATTGGAAAATCAATTCGAACAACTCAGACTTATCGCAGCAGAGCGGAGTTACCGAAAGCCCACGCCAGGTCATCTAAAACTTTGAGTGACTTTTACGATGATCTTCATCAACTTTCAATGATAATCCAATGTCCTTTGACAGAGCTATCAATCATGAGTTGATGCCCGAAGGGTGCGCATGTGCATGCACACTAAGAAGTGAAAATGTGTAGCCCAATGTTTGAGGAAAAAATAGTTTTCTCCTAGATCGTTGGACGGAGTAGAAGAGTGTTTATAGGGAAAACTTAATTTTGAGTTGGATTAGATTGAAATCCAAAATTATGTGATAATTATCTTTAATAATACTAATTAAGTATTTTATCTTTTATCTTTCTTTTCTTATATTCAAACTCTTATGTATTCTTAACTTCTTTTTCTTGATTAACTTTAATTATTCTTTATTTTTTAAAAAATTTTGGAATGAAATAAATAATTATTATTCTTATTACTTAATTTTAGAAATTAAAGTAATAATTTATTATTATTCTATTTCTTGATTATTTGTATCTTAAAAACTCCTAATTTCTTCCTCACTAAAGTTCCTAATTCAATCGTACATCAAAGTTCATCCCTAATCTTTTTGTAATTATCTTTTCTGTTAATCTATCTCTCTTAACCATAATTATTTCTTCATTTTCAAACTTAAATAAAAACTTATTATTCTTATCTTTAATTTTTGGAATAAAATAACAATATAATATTATTTTATATTTTAGATATTTTTTACATAAGATTCTTAGTTTAATTCTCATTGAAAGTCCATTATGTCCTAAACTTTTGGTCGTATTCAAATTTAATTTTAAATCCCTAATTTCATGATCATTTCAATTCCTTATCTAATTAGTAATTATCTTCTCCTTATTTTTCTATCTCTTATCTAATTATTATCATATCATTTTCTCTTCTCTTAACTATACTTTTATTTCCTTTCAAACTTTAACTTTGTTAACAAATCCTGAATTTTATTTTATTTTAATTAATAAAATTAGTTTTAAATTTGAAAATATTGTGTTGTTACATTATTGACCCATTAAAAAATCATTATCGAATTTCCCTCGATGTAAGAATTTACCAAATAATCTTGGTAACTTCCAATACATTAACTTATTTATATTCCTTAACATATACTCTGCTCTATTACACTCCCATTCAGCTAGTGTTAAAGGCAATAAATAAGCTAATTATACAAAATACCTTAAGTACCCTTATGGCAGTCTTGAACTTTTTCCATTATGTCAAAAACATGTTCTATTCTTATGCTTAACCTTGTAATTCATTAGTCCCAAAAGTTAATCTCAATAACTGTGATAGTCTAGATTTAAGGAATTCCAACATAAAATTCTCATTATGTTGATATTCTTTATGATTATCTTCTTAAACTATTATGCAATTAATCAATTCATTGACTACTACCAGTATTACCCCTTTAGGGCACATTTACTTAACTTTGTGGATCAACTTCAATAATGCAATGTCAATGCATTCTTCAATATGATAATAAATATCAAATCAAAACTTACTTCACTTACCTTGGATGACGTGAAAATTGTTTATGATGCATTAAACATGGATCTTCAATTATTTTTATCCTATGGAAGACTTAGGAATTTGTTTCTAATACACATAATAACGCTCCAAAATTTCACTACCCCATCACTTAACATGGTCTTATTTTGAATACCTAGAATTTTTTCATCTTGTTTCTTTCTGAATATAAAATGCGGAAGCGAACTAACTTTCTATCATATTGCGGAAGCGAGCTAACTATCAATATTTTCTTTTCATATTAGTCCTCCAAAGGCTAACTAGATGATCTCCAAAGTCTTAATGACTTGATCCCATTTGCACTTTACATTATCACGAACTGTCGCTGCACACCTCTCTATTCTTACTTTTCGAGCTTATTTGCCTGTGAAATTAAAACACATGAAAATAAAACTTCTATGAGTAATGAATACTCAATAGATAAGATCATACAGATGGATAGCAAAGTTTAATAAAAATAGGCAAACATTCATTATAACAAACAATAATAACAATTATATTCAGTTTTTTTATTTTTTGTTCCTTTCTTTTCATTTCTATTTTTCTTTTATGTTCTATTTCTTTGCATTCGTTTTGATCTTTTTATTCTTGTTTAGTGTTTGCACAAGATCTTTTACTTTAACAATTTTTTGAGGTCCTATGAGACATATTTTATTATGAATATATCATGAGACTTTCATGTGATTATAAGAGTTAAGGCAGATCAAATTAGGACAATGTGCGCTTGACTTGGGATTGTATGGACAAGTATGGATGCAAGACCTCCATTCTTTAACTATTCTTTAATTGTCATGGTGAGACTATTAATATCCACTTGTAGTCTCATGGTGGGGCTATTAATACTCACTTGTTGATCATTCTTTACAACCAGTGCACATGAAATTCTATTTTATATTTCTTATCTTTTTACCTGTTTATGTATCTTTTTAACTTTTAGTTCATCATGCAACAATGTTGGGTGAAAAGGTCATTTGAGAATAAAATAATCATATCAAATAAATAATGAGAATCCACGTCGGAGTTTGATACAAACTTGGGTTGAATCTTATGCATTATAGGCTGAATTTATGAAATCCTACTTTAACCTTTTCACATTAGAATTAACTTTTATTCTTCAATTCGACCAAGAGAACTTAGGCTGGATGGTCTCGAAACTCGAGCCATGTTTCTTAAACAAGCATACCCTATAATTTTTCCATAGGAACCGGTCCATGCTTGAGGTGGCTCGGGTTGGGTTCGTCAGGGATAATTTTAATCCTTTTCAACTATAGAAATCCGGGTTGTGTATGAATCCAACTAGAATTGGATGGTCGGAAAGCCAAATCCACACAATTGTAACTTGTCACAGCAGAACCCGGGCTAGATCTTATTCGAATCTAAATCAAATTCAGAATCGACCATGGATTCAGCAGCAGTTCGAAAGGTTAACCTATCATACATGATTGAGGTGCAAAAATTTTTGGATAGGTATCCTAAAATTAATTCACCAAGTTGATGATAAAATCCGTGGCCGTTCTAGTCACTTGACTGTCTATGGCTCCATTGCGTGTGCCCGATAGAAGGTTTGTATATCTCTTTCTTCGATTGAAGCTGGAAGGAAGCCATTGATTTGGCCCCATAAGCGGAACGACCACCCAAGAATCTTATGGAAATATCATGTGAATAAAATTGGATTGCATCATTTACTAAAGAACCCGGACAGGATTTTGGCTTGCCAAAATTTCGATGTCATTTTTTTATGAAAGTTTAACATCTAGTCCTAATTTATAAACTATTTTTTCAACATAAAATCGGCATAAAACTATTTATGCACATAGAAGATCCTAAATCATGCCTTAATCATTCATCATCTTAAATATTCTGTTAAGAAATTGTATTCAAAAAGTGAATATAGAACCTTACATATCTTGTTAACTTTGAAAGACTTTTTGTCTGTTACGTAAAGGGTGAGAGAGGGATCGCACGAAATACAGAAGAACGCGAAGAGGAAAAACGGTGGCGACTCTTTGTTATGGAATAATGAAGATTACAAGGATGGGTCTCTGGTTAGACCCCTAGGGAGTTTATATAGGCACTTCATTTGACAGATGATAGGAATTACATACGGACTGGGACTCTAAATAAATCCCCTGAAAATAGGACACTTATCTCGTGATAAGGAAATAAATCAAATCCGAATCACATACAGAATACCCCTAAAAATAAATCAGCGAGACCCCCGTAGGGGAATTCTGTTGAAGCGTCTGACTATGTAGGGGGACCAACTGGGTTTAGATTCAAGGCATTATTAACAAATCTCCACCTTGACTTGAATCATCTTCAGAGCACAAAAGCACGCCACGCCGCCGCCAGTCCCATCTTGAAGCTATTACCAAGTATTTATGTTAAGCAAGTCCAAACAATGTTGGAACTTGCCATAAGGAACAGATTTGGTGAACATATCAGCTGAATTGTCTTCATTGTCAATCTTCTTCACCTTGATCCTCTTCTCAGTGCGGATGAAGTGATATCTGACATCAATGTGTTTGGTTCTTTCATGATGTACTTGATCCTTGGCTAAACATATTGCACTCAGACTGTCACAGTGCACTATAGCATGCTCCTGATATAATCTGAGATCTCCAACTAAACATTTTAACCAGATGTCTTCCTTGGCAGCTTCTATCAGTGCCATGTATTCAGCCTCTGTGGTGGACAATGTAACTGATGGCTGAAGTGTAGTCTTCCAACTAATAACTGAACTACCCAAAGTGAAGACATAGCCTGTCATAGATCGTCTTCCATCAACATTTCCAGCATAATTTGAATCTGAGTACCCTGCAACCAAACACTCTTTATCACTTCTGTAGATGAGGCCAATATCAGATGTTCCTCTCAGATACCGAAAAATTCGCTTCACTGCTTGCCAGTGCTCCTTTCCTGAATCACTCATGAATCTGCTGACAACACTGACTGCATGAGCAATGTCTGGTCTTGTGCAAACCATAGCATACATCAGACTTCCAACTGCACTAGCATATGGAACCCGGGACATGTACTCCTTTTCTACTTCTGACTTCGGTGCGAACACAACAGAAAGATGAACATTTGCAGCTGATGGAGTATTCAAAGGTTTCGCTCCTGACATTCCAAATCTGGATAAAATCTTCTCAATATAACTTTTATGAGATAAGAAGAGTTTACCCTGTGCGCGATCCCTTAGAATTTCCATCCCCAAAATCTTCTGTGCTGCACCAAGATCCTTCATGTCGAATTCTGCACTGAGGAGCTTCTTCAGATTCTGAATGTCTGTCATGTCTCTTGCAACAATAAGCATATCGTCAACATACAAGAGCAGATAGATGGTGGAGCCGTCCTTCACCTTCTTATGGTATACACAGCAATCATAGGAACTTCGACTGAATCCCTTACTGATCATGAAGCTGTCGAACCTCTTGTACCATTGTCTGGGAGACTGCTTCAAGCCATACAGAGATTTCTTCATAATGCAAACTTTATTCTCCTTTCCTGGAATGGAGAATCCCTCTAGTTGGCTCATAAGAATGTCTTCTTCAAGTTCTCCATGGAGGAAAGCAGTCTTCACATCTAGTTGCTCGAGCTCTAGATTCTGATGTGCTACAAGAGCAAGTAGCACCCTGATAGAAGTATGTCTGACAACAGGTGAGAATATCTCATTGTAGTCCACACCTTCTTTCTGACTATAACATTTAGCAACTAGTCGTGCTTTGTATCTCGTGCCTTCAACTCCTGAAATTCCTGCTTTCTTCTTGAAGATCCATTTACAGCCAACAACCTTCCTGTCTTTAGGCAACTTGACCAGCTCCCACGTTTGATTCTTGTGAAGAGATTCTATCTCCTCACCCATAGCAGCGATCCACTGTCCAGATTCGGCACATGTGATGGCATCCCTATAAGAGGACGGCTCCAGGTACTCCACCTCTTCAGCTACCTGTAGTTCATAAGCAACCATGTCCTCGAAACTATATCGCTTAGGAGGACCCACTTCTCTGCGAGGACGTCTAGTAGCAATTGACTCCTCTTCAGGTTGCTCATCAGATTCTTCACCTTCTGGTTCTGCTTCTTGATGTGATCCTTCAGCATCATCCTCAATTTGAGTGATTTCAACATCCACCTGTTTACTGACACTCTCTTCAGCCTCCACCTTCAACTGAAGCATTGATGCTTCATCAAAGGTTACGCTTCTGCTGTGGATGACTTTGTGTTCTGAAGGAGACCAGATTCTGTAGCCCTTCACTCCTGCACCATATCCCATGAACACCCTTTCTTTGGCCCTTGGCTCCAACTTCCCTTCACTGACGTGATAGTATGCTGGACAACCAAAAACTTTCAGACAAGTATAATCAGCAGGATTTCCTGACCATACCTCAGTTGGAGTCTTGAGATCAATTGCAGTCGTCGGACTTCGATTCACCAAGTAACAAGCAGTGTTAACAGCTTCAACCCAGAATGTCCTATTCAGGCCAGCGTTAGAGAGCATGCACCTTGCCCTCTCCAGAAGTGTCCTGTTCATTCGTTCTGCAACTCCATTCTGCTGTAGAGTATCCCTGATTGTGTGATGTCTGGCAATGCCTTCATCTTTGCAGAACTGGTCAAATTTAGCAGAACAGAATTCCAAACCATTGTCTGTGCGAAGACGCTTCACTTTCTTCGACGTCTGATTTTCCACCAGAACCTTCCACTGCTTGAAGGCCTTGAAGGACTCACTCTTGTGTTTCATCATGAATACCCAAGTCATCCTCGAGTAGTCATCAATCACAGATAGAAAATACCTCGCACCTCCTAATGATGGAACACGAGAGGGACCCCAACAATCGGCGTGGATGTAGTCAAGTGTCGCATTCATCTTGTGCACTGCCTTGCCAAACTGAGACCTTCGCTGTTTCCCGAATATGCAGTGCTTGCAGAAGTTAATTTCAGATATCTTCTTCTCTCCTAGAAGACCTCGTTTGCTGAGAATATTCATCCCGTTCTGACTCATATGCCCAAGTCGCATGTGCCACAGCCTGGACCTATCTGATTCGGATGAACTAGCCACTGCAGCAACGCCAGAGACTGTCTTACCTTGTAATACATATAAGGACTTCTGTCTGACTCCCTTCAGAACCGTAGCATCACCTTTCATTACCTTGAGGATGCCTCCAGCAACATTGATCTGACACCCTTTAGAGTCGAAGATTCCAAGTGATATCAAATTCTTCTTCAGTTGCGGAATATGGCGGACATCTGTCAGCGTCCTCACAAGATTGTCATGAGTCCTGATCTGCACAGAATCGATCCCAACTATCTGACAGGCTGCATCGTTGCCCATGATGATGTTTCCACCATCAATCTTCTGATAAGTTGAGAACCATTCTTTATTCATAGTCATATGATAGGAACACCCCGAATCCAAAACCCAACTATCTGCCAGACATCCTTGATCAGAAGCAGCTAGAACCAAATCATCTTCGGAGTTCCCAATTTCCTGTGCCACCGCAGTGACGGAGGCCTTCTTCTTCGGACAATCCTTCTTCCAATGATCTGGTTCCTTGCAGTAATTACAAATGTCTTTCGCAGTGATTTTCTTCTTCTTCGACTTGGATTTCTTTGAATTCGAGGACTGTCCCTTCTCTGCGGTCGATATCAAACCCGCGACCTGAGTCTCTGCAGAATTTCCAGATGCCCTATGCCGAAGTTCACGAGTATGCAGACTCGATCTTATTTCTTCCAAACTTATAGTTTCCTTCTCTATAATCATAGACTGAACGAAATTTTCATATGATGGAGGAAGCGAAACTAACAGAATTAGGGCAGCATCTTCATCCTCGATCTTAACATCGATATTTCTGAGTTCCATCAACAAAAAATTTAACTGATCAAGATGTTCCTTCAGAGGGGTACCTTCCTGCATGCGGAGAGAGAACAGACGTTACTTCAACAGCAACTTGTTGGTGAGAGACTTCGCCATATATAGACTCTCGAGTCTCAACCACAGACCGGCCGCTTTTCTTCATCTGCGACCTCGATTATCACCTCATCCGCCAGACACAACAGAATCATCGAGTGCGCCTTCTCCTCCTGTGCCGCCAAAGTTGCGAGGTCGATCTCCTTTTCTTTGCCCTTCGAGTCTTCCTCCTTTGTCTTGTTCTTCGACACGTTTGAGAGCGGCGCCCAGACTCCTTGTTACTTCAAAAGCGCCCGCATCTTGATCTGTCACAACCCGAAACTATTTTTGTCGTTGAACTTCTCCACGCTCACGTTGTGCGACGTCATCTCCCTGCTGATCGAGAATCGTTGACAAACCCTAAGGCTCTGATACCAGTTTGTTACGAAAAGGGGGAGAGAGGGATCGCACGAAATATAGAAGAATGCGAAGAGGAAAAACGGCGGCGGCTCTTTGTTATGGAATAATGAAGATTACAAGGATGGGTCTCTGTTTAGACCCCTAGGGAGTTTATATAGGCACTCCCTTTTCGCTCAGGTGGCTCCGCCCCCTTGCAACCCCCGCAGGGGGATCCCCCTGGATCCCCCCTTGACCCCCCACAGGCTCGCTGACCGGGCAGCGAGACCCCCGTAGGAGAATTCTGCTGAAGCGCCTGACTATGTATGGGGACCAACTGGGTTCAGATTCAAGGCATTATTAACATTGTCGATCATGTTCAACTTTTGACGATGACCCCGAGTCGATGGACGAAGGTTGTGACCATGAAGGCACACTGAGAAGAGAGAAAATGTGGTTCAAAGTTGAACGAAAAATCATATTCTCCTAGAGGGTTAGCTGGAGTAGAAGGGTATTAATGGTGGAAACTTAATTCCATGTTGGATTAGATTATAATGTTAATTTAGGTGCTAAAAGCCTCTTTTAACTCTAATTTTGATCTTTGGCAATTATCCTAATTAAATACTTTTTCTTTTTTTCTTTTTTTCAAACTTTACTTATTCTTCGAAATAAAATAATGATATAATATTATTTTATCTTCTACATATTGTTTGGACATAAAACTATTATTTTAACTCTTATAGGGGGTCCTTTATATCCTAAATTTATGCTTGGATACAAATTAAATTTTGAATCCCTAATCTTATTATAATTTCAACTCCTAATCTAGTTAGAAATTATATTCTATTTCTTGTCTCTTATCTAATTATACTTTTATTCAATTTCAAACTTTCCTTATCGTATTTGTTTTCTTCTCTTAACTATATTTTATTTCCTATCCAATTCCTAAAATTTTGGATTTATTTAATTAGAAAATTAATTTTTAATTTAGCAAATTTTGGGTTGTTACATTAGTTGGCACTTAATAACTAATATATCAATTGAGCCATATGATGTTAATCTCTCCATCTAATAGGTAATTGAAGAATTTGAACCATGTGATGGATAAGTTCAATTCTGCATATAAAATATCATGTAATGTTAACTTATAAGTTATAACTAATGGGGTCAATTCATTGGGAGCTCTAATATCTTCCAACATTTTAATATATAATGTGTTACTACATATATAATTGGGTCGCTAGGTTTAATATGCATCGTCTTTATTATAATTCAAAGCCCATATAGACTTACCTAACTAATGGGGTCAGTGGACCCATTAAATTTAAGGAGCTGTTTAATTTAGTAAAATAGGAAGATTCAAATAGCAACTAATGTAGTCAATTGTACTATGTATTACTTTCATTCAGCAAAAATGATATATTTTAAAAAGTTAGCTTGTTTACAATTACAATTTTACTTTACTCTCATCCAAGATTCATAAAAAAATGTGAATAAGTTCATGAAGAAAGTTAGCTTTGTTATCTTTCTTGTAGCAGTGTTCAACGGATAACGAGCTCCTAATAATTTCAATCAATCGAATTTTGACCGAACATCGGACAGATTATTATCGGACAAGTCAGACAAGCCCATTAATTTAACAGGTTATTATCGGACCACCTAATAGATTTTCAAACTTATCTGACGGCCTGGTAAGGTCTAATAGGCCTTAACGGACATATCGACTAGCAAACAAACCGGGCAAGCCCATTAATTTTAAAAAAAACTAATTTATTATTTTCATTTTTTTAAAAAAATGGCACTTTTTTCCTATATTTTCTTATATTCTTTTCTTGATATATTAATAAAATAATATAATAAATAAGGTATCATTCATTTTTATTACAGTTTTCTCATAATTTTTACTCATTTGTTTATTTTATTTTTCATTAATAATAGAACAAAACAAATTATTAATGGATAAACTACTATTATTTGATGCGTAAAATGATGTAGCAAGATAAAATCGCTAGCAAGCGCAATAGTCGCTCAAGTAATATAGTAATAGAAGTAAAAAGTGTCGAACCCATGAGGAATATTATTAATTCAATATCTGAATTTATAAATTAATAAGAGAAGAAAAACATAGGTTTTGAAGATAAGTTTTGTAATTATAAAATAAATAAAGAAAATAAGATAATAATGAGATAAGATAATGGTGTTGAAGTTAGGTCTCAGGATGATAATAAATTAAGGATAAATATGTGAACCAAAAAAGATAAATTAAACTTGTTAAGGTGGATTAGGAATTTTCCTAAATTATTAATTTACAAGATTAAAATCATAGAGTCCACAAACTGATAATTCTGCTATTTAATCCAGCAAATCAAACTATCTTAAATTTAATCAAAATTGAAGTCCCACAAACTGATATTCATGCATATGAGATTAAAATTAAGATACATTAATATGAAAATCCTATATTATTGATCACTCCACAAACCGATATAAACTAACACACACTAATTATTAGACCTATGTCAATTTTTAATTTCACAATAAATCATTTAATTTAATTAAATACAATATGAAATCAAGTAGTCCACAAACTAGTAATTATTTAACTCAGAAATTTAAATAATTAAATTAAAACATTAAACACAATTAAAATTGATCAAAAGAAATTCAATAATACTAAAATAAGGCTTCACAAAATTTTCTTTTAATAATAGTCTCTTAAAAATAAAATAACTAAAAAATGGAGTTCATCATATAATTGTAGAGAGATAATAATAAAATACAAATGGTAATCAAAATAATTACACCAAGAATAAATTAGGGCCCTTGGATGCGTCGGAGCGTCTGGACCAGCCGTCCGATCAATTCTCTCTTTCTTAGTCGAAGCCTGCAAAGCTCACGACTCGCTGTGGAAGAAAACCAAATTTCAAGGCACTCATTGGATTGATGGTTTCGTCCTCTATTTATAGGAGTCTTTCTGTTGATTACGGGCGTAAATCCTACGGCTGGATTTAAATTTACTGGATAAAAGTTGATACGGTCTCGGCCAAAATGATAAGTTCTTTTAATCATTATGCTCAAAACTCTTCTCATCTTACTCCCTTCTTTTAATCTCGGCCAAAATGATAAGTTCCTTCAATCATTACGCCCAAAATTACGTATTGTTGACCAATAAGTTTCGGTCATGTATGCATGGATTACTTCATGTGCACAAAATCAAGTTGCATTTCTTTTACCCCCAAGGAAGTCAGATGTAACTTTATCCAATGAAGATGATAAACTCAATTTTATGCCATGGTTGTGATCATCTCGGTTGACATGTAATTCCTTCATACGTATTTTGACCAAAATCTATTTGTGATGTGAATTACGGTCGATAACAACTTTGCAATTATTGTTTACACCCAAAGCCTCTGAATGATATCCAAGTCTGATTTTACTCCTTACGCCGTGACTAAATTAATCCATCGCTTGCCTACAAAATAATTACAAAAATTAAGTAAATCCCTCCTTAGTTAAAATATTCAAAGCATTAATAATCAAAACCAATAAGTCCAGAATTATGACTAAAAATGATCTAAAATGATGCATGCCATGATTAAATTACAAAAAAAATAATTAAAATAATAATCTAAAATATGTTATATTTTACATGCATCAAACTCCTCCAAACTTAAAGTCTTGCTTGACCTCGAGCAAAAATTCAAAAGCAAGGCTCAAGAGAGTTTCATCATGGCCGCCATATTATCAGTTGACTAATTTTCTTATACAATTCTTTTGCACATCTACTACTCATTGTCTTACCACTTTCCATGCGCTTAGCTTCATAGAGGGTTTGAATGCTATAAATTTAAACAATATCAAATTCAGCCTTTTAGAAAAATGAAAAATTCGTCAAATAATAGCATTAATATTGAACACATAAGTACTAATTGAGTTTAAAACCTTTTTTTCTTTTTCTTTTTCTTTCTCTTTTTTTACTTTTATTTTCAATCATTTTAAAAGTTTTAATCTTCAAGCAGGATTGCACAAGAAAGTCCATGAAGCGGACTTTAGACTGATGACTCCTAAACTAGATGGCCTTAGGGCATCAGACACCTCTCGAGTTTACTTGTTCGAACAACCAAGGTTTTGAATGAAGAGTTCGAACTTGGCCATGATTTAGTACTAATGTGCTTCTCCATATTCCACAAGATAGTTCTTGTAGTAGGTTTTCGATCGACGGATCTCAGAGCAGTTGCCCTTAGGTCATCAGGCATGAACCTCTACGGATCTAATTGCTCGAACACACCTTGGTTCCGGATAACACTTTGGTATCTACACACAACTTTATTCAAACACCTTTTTTCTTACCATAATTTTTTTTCACACATTTTTTTTTGCTCAAGGAGTACTTAATATGGTCAATAAAAAGGCTACTACTATCAAAACTTAAAAGAAATAAATAAAAATGCATGAAAATGTTTTTGTCGTCTAGACATTCATAATTCTATTTAGCATAGGCACATAGTCCATAAGTTTAATACTAAAATAGAAGTGATAAGAAAGAAAAGCATTCAAATTTCATCAATTAACGGCATGTCTTTGAACTTTACTTAAAGATAATTAATAAGAAAAGAATTAGTAAAATGGTGGCCAAAATGCATGGAATGGTATTTTTGGGAAAATTTTCAATTTTTTAAATTTTTTTTTTTGTTTTGGATAAATGCATACATAGGCAAATAAAAAGAAGAATGCAATGCATGAAATGCAAACTCCCCCAAGCTTGAACTAAACACTATCCCCAGTGTTAGGCCAACAAGGGAAAGAGATACAGACTTAATAAAAAAGGAAAAAGAAAGAAATAAAAAATAAAGAAAATAAAAAAGACACAATCGGATTTACTGTCTATGTGGCGGCGAAGGTGGGTGGTAGCCGAAATGTCCATGGCACATATGATAGTCGTGGATGTGCCTCGTCATGCGAACATTCCAGAGGGATTCAAAGCGGCCCTGACGCTCCTGCATATTTGTAAAGTCTGCTCGAATGGTGGTCAACTCTTAGACCTGTCGGTGTTGCTCTTCTATAATAGCGTGTAACTCGCCTGCTTGGCGAAGCTACTCATCGTACATAGATTCACATAGATTTTGCATGGAAGCATAGTTAGACTGAGGTGGCGGAGGTGGATAGTAATGCTGCTCTGGGGTGAAGTAAAAGTGGGTTCTGGTGCTAGAAAGTAATTCAGCACAGATTGTGACGGTTGAGGCTGCGGAGGGGGTGAAGTAAAAGTGGATTCAGCACAGGTTGTGGTAGTTGAGGCTGCGGAGGGGGTGTGTAATATGTCGACTCATGTGGAGACAAATAAGTGGCCTCAAGTTCTTGCAGAGGGATAGACACTTCCATCGGATCTCGTTCCTCATAAGGAGTGGCTAGTATGAACGAGGAATCAGAAGAGTTCTCTTGGCTAGAGATGGAATCGGAGAGGGTACTAGCATATAGTGTGAAGGAGCTGATGTCGCATGCTGGCAAGCTGCCGGTGATGCAGCTTGGAAGACTTGTGACTGCTGAAAGTAATGTTGGGCTGCCGCATAATCAGTAGAATCAAACTCAGAGAAGGTTTCATCCTAGAGTGGCTGACCGATGTAGATGGTCTTATAGGTGAGATTAAAGGTGTTGCGACCTGCCTAAAAAGTAGCCAATTATTTGAATTAATTGGCGTAAAAGCATCCCGATCTGAGCAAGGCACCTCATGATTGTGACCTTTAAAAATAAAAACTTTGATCCCTGAGTTGTTGGTCTTCATGAGACCCATAGCATGAATGGTCCTACGAGTGAGATGGGTGTTTCCTAGCACAGCTTCGAGATCATCCAAGTCAAATTGTAAGTGCTGAGCAATAAGTGTGACAAGGGCGCCCATATTAATGCTACCACCACAATGAGCAGAGTGGTGATGGAATCGATGAATGATGAAGGGACCCACATTAACTGGAGTTCTATGGAGCATGTTGTGGATGAGGTATAACTCTCCCTCTGAGATGGCACCATCATTATCACTGCTCCCACTTAAGGTGTTGCTCAGCATTCAGTTGAAAAAGCGTAGAACAGGATTTTGAATTGAACTTTCTTTAACTGTGTTTCAGACCAATCAATCTTCATTAGTTATCTATTTCCAAAAAACTTCGGCATCAAAGTCATTAGATACAGAACGAGATCCATGATTGGGGAATCCATAAATATTATTAATCTCTCCTAGAGTGAGGGTAAAGGGTCGCCCATAAAGTTGGAATGAAATGAGATGTTGATCATAATTTTTGCCATCTAAATTAAAGACGTCCAAGGATAAGAGAAATTTCATAATCAGTACTTCATAAGTTGGCCACCAAGAATGCACAAAGTCAGAGAGTGCAATATGAGAAAATAATAAATGAATATCTGCAAGTAAATTGTACTCCCTGAGCATTTTGGTATTCGATTATATGGTGGCATAAATTCAAATTTCAGACATCCGTTCATATCGGGCTTGATATTCGGGTTTAGTCCAATAGTAGTCTCTGAGATAAGAAATTAGTTGTGAGAGTTGTGGTACTGGCTGAGCATTTGGATGTCGTCGCTCGCGTTGCCCCCTCCAAATATTAGCAAATCGCCTCATCTTGATCGAAACAAAGAAATTATTGAGCATCGAGCTTGGCGACTGAAGTCTCGGCCGTAGGATATGTCGACCGTAAGGAGGAATAGCTACTCAGTGAATGAAGAGGGCTCGGTCAGTCGATGAAGTGTCTCAGTCGTGATTCGATGAAGAGCTCAAAGTGGGAGATGACTCGGCCGTAAAGAGGAATAGGGGCATGGCGCTGTTGGGCATAGCTCAGTGCACGGTGTGGAAGCTCACCGTAAGGGGAACAGGGGGCATGGCAGTGCAGTGATGAATGCCGACAGTGAAAGGGCATAATGGAGATCGGCGGTAAGACTTCGGATCTCGTCCGGACGTAAGGAGTGGTGGTGCAGACGATCTGCGAAAGCGCGAGAGGGGTAAGATTTTATAGATGAAAGTTTGGATGTAATACCTATTCCGACATGATGGCGGGCGGTGAAGGGTCATGTCGATTGGATTTGGGGCGCCAAAATCACAGCATGCGTGATTTTTTTCGATTAGACTCGTGCATGCATGATGTCTGATTCAGCCCCGGTTTCATCTTGTCATTGTGGGTTGGTGCCTTCTCTTGTCCATGGTTAGGTGGTGGACGGTGTGGTAGGGCAAAATAGTCACATGTCGGTGTCAGGTGATGCTCAAATTGTTGGACTTTGGCGCCCTGCTATGTCATCTCGCCTTATCATCTCCGAGGTCAGGTGGCATGGAGTTTGACGCCCAACAGTGAAAGCAGTCAACTTTTGTCGCACGATGTGTGATCTAGAGCAGGTGTCAGGTTTTACGCCCCTGCATGTCATCATGTTGTCACATACTCCGATGTACATAAAGCAACCAATGTCGTAATGTGTCCTTAGTTATTCGAAGTTCTCTCCTTACACAAAACAAAATATTAATTAGATGACCCCATAAAAAGAATAAAATGCCTAGAATAAATATATAAAAAATAAAAATCACCCAAACTAATTTAATGTAACTAAGGTATTAATCAATAACTAATTAAAGAATATTCTAAAAAAATAAAATAAATAAAAATAGTTCTGAATTTATAGTCTTCAGCTCAACTTAGTCCTAATGATGATCAAGGCCTATTTTGCTCTTCTCCCCTTGGATTTTTCTCTATGATGCTTGAGAGGGAGCCCAATGTACGTCCAATCAGTTGTGTCACCATCTGGCTGATGCATGCAAAATATAACATATTTTATATTATTATTTTAGTTAATTTTTCTGTAATTTGATCATGGCATGCATCATTTTAGACCACTTTTAGTCGTAATTTCGGATTTATTAATTTTAATTATTAATTCTCTGGATATTTTAATTGTGGATGAATTAATTAAATTTGGATAATTATTTTGCAGGAAAATTCGAACACGTGAATATCCGAGAACACCAACGTATCGACCGAAATTCAAAGAATTTATTTCTTACGGTCGAGATTTGGCTTTACCCCCAAGACGTTTTGGCCGATATTCAAAGGGGGTAAAGATAAAAGGATTTTATATTTTGGGCGAGATTACAAAGAAGATGATCACTTTTTGGCCGAGATTCAAAGGGGGTAACAATTAAATGATTTTATCTTTTGGGCGTAACAAGATTAAATTCTTTATTACGGCCGAGATCCATAGGGCGTAAAGATAAAAGAATTTCATTTTGACCGAGATTCAAGGGGGTAAAGATAAACGGATTTATCTTTTGAAAGAATTATCATTTTTGGCCGAGATTTATCCCGTGAATTTAAATTCGGTCGTACATCGTGATCAAATTGAAGGCCGTTCGCACCCTATAAATACGTGAGGAAACCATCGTCCCAAGGTGTGCTCTGAAGTTCAGGTTTTCTTCCACGACGAGTCGTGAGTCTGCAGGCTACGACCAAGAGGAGAGAGGTGCGACGGCTGGAAGTTAATTGCGACCCTGATCAAATCCAAGAGGCTGCCCGACTGTCTGCCCGTGATCCGAAGCTTCAACTTTTATCTATTTGGGTGTAATTCTTCCAATTATTATTATTTTGTTATTATCTCTCCAGAATTTCTAGGATGAACTCCATATTTTTATTTATTTCATGTTAGGAGATTATTATTGAAGGAAAACTATTTGGACCCTATATTATTTATTTTAATCTTTTTTGATCAATTAGTTAATTGTGCTTAATGCTTTTAATTTAATTACTTGGATTTCTGAGTTGAGTAATTACCAGTTTGTGGACTATTTAATTTCAGAATTCATCAATTAAATTAATTGATTTTATGTAAAATTAATAATTGACATAAATTTGATAACTAGTGTGTGAAGAATCAAATTTATGTGGTCTATTAATCTATACCAATTTGTGGAGTGATTAATAGTCTAGGATTTTCATATTAATGCATCTTAATTTTAATCTTATCTGACGAATACCAGTTTGTGGGACTTTAGGTTTGATTAAATTTAAGATAGTTTGATTTATCGGATTAAATAGTAGAATTACCAGTTTGTGGACTCTGTGATGTTAATCTTGTAAATTAATAACTTGGGAAAATTTCTAATCTATCTTTAAAGATTAAATTTATCTTTTATAGTTCAAATATTTACCCTGATCTATTTTCATCCTAAGGCCTAACTTCAACACCACTATCTTATATTTATCTTATTTTCTTATTTTATTTCATAAAACCTCTTTCCAAAAATCCATGTTTTCCTCTATTATTAATTTATAAATCCAGATATTGAATTAATAATATTCCTCGTGGGTTCGACACTCTTACTCCTATTACTATATTACTTGAGCGACTAGTGCACTTGCTAGCGATTTTATTTTGCTACATCATTTCAACGCATCAAGTTTTTGGCGCCGTTGCCGGAGAATATTTTATTAATTAATTTCTGATTTTTATGAATTATTAGGAGATGTAAATAAATTGTAAATAATTCTCTGTAAATATGTACTATTTTAATTATTTTTATTTCTTGTGAATTAACAATTTTCTTTTGCAGATAAAGGTCACGACATTTTGAATTTGTTGAGTTTAGGCTCAAATTCTGACGTCGATTACGTGGACTTATTATTTCACGACAATAATTTATTTGGTCGGCTTTACTGGTTTTACGGCCTCGCAATATCGATTCTGAGTTCTAATCTTCTATTTTACGGCTGTAATTTTATCCAAACGTTGTTTTACGTCATGGATTTGATTTCGTTTTGGCCAAAGTGGTTTGTTCTATTTGATTTGATTTCGTTGTTTTACGGCCGTAAAGAATCGACTTAATTCAGTTTCGGCCGTAATGATTATTTGTCGCCTTAATAGTTGGATTCGTATTTCAATTGCTGTTACGACCGAGACCTGGATAGCTTTTTGTTTTACGCCCAATTGAATCATGTCGATTTCATTTCGACCGTTCTAATCTTCTGACTCGCTTCGGCTTTAATAGCAATCTTTATCTGAATTTTACAGTCGAGATTCTCTTTACCCACGTGATCGAATTGATTTATTTCCCTTGCGCACGGATTGATTAATTATTTGATTTTGCGGCCGAGAAGTGTTTGCAGCTGACTTTGATGAATTCGTAATTTGGTTCAGAATTTTAATTTAACGCTATCTCGGTCGTAATCTAACGAGTTTTACGCTGCGTACCTATTCACGTTGATCCCTTCATGGTTTTTAAGGCCAAATCAAATTATTTTATGTCCTACTACTCTAATTTCGGCCGGGATCTTGTGTTTGGCGGCGGTCAAATCTAATTATCTTCTCTAATTACTATGCGGCCGTAAATTAGGTTTTGTGCCGGTGTGTTGACGTCATCGTTAATTCTTCCAAGTTTTATGGCCGAATGAGTAAAAATTGCATGATTTTTATGATTATCTATTTGATTTACTTTCGATCGAGTTATTTGGCATTTGAATTGGTTTGTAGTGCTTTTGGCGGCCATAATTAGGTTTCTGATAAATTCTTTTCGGAAATTAATTTTAATGACGAATTCTCAATTCTTAAGGCCGAAAGACTTTCTATTTGTTAAAATCTTATTTCTTCATGACCTATTATCTGTATTTCTTTTTCTTGTATATATTTGTATTTTATTCTTTTATCTCTCTTACTGAAAATTAGTTGTTGCAGGACTTGAGTGAAAATCTAATCACAACTAAGTTAATCCTTTGGATAAATTTATATGTCACACATTCTGATCAGATGTTAATTTTTTATTTTATTTAATTTTTTCTGACACTTGGTTGTTGCAGTGACGAATTGAATATTTAATCACAACCAAAGATTTTACTAATTTACATTTTTTTTAATTAAGTTAATTTCTTTTATTATTTTTATTTAATTAGTTAGTTGATTGATATTTTAATTAATAGTTTAAGGAGTCATCTAATCGATATTTCTTTTTGTGCACGGAGAGGAACTTGACTAATCATTTCTTCGGATACGTGGACCGAGCGATGCATGAATTAACACGTCGGGGTCATCTCGAACATGACAAGGCGAGACGTATAGCAGGCCGTAAAAATCAGAAAATTTTCGCCGAGCAGATTCTGACATCCGACACTGAAATAACTTATCGGCAGCAAAAGCTCCATGCACGAGCTCCGAGCAGATTGAATGCCATGCATGCGTCACATCGAAGATTTGCACGAGTACGCCCTGCCACCACAGCCCCGTTCCCGTTACGGTCGAGCTTCACCTCGATGACCACGCCGTAAAGAATAACTCGCCATGCATGCGTCTCATCGAACACTTGCACCATTACGCCCTGCCACAACAGCCCGATTATTTTACGGCCGAGATATGACAAGGCGAAAGAAAAAATCACCTTGGAATCGGCCGATCGCTGCGCTCCTTGAATTTGATGTGACACTTCACTGTGCGCATCACGTGGGAAAGGTAAGTTTACGCCCGAAGTTTCATCCATAAATTCTTAGCCTTCTCGTATGTTGCAGATCAATCACCGTCGTTACACCCTTTCTTCGTTACGGCCGAGCCTTCTTCCTTACGGCCGAAGTTTCAACGCTTCTCGCCCAAAAGCCCTTACGGCCGAAGTCTCATCGCCGGTTCCACCTGTTCCTTACGTCCGAGCTTCCACCAGAGCTGACTCCTTACGCCCGGACGAGCGCCAGCGCCACCACCCATTCCTTACGGCCGATCCTCACACCACGCTCTCTGCTTACGGCCGAGCTTCATCAACTACGGCCGAAGTTCTTCATCAACTATGGCCGAGGTTCTTCATCAACCAGCTCTTACGGCCGAGATTGCACGACTGAGATCTTCATCAACAAAATTTTGCGGCCAAGCTTTTACGGCCGAGACTCTCCATTATCGGCCGAGATCCATCAATTATCGGCCGAGATCTCCTCTCACTGACACCATTTGCGGCCATGAAGTTCATAACACTGACACCACAAGAATTATCGGCCGAGCATCTCTCCACCGAAAATAAATTCGGTTGTATCTTTTCCCTTTTCTTTATTTTTCATTTCTTTAGTTTTTCCATATTATCTTTACTCTTTCCCTTGTTGGCCTAACATTGAGGACAATGTCTGGTTCAAGCTTGGGGGAGTTTGTGTTTCATGCATTGCATGTTTCTTTCTTTTTATTTGCTTATGTTTGCATCTATTTGTAAAAAAATCCAAAAAATTGAAAATTTTGAAAATTTTCTAAAAAATACCATTGCATGCATTTATTTTTGCTACCATCTTACAAACTCTTGTCTTATTGTTTTGATTATCTTTTAGTAAAAAGTTCAAAGACATGTCGTTAATTGATGAAATTTGAATACTTTTCTTTCTTATTACTTGCTACTTCAGTATCAAACTTATAGACTGTGTGCCCATGCTAAGTAGAATTATGAATGACGACAAAATCATATTCATGCCTTTTTTATTTATTTCTTTTAAGTCTTTATTAGTAGTAGCCTTCTTATTGACCATATCAAGTACTTTTTGAGCTTATAAAAAAGAAGGGTTAGTTAAACCCCAACAAATAAAAAAAATGATGAATAAAGTTATGTGTAGGTACAAAAGTGTTATCGGGAACCAAGATGTGTTCGGATAATTAGATCCGTAGGGGTTCATGCCTGGCGACCTAAGGGCAACTGCTCTGGGATCTGTCGATCGAAAACCTGCTACATGGACCATCTTGTGGAATATGGAGAAGCACAAGAGTACTGAATCATGGCTAAGTTCGAACTCTTCATTCAGAACCTTGGTTGTTCGGGCAAGTAAACTCGAGGGGTGCTTTATCACTTGGTGCCCTAAGGTCATCTGGTCTGGGAGTCATCAGTCTAAAGCCCGCTACATGGACTTCCTTGTGCAATCCTGCTTGAAGATTAGAACTTTTAAAATGATTGAAAATAAAGTTGAAAAAAAAAAGAAAAAAAGAAAAAGTTTTAAGCTCAATTAGTACTTATGTGTTCAATATTAATGCTATTATTTGACAAACAATTTATTTTTTTACAAGGCTGAATTTGAAATTGTTTAAATTTTTGTAGTATTCAGAACCTCTATGAAGCTAAATGCATGGAAAGTGGTAAGATACTAAGTAGCAGGTGTGCAGAAGAACTATGTGAGAAAATTAGTCAGTTGATGATATGGATGATATGGAGGCTATGATGGAACTTTCTTGAACCTTACTTTTGAATTTTTGCTTGAGGACAAGCAAGACTTTAAGCTTGGGGGAGTTTGATGCATGCAAAATATAACATATTTTAGATTATTATTTTAGTTAATTTTTCTGTAATTTGATCATGGCATGCATCATTTTAGACCACTTTTAGTCATAATTCCGGATTTATTAATTTTAATTATTAATTCTCTGGATATTTTAATTGTGGATGAATTAATTAAATTTGGATAATTATTTTGCAGGAAAATTCGAACACGTGAATATCCGAGAACACCAACGTATCGGTCGAAATTCAAAGAATTTATTTCTTACGGCCGAGATTTGGCTTTACCCCCAAGACGTTTTGGCCGAGATTCAAAGGGGGTAAAGATAAAAGGATTTTATATTTTGGGCGAGATTACAAAGAAGATGATCACTTTTTGGCCGAGATTCAAAGGGGGTAACAATTAAATGATTTTATCTTTTGAGCGTAACAAGATTAAATTCTTTATTACGGCCGAGATCCATAGGGCGTAAAGATAAAAGAATTTCGTTTTGGTCGAGATTCAAGGGGGGTAAAGATAAAAGGATTTATCTTTTGAAAGAATTATCATTTTTGGCCGAGATTTATCCCGTGAATTTAAATTTGGTCGTACATCGTGATCAAATTGAAGGCCGTTCGCACCCTATAAATACGTGAGGAAACCATCATCCCAAGGTGTGCTCTGAAGTTCAGGTTTTCTTCCACGACGAGTCGTGAGTCTGCAGGCTACGACCAAGATGAGAGAGGTGCGACGGCTGGAAGTTGATCGCGACCCTGATCAAGTCCGAGAGGCTGCCCGACTGTCTGTCCATGATCCGAAGCTTCGACTTTTATCTATTTGGGTGTAATTCTTCCAATTATTATTATTTTGTTATTATCTCTCCAGAATTTCTAGGATGAACTCCATATTTTTATTTATTTCATGTTAGGAGATTATTATTGAAGGGAAACTATTTGGACCCTATATTATTTATTTTAATCTTTTCTGATCAATTAGTTAATTGTGCTTAATGCTTTTAATTTAATTACTTGGATTTCTGAGTTGAGTAATTACCAGTTTGTGGACTATTTAATTTCAGAATTCATTAATTAAATTAATTGATTTTATGTGAAATTAATAATTGACATAAATTTGATAACTAGTGTGTGGAGAATCAAATTTATGTGGTCTATTAATCTATACCAGTTTGTGGAGTGATTAATAGTCTAGGATTTTCATATATGCATCTTAATTTTAATCTTATCTGACGAATACCAGTTTGTGGGACTTTAGGTTTGATTAAATTTAAGATAGTTTGATTTACCGGATTAAATAGTAGAATTATCAGTTTGTGGACTCTGTGATGTTAATCTTGTAAATTAATAACTTGGGAAAATTCCTAATCCATTTTTAAAGATTAAATTTATCTTTTATAGTTCAAATATTTACCCTGATCTATTTTCATCCTAAGGCCTAACTTCAACACCACTATCTTATATTTATCTTATTTTCTTATTTTATTTCATAAAACCTCTTTCCAAAAATCCATGTTTTCCTCTATTATTAATTTATAAATCCAAATATTGAATTAATAATATTTCTCGTGGTTGGACACTCTTACTCCTATTACTATATTACTTGAGCGACTAGTGCACTTGCTAGCGATTTTATTTTGCTACATCATTTCAACGCATCACTGGCCCAATTATCTTTCCAAATTTTGAATTGATGCATCCTAACTAGTGGCTCTAGACTCCATATCCTTTTGCAATGATTGCATGGTGTCTATGATCTGTGCCATCATTTCTTGCATATGATTTTGATGATTGGAGAGCATCAAGTTGTCTTTTCAGTATATAGTCTTTTGGTGGACTAGAAGGTTGACCTTGATTCTGATTATAAGAAAACTTTGGATTGTGTCTCCAACCATAATCATTGCTCCTGAAAATGGGTTGGAAATAAAGTTAACATTTTCAATTTGATTTGAATATGAAGTGTTACCTATAAGACAATAATTGCTTGAATTTCTCATTAGTGACATCATTTGCTCGAATTTTTTATTAAGTGACATTAGCTGAACCACTACTTCAGAAGATTGGACTCGTTGTGCAGCATGTACATCATGAGTTCGGCTAGGTGGTCTCCTTTCTTGGCTTGGCTTAAAGGCTACAACTTCAATAATATCTTGTATCTCACCAGGGCGTTTAGATCTCTGTCCCTCCTGCTGATTGGTCGAGCTTATCTTGATTTATAACTCGCAATTCATGGTAGAAACCTTCCATCACTTGCCATTTTGAAATTCTATTATCAGGAACTCTGGCTAATAGTTCTTTAGTCTCATTATCATCTTAAACAAATGCCCTTAACTCTCTTCGATACTTTCCTACTTTTTGTGTTGGATAATATTTTTCAACAAACTTTTCTACTAGCTCCAATCATGAATGAATTGATTCTGCAGGCCAAGTTTTAAATCATGTAGAAGCTTTGTTACGTAAAGATTGAGGAAATAATAATAGATGAATAACTTTCGAAGAAACAATATCATTTCTAAATGTGCTCAAAGTAGCAAGAAATTTGTCAAGGTGATTGTGAGGGTCTTCATGAAATCCTCCTCCAAATTGGGATGCTTGTATCATCCTCATGATTGCCGGATTGATATCAAAATTATTTGCATTAATATCTGGTAGCACGATGCATGATTCTCGGTCACTGTATCTGGTCGATACATATTCTCTACTTCTTCTTCTTCACGAAGATTGTTTTGTGACGTAACTAGTTCATTTTGTTGCTCCTGTCTCTGATTGTTGCGTACTTATTCTGTCATCTTTCTAATATTCTTTCTTAATCGACGAGCAGTTCTTTCAATTTCAGGATCAAATTTCAAAAGTGGATTTGAACTCCTGGTGCGATGTCTGGAATTATCAGAAGCTTCTAGGATTAGTTGTGATTAAATTTTCAACAATACCTGCAACAATTAATTGTCATAAATAAAAATTACAATTAAAATTAAAAAGTAAAAATAAAAATAAAAAATATATACAAATATAAGATACATGCAGATAAAGAGTCACAATTAATCAATAAAGATTTAACTTGTTGACAATGACTTTTTTCGTGATGTACAAAATGAGTCGAAAATATGAAAAAGTTCAATATGAATCGATCGACTGAAATTAAATTCCATACATGTCAGAATAAGAGAAAATATCGTAATAACTTCTGGCCGGAATACGGCAAAAGATATAAGTTCAATGAATCCCAGAGTAAAAAAAATAACATCGAAATGTTTAAAAAATCTAATCGCAAGTTACTTTGTCCAAATGTTCAGAAAACACTCCGAGAGATGTAAAATTTCCAAATGATAGAGTCACGAAACCACATCCGAAAATAATTATATTCAATTTCTTAACTGTCGGATAATAATAAAACTCGATAAGGCATAGAATAAAACTTTGTATAGGATTGGGGCCAAACTTTCATATGAGTTAAGACAAAATTCGAAATCCAAGGTTAATACGGCGAAAAATATTAATAATGAATCGTCATGGCCGAAAGAGAATTAAACCGACACTTGGACGAAAAAATTAATCAACTCTTTGCATACAAAACCCTAGGCGTAAAGGATGTCGATAGCTTGATTTTGGCCGCCAAACAGAAAACTATCAAGGTTTCGGCCGAAATAAAAATTGAATGAAACCTAAAAGTCATGTATTACTCCAACTCTTACATATAAAAGAAGACGATAAATTAATCATTATGGCCAAAAAAGAGTAAAAGTCATACTGGGCGTAAATCGGACATTAACCAATGTGAATTAAGTCTAAACGTGATCCAAATAGGGCGTAAAACATAAACCATGTATAAACTGGCCGAAACAAGGTCAAATCAACATTGTATTAATCATGGCATAAAACAAAGTTTAGACAATTAAAACATTACAGCCACAAAATGGAAGTTTAGAACTAAAAAGGTTTCGAGCACAAAAGATAGATGATATTGACAAAATTACGATCGTAAATCCATAAGTCGTAAATCACGATATTTCCAGTATTTGCCGAAAGTCAACAAACTTTAGTTCAAAAAAGAATTAATAATCCTGTGACCTTAATCTGCAAGAAGAAAGATGTTAGTTTATTTACAACATAAATATTTCATGCAGTGAAGAGAAAAAAGAAAAAATATATACATACATATATAATCTTACTGGTACATATTTACGGAGAAAATATTTACAAATTTAATTTAAATCTCCTAATAATATATAAGAATAAAAAATCAATTAATAGAATAATCCGCGGCAACAGCGTCAAAAACTTGATGCGTAAAATGATATAGCAAAATAAAATCGCTAGCAAGTGCAGTAGTCGCTTAAGTAATATAGTAATAGGAGTAAAGAGTGTCGAACTCATGAGAAATATTATTAATTTAATATCTGAATTTATAAATTAATAAGAGAAGAAACACATAGGTTTTGAAGATAAGTTTTATAATTATAAAATAAAATAAAAAATAAAATAATGACGTTGAAGCTAGGTCTTAGGATGATAAGAAATTAAGGATACATATGTGAATAAAAAAAGATAAATTAAACTTCTTAAGATGGATTATGAATTTTTCTAAATTACTAATTTACAAAATTCAAATCAGAGAGTCCACAAACTAGTAATTCTACTATTTAATCCAGCATATCAAACTATCTTAAATTTAATCAAAATTGAAGTCCCACAAACTAGTATTCATGCATATGAGATTAAAATTAAGATGCATTAATATGAAAATCCCAGACTATTAATCACTCCACAAACCGGTATAGACTAACAGATCACACAGATCTAATTCTTCACACACTAGTTATTAGACCTATGTCAATTTTTATTTTCACAATAAATCATTTAATTTAATTAAATAAAATTTGAAATCAAGTAGTCCACAAACTGGTAATTACTTAACTTAGAAATTTAAATAATTAAATCAAAAGCATTAAACACAATTAAAAATTAATCAAAAGAAATTCAATAATAATAAAATAAGACTTCACAGAATTTCCCTTTAATAATAGTCTCCTAAAAATAAAATAACTAAAATATGGAGTTCATCCTAGAATTGCAGAGAGATAATAATAAAATACAATGATAATCAAAAGAATTACACCAAGAATAAATCAGGGCCCTTGGATGCGTCGGAGCGTCAGGACCAGCCATCCGATTAATTCTCTTTTTCTTGGTCGAAGCCTGCAAAGCTCACGACTCGTTGTGGTAGAAAACCAAACTTCAAGGCACCCATTGGATTGATGGTTTCGTTCTCTATTTATAGGAGTCTTCATGTTGATTACGGGCGTAAATCCTATGGCTGAATTTAAATTTATGGATAAAAGTTGATACGGTGTCGACCAAAATGATAAGTTCTTTTAATCACTACGCCCAAAATGATAAACTCTTCTTATCTTACTCTCTTCTTCTAATCTCGGCCGAAATGATAATTTCCTTCAATAATTACGCCCAAAATTATATATTGTTGACCAATAAGTTTTGGCCATGTATGCATGGATTGTTTCATGTTTTGCCCACAAAATCAAGTTGCATTTCTTTTACCCCCAAGGAAGTCAGACCTAACTTTATCCAATGAAGGTGATAAACTCAACTTTACGCCCTGACTGTGATCATCTTGGCTGACATATAATTCCTTCATACGTATTTTGCCCAAAATCTATTTATGATGTGGATTACGGCTGATAACAACTTTGCAATTATCGCTTACGTCCAAAGCCTCTAAATGATATCCAAGTCTAATTTTACTCCTTACGTCGTGATTGAATTAATTCATTGCTTGCCTGTAAAAATAATTATAAAAATTAAGTAAATTCTTCCTTAGTTAAAATATTCAAAGCATTAATAATCAAAATCAATAAATCCAAAATTATGACTAAAATGATATAAAATGATTCATGCCATGATTAAACTACAAAAAAATTAATTAAAATAATAAACTAAAATATGTTATATTTTGCATGCATCAAACTCCCCCAAGCTTAAAGTCTTGCTTGTCCTCAAGCAAAAATTCAAAAGCAAAGCTCAAGAGTATTCCATCGTGGCCGCCATATTATCAGCTAACTAATTTTCCTATACAATTCTTCTGCACACCTACTAATCAGCGTCTTATCATTTTCCATTCACTTAGCTTCATAGAGGGTTTGAATGCTATAAAAATTTAAACAATCTCAAATTCAACCTTTTAGAAAAATAGATAGTTCGTCAAATAATAGAATTAATATTGAACACATAAATACTAATTGTGCTTAAAACTTTTTCCTTTTTCTTTCTCTTTTTTTCACTTTTATTTTCAATCATTTTAAAAGTTCTAATCTTCAAACAGGATTGCATAAGGAAGTCCATGTAGCGGGCCTTAAACTGATGACTCCCATACCAGATGGCCTTAGGGCAACAGGTGATAAGACACCATTAGAATTCACTTGTCCGAACAACCAAGGTTTTGATGATGATCAAGGAGGGGGGATCCCATGCCGGACGACAAGGGGGTCGCCAACCCCCCCCCCCCCCCCCCCCCCCTCTCCTCCTCTCCTCTCTTCTATGTGTGCAAGATTTTTTTTTCACATAAAAGCATTTTCGATTTAAGGTTAGATCTAAAAAATCATGATAGTTTAAAGGTGGTTAGAAAAAAAATAATCTAAGAATTTAAAGATTTATCATTGATTGAATCCACTAATCCTTAATTTTTTACGGTGATCATTGAAAAACATATTTTTACAGTGAGTTTATAAATCATGTGGTTCACATGTGTGAATCTGTATTGAATCCACTCAATCCTCAATTTTTTTGGGGAAAAATAGATCTATAATTACAGGTGATTTATATCTTCAATTAAATTTTAAAGAAAAAATAAATAAACATATGGAGAATTCATATAATGAAAAGCATTCACAATATAAAATCATCCAATAAAAAGATATAAAACTCAGGGGAAATGGATAATTTCACAAGTGAAAGCATACCTAGAATTTCCACCATTTCGATATTGCAGAAGCAAGATTATAAAATTAAAAATAAAATAAGAGTATGCTTTCTAGGGGTGTTCATCGGGTCAGGCCCGACGACCCGACCTAGTTTGGGTCGGGTCGGGTACGGGTTGGAAAAATCCAACCCGAGTCGACCCGATGATCCGATTTTTTTTTAAAAAAATTATTCTTTATTTAAATCTAGGCTTATGTTTGCTTTAAAAAAAATTTAAAAAATAAAATAAAATGTTTAAATAATAAATAATATTTAAATAATTATAAAACTTATTTTGTGCTTTAAAATAAATATTAAATTTTTTTATATTTAAAAAATATAAAATCAGTAAGAAAAAATTAAAAAAAAGGAAAATTGAAACCTGACCACCCGATCCAACTCGACCCGAGCCAGGTCAGGTTGGGTCGGATTTGGCCCCCATGGGCAGCCGACCCGACCCGACCTGACC
Source organism: Pontederia crassipes (assembly GCA_030549335.1). NCBI lineage: Eukaryota > Viridiplantae > Streptophyta > Magnoliopsida > Commelinales > Pontederiaceae > Pontederia > Pontederia crassipes. The sequence goes on from CM060198.1 coordinate 63,897,038, forward strand.
AGACCAGATTTGGTCGGGTCGGGTCACGTTTGTTCACAGGTCGAGTTCAACCTGACCCGTGAACACCCCTGATGCTTTTTATTAATGTGGGATAAGAGAGAAAAGGAGGATGATGAAAAGGAACCAATAACATTGGGATTTTGAAATACGAACATCAAAATTGCAAATATTAAAGGTTCATATTGCTTTTTTTAGAGAGTTTCTTGCTCACTCACTAAGTTATAGAGTTAACAATGATATTCTCACCGGATCTAACAAAACCTTATGATTTGTTTAACTAAAAATGGAAAAAATATTATTTCTTTAACTAAAAATGTTAAGAAATTTCTTCATCTTTCATTTGAAAATAACTTATTAGTCTTTCCTTTGTTACAATCTTGCTCACCAGAACACAAAGTCATGCTAATCTAATTATGCTTCTTATGCTTGTTCCACCATGAAACGCCATGAGAGAGCCTATTTTATAGGTTTGGAATTTTGTCACATAAAAAGGTGCATTTAGTACTTTTTTGTTAGGCTTGCATTTTAATTTTTTTAGTAATATAATGAGTATGTTTTTTAGTTTTGATTTGATTTATTTCTTTTAGTCAGCAATGTACTCTGTCGTGGTGAAATTTTATAATAAAATTATTTGAAAAAAACAAAAAAAAGCCTTGGAGAACTAGCATATCAATTAGAGTCAATTTTGCTTTTGAAATATCAAATATTCAAGTTTCACTGGTTGTGACACTCTTCGTTTTACATATTATTAAATGATTTTATTTATCATAGTTTTATTTGTATTTTTTATGTACTGTTACTTTTGTATATCATTGTTGAATTATTATAAAAATTTAATTGATAAGACAAACAATTAAATTTTTTATAATTGATTAAATTTTATTTTTTATCAATATGCCCTTACTAATGTTTTTTAGAGATTGATTATAGCTTCGAGTTAATTAATATTTCAATAGGAGTTTTTGCTCTTAGATTGCATGATTTATTGTCAAATTGATATTTGAGTTTTAAGTGCAAATATTGCTCGTATTGGAGTGTTTGTTATGTGATATGTTGTTTATAACAATGGTATGGATAATAATAATTTAGGGAATGCAGCAATTTAATTTCTACTTTGATTAGATTATTTAATCTAGTAGGAGTTAACTTAATTGAATGTGAATTAAGATAGATTGATTTATCCTAATAGAAGATCAATACATCAAATAGAACATAATACTTTTAGAAATTAACTTATAATTGTGGGGAAATTAGTTTGTACTTAATCATATTAAGTCAACATCATACACATCATTACTTTATATGAAATTATATGTTTTATTTCGTTGTTAATTTCATTTTAGAAGCATTTTTATCAAACTCGTAATCGTCTATTAATTTCTAAGATTAGATAGTTAGTTAAGTGAATTCTCGTGGGATTGACAATCTTTACTCTTGTACTTTATTACTTAAGCAATTGGTACAGTTGCTAGCATTTGTAATTACTAATTTTTAGCATCACTATTAGTAGGAGTGTTCACCGAGTCGGATCGACTCGTGAATCCAATGACCCGATCCAAACCGGTTTGGGCCGGGTCGAACCCGTACGGATTGGATTTTTTCAACTCGATCCGACCCGATCAACCCAAATTTTTTATTTTTTATTCAAACATAAGCTTATATTTGATATAAAAATTTTAAAAATTGAAATAAATTATTTTAAGTTTAAAAATAATATTAAATAGTTAGAAAAACTTATTTTATGCATTTAAAATAATATTAAATAAATTTTTATATTAAATAAAAATATACAAATAGTAAGAAAAATTCAACTCGATCGGGACTGGGTCGGGTTGGGTCGGATTCGGCCTCAGCCCCCTTGACCCGACTAAATTTGGTCGGATCAGATCGGATTTATTCACGAGTCGAGTCCACCCGACCGGTGAACATCCTAACTATTAGAAAATTAATCTTTATTTACTATTGTAATTTTGTATTTTTTTTATATTTTATGTCCTTTTACTTGTGTAAGTTTTAATCTTTTGTACAAGATTTGATTATCATGCTCATACCATTCCTCCAATGGCGAAAAAAGTAAACATCATCAAATTAAGGGAAATAAAAAAAGTTGTCCAGCAAGAGAGTGTCCACACTTAGGCTACATCAAGTCAAAATAATATAACAAAGACTCAACAAATTCAACATGAGGAATTATCATTGGATACAAAAACTATAATCATGAATAAGTTGAATCTTCTATTCAAGCTACTCTCCAAACAAAACTAACAAATAAAAAAAATATGGAGAGACATTTAAACTTTGAGACATTAAAGTGCCAATTACCAATGGATTTTTCGGTCGAAAAACTACGTATATTCGTCAAAAAATCATGTGTTTCGATGGTTTTGCTCCTGTCATTGCAAACGAGTTTTCGACGATCCTGGTCGAGGAATTCGACCGGTTCCGACGGGTGTGGGTCCTTCCAACCTTTGGAACTTTCGATGGATCCCGTCGAATGTTTTGAAGGCAGGACAATCCTCGAAGCTTTCGACAGATGGAACCCGTTGGATGCTCTGACGGGAGACATCCCGTTGACTGTTACGACGGTAGTTTCGGTCACAAACCTTATTTAAAATATAAAAATAAATAAATGCTAGCGATCGGATCCGACGTCGGATCCTGCCATCGGGTGGTTTTGTTTCGATCCGGTGCTGACGGACGATCTCGTGGCCGGAGTCGAGTGAGAGGAATCGCCGGTGTCGTGGGAGGTCACCGGAGCCGGATCTGGATGCGACATTCGAGAGAGTGACGATGTCGCCAGAGCCGGAGTCAAGCGAGAGACAAAGAGAGAGGGCGGCCATGGTAGCAGATATAGCCGCCAGGCCACTGGATCTGCCGCCAGGCGGCTGCATTTTGTCGCATGGCGACCGGATTTGACCGTGGCAGTCGGATCTCACCTCTAGACAGTTGGATCAGGCCGTGGCAGCCAGATCTCATCGACAGAAGGCCAGATCCGATCATGGAAGCCGGATCTGACCGCGTCGGCCGGAGGCGAGAGAGAGGAAGGAGGGGGCGGGCGTGGGTACTAATCTGGCCGGAGTCGAAGATGGAGAGAGAACGGAGATGAGAGGAGAGAGAGAGCGGAGATGAGAGAAGAGACACCGAAGATGAGAGGGAAGATGAGACTTGTAGGGGGAGAGAGGAGAGAAATGAAAAAACACGCGGGAAAAAATTAGATGGTTCGAAATTATCGAAGGATATATATCCATCGGTAATTCCAAATACTACATCTATCGGTGATTAGAATAATAATTTATTATTAATATATACGATATAAAATTTTATTATTAAACATTGATAATATCATATGTATTGATATATATTATTATAAACATTAATAATATAATATAATATTATAAATAAATATAAGTTGGATATGTATTCTATTATAAACATTAATAATAAATTATTATTTAATTATCGATGGGTCTACCTTTTAAAATTACCGAGGGATTAAGATCTGTCGATAATTCTGAAGCGCACAACCCTTGGTAATTTAAATAATAATTTATTATTAATGTATATGATACAAAATATTGATAATATCGTATGTATTGATATATATTATTATAAACATTAATAATATAATATTATAGTATAAATATTATAAATAAATAGAAGATGGATAAGTATTTTATTATAAATAATAATTAATAAATTATTATTTTAATTACCGACGGATCTTTCCTTCAAAATTACTGAGGGATTAAGTTCCATTGGAAATTTCGAAGGATACATCCGTCGGTAATTAAAATAATAATTATTATTAATGTATATGATATAAAATATTATTATTAAACATTGATAATATTATATGTATTGATATATATTATTATAAACATTACTAATATAATATTATAGTATAAATATTATAAATAAATGGAAGATTGATATTTATTAGATTATAAACATCAATAATAAATTATAAATATAATTACCGAAGGGCCTAGACTTCGAAATTATCGACGAATTTAAATCTCTTGGTAATTTTGAAGACTATGACCGTCGGTATTGTTTATGATATAATGCATATCTATTTTTTTATATTTACTTATATTCTTTTCTTGATGCATTAATAAATAATGTGATTAAATAATAAATATCAAATTTATGAGGCTTATTGATTAAAAAGTGATAAGTAGTTATAAATCTAAGATATGATCCAAAATGTATACTTATTATAACAATTAGCTATATTACGATTAAAATTAGTTATATCTTGAATAGGAATATAACATGTTTTAACTTTATTAAAATTTATCTAATTTATATTATAAATTTACTTACAATCTATATTATATATATATAAATATATTAAAAGTAAAATTATATATGTCTATAAATAAATAAATGGAAGATAGATATGTATTATATTATAAATATTTATAAAAAATATTATTTAATTACCGACGGGTATATCTTTTGGAAATACCGAAGGATTTGAAACTTGTTGATAATTCTAAAGGAAATACTCGTCGGTAATTAAAATAATATTATTTATTATTAATTTTCATAATGCATATCTATCTTTCTACATGTTTATATCATTATTTTTTATTTTCTCATAGATTATAAATAGATTTAGAATATAAAATTGATAAATGCAATATGCACGAAAACTTTAACATAATACCTATAAATATATTAAAGAAAATGAGAAAAAAGATAAAATATTAAAGACAAATATGAAAAAAATGAAAAATAGTGATAATTTATTGAACATATTATATTATATTAATGCATCAAGAAAGGAATAAAAGTAAATGTAAGAAATATGCATTATATTATATTATAAACATTACTAATAAATTATTATTAGTTACTGACGGTCCTAGCCTTCGAAATTATCAAGGATATTGCTCCGTCGGTAATTTCGAAGACTAGGTCCATTAGTAAGTGAAGTAATAAAATATTAAGCATATATTAATTCTATATTACATATATATTATTAAAAAATCATTATAGATAGTCCTAGCCTTCGAAATTATCGACGAATAAATATCCCTCGGTAATTTCGAAGGCTAAACCCGTCGGTAATTATATTTATAATAATATATATATGATATAATATATAAATATATATGACGGTTCTAGTCTTCAAAAATACCGATGGATTTATATCCGTCGGTAATTTCGAAGAGATATCCGTCAGTTACTTACCCATGGATATTTTTCGTCTACAGTAGCGAAGAAAATTTTGGCTCTCGGTATTTCAGAAGGTTTTTCCTATCTGTTGTAAATGTCGTCGGTAAATGCAAAGGATTCTCGTCCGTCGGAAACAATCCATCACAAATTATCAATTTTCTTGTAGTGCAAGGAGACAAAGAATATTGACACATCACTACTCAAATCAAAATTATCAATTGAACTAAAAATCGACACTGAAGAGATGTTCAGTCAAATCATTATAATAATGGAAAGAAGGCTCACGGGACCAACACATCAAACACCTAAAAGTTAGTTGATCGAAATGAGGAGTACAAATGAAGTAGATGATCTTACAAGAGAATTTGAGAGTCAACTCAAGTTTAATGAGTTAGAAGCAAAAGTGTGTGCATTAGATAATTAAGTTGCACCATTGATTTCTCAAAATACAAAAGCTCATAAGCACATTGATTATGACTTCACATTTTGTCATATATTCATGCCACCAAGAATATTCATATCAAAGGAGACGAAGACCAACCACATACTTTACAAGAAATATTTAGCGGTGTATTAAGGATACAAGTGAACATTGAAAAAACCATAATAGCAAAACTAGCTCGGATCATGACGAATCAGAAACCGAATAAACTAAATGTGGAAACTTACAGTCATCCTTCGCTTGATGGAATGGACTTCCAAAATGACACCATAAAAATATATTCTTCTTAGCACGGATGGAAAATGCAAAGAAGAATTTTTCATCAAATAGATTTCATCCAAGTTGTTGTGTGTTTTGGGGACCATGGTCATCTATTTATAGTAGGCACAAGGAGTTTGAAGTTTCACCCATCATGAAGCCTTCAATATGTACCCTTTGATCTCTATATATGTCTTTTCACATTGATGTACCTTTTGTTCATTTTGTATATACCTTTTTATTCTCATACACCTTTTAGTATATGAAAACATATACACCTTTAAACTTTATATACCTTTTGGTATATATATATATATACTCATTAAACTTTATACACCTTCTGGTATATATATACACACTCTTTAACCTTTTGGTATATACATCTTTTAGTCTCTACACATATAATTTCATATCATTTCATATTAATGAATATGTCCATAAATACTTTGATCACTTTATTTGAGCCTTAATATATTTTGACAATCCTTAATTGTATAATTATTTTCATATTAAACCCAATGTTGGAATTATATTCCAACAAATACACAATATAAATTGCATAAATCTGAAGAAAACGTTCACATTTGGAGGTCCCTACTAGTACTAAAATATTGTCTCCAATATGACATCACCAATTGAAAAGAGCATTCCATTATAATTAAAATCGACAACCACATCAACACGTATCATATCTTTGCAAACTTATAAATCCTCGAGGTGAAGAATCATATCATCAACATCAATGGTAACCTCTCCAATCATTACAAATGATAAACAACATTAAAGAAGAGAAGCACGACACCAAAGTCAACAATACTAACCGCATTAACACAATAGTGACACACGTGCAAGACATTTATCTATGCTCATTAGAGACGCACACTACAAGAAAATTAGAATTTTTCGACAGGTCATTTCCAACGGATAGAACTTCGTCACAATTTGCAACGGATAGGTATCCGTCGATATTTTTGACGGTTACAACCGTCAAAAATAAGAATATTAAATTATGCAATATGTTATATTATTATTTTATTTTTCGACGGTTAGGAACGTCGAAAGTTTCGACGGATACCTAATCGTCAAAAATTTTTTACGATCTTAACCGTCGGTAAATGAAAAACAATATAATATAAGAAGTATTTTGTTAAATCGGTAAATGAAAATTTTTTACAGTCCTAACCGTCGGTAAATGGTCTTGACCGTTGAAACTTTCGACGGTTGTGACGACCGCCGAAAGTCTCGACGGTTGTGGCCGCCGAACTTTTGTGTCGGTTACAACCATTGGAACTTCCGACGAGTTTTTTCCAACCGTCGAAAATCGTTTTGCGATGACTATTTTTTTCACAAATCAATTTCGTCGAAAAACCCGTCAAAAATCATAATTTTTGACAGTTTTTGTCAAATCACAACTTCAACCTGATGATCTTGTTATACCTCAAGAATCACCACCACCAAGTAATAACGAAAGGTTGGAAACTTTGGATGTCATTCAATATTGTGATTTACTGAGCTTTGTCTAAAGAGCATCTATCACATCAAGGGGGTGTTTGGGAAGTGGAACTGGGTGGAACTAGCCCCTGGTTCCACCCGGTTCCCCCAAACATCCCATTTGGTTCCATGCTTGGAACCAGGGTCACGTGATCCTGGTTCCAAGCTGCCGGTTCCACCACTTTGGTAAATGGTGGAATCGGGGGTTGTTGCTTTTTTTTTACTTTTTGACTTTTTTTTAAATGATGTTTTGGCTTTTTTCCAAACTTTTTTTTATAACTTTTCTTATATAAGTTAATTTATTTTATTATATATAAAATATTAATATAATATTATTTATTGTTAATTATTTCATTATAAATTTTAAATATTCCATTAAATATAAATTATAAAAAAAATTGAATTTTTATATTTAAATAATATATTTTTTGACAAAATTGTTGACATATTTTTTTAAATTTATATTATGTATTTTAATTTTTTAACAATATTATGATATATATTTATAATACATATTTTTAATTCAATCACCCACTAAAATTAAATCACATCTACTTTTTCCTATCACATCAACTAGCTTATTCCTCATCATCAAATTTCACTTTAATCAAACACAATCCAAACTAATCTATCACTTCAACTATTCACAAGAACTTGGTAGAACTCTAGTTTCCCTTGCCAAACAGTCTCCAAATATTTTCAATGAGATTGTTCCCTTATTGCTTATTTGCAATCTTTATCGCTATAATGAATCACCTTTTATTATTCTCCGCATACATTATATCAAAGTTAAGCTAAACGTCTATAGTTTAGAATGATTCTTGTAATGCCGCCAAATCATACTCCGCCACGTGGCAGAATACGCTTCGAAGACACTACGGGTTATTCTTACGTGTACATCATAATGATCAAAAAGAAGACTTTGATTGGTCAACTCAATATCAATAAAAGTAGAAGACTTAATCATCATTAAATAATAAAAGAGTGTGACATCTTGATATGCGAAAGATTGATAAAGAACTTCATATGAGTTCAAAGAAAAGCTAGTACATCAAACTAAAGGACTTAAGATACCCATGTACAGTCACTTACGAACTCGATCTGTCACCGTTGGCCACCTTCATCGTTAAGATCTAGTCATACATTTAAGAATATACATGGGAGAAATCTCCCTGTGAGTTTTACAACTCAGTATGGAAGTAAGATAAAAATAATCATAAGATCATGATACTAGATAAGAATCATAAGGACATCATCATCATCATATAGAAGGAAAATAGACATCATCATGATATAAGTAAATGATTCTTGTAACATGTCATATGGATAGAAGATCTCTAAGATCATAAGAAATGAATAGATCAAGATGTCATCTTCTTGAGATCATAAGATCAAAAGATAGAGATATATCATAATAAATCATCATTAAATGGCAAGAGTCGATCATCATGGCTATGAGGATCATACAAGATTCATGAGAGATAATTATATGAAGATATAAAATCATGAATTGTATCATTTTTTTTAGATCATATTAATAATAGATCAAGAGATCATGAAAAGATCATCATAAGTGTGGAAAGAGCCACTAATCATCATGAAGAGAGTTCATTATTAATATGCTTCATCTTCTTCATCATCTTATTATTCATCTTTAACTTATAGTGGGGTATATTTCAATCCATGGGGAGACCTGCCTCAATCCGTCTATCATCATAACTGGCAGAGCCAGTCCATAATGGACCGAAGTCAGCCCATAACTGGTCGTCACTAGTCCATCATAAAAAGAGCTCTCCATTTAATATTTTTCATCTTTTATCTTGCAACTTTTAATTTATCTTTCATTAGGACATAAGGATCATGATTAAGATTTGGTCATCATAAAAAAGGATCAACGAATCATACTGATCAAGGTCCTAATCATCATCATTATATATATAACTTAATCAGAGCTACAAGATAGGATCATGGAGAGAAATCAGAAATATATGAACATCATAATCATCATCATTATCATAAGATAGATCAAGATCGATGGATATGGATGAATGTCGTCATTGATATGATTAGATCTAAATTAAGTCATCATAAAGTCGTAATAGACATCATCATTATTATGGGCATAAATAACATAATCATATCACGACTAAAATCAGGACTATGCACATGAGTCAGGGATCAAAAGATCATAAAAATCATCTTGGTAGTATTGGAACCCGGGCCGAGTTCGTAAGGGCAGCATTGAAAGAAGATCAGGACATGGCCCGGGCCGGGTGTAGGTCATACCCGGGCCGGGTTCGTACTTAACAGTTCGGTCGGCCGATTCGACGAATCGGTCGACCGCTCGACAAAAGTCACGGTCGAGCGCGACTTCATCGTGGAACTACCCAGGCCGAGTAGTCATCACCTCGGACCGAGTTCTTCGTTGCAGAGCTTCGCTCTCGCGATAATGGTGGACTCGGCCGAGTTCCATCGAACTCGGTCCGAGTATGGACCTGCTCGGGCAGGGTTCGGGTGAACTCGGGCCGAGTTCCTCTCACGCAAAAACTGCGTAGATGCGCAGTTCACATTTCGTTCGACTTTTTTGACGATGATCGGCGTCAATCATCATCACAAAATATTATACTATAACTAGGTATCAACTAGGACATGCTTCAAGTCTAAAATCATGAATTTAGGAAGAATCTATCCTAGTTCCATACCTTATTAGTTTCTATCTAGAAACTAATCTGTAGTCTTCTTCTTCATCTTCCTCTTCCTCTTTCTCTTCTTTCTATGCCCGCTCCTCTCGGTTCAGGCGTGCGTCCGGCGGCGTCCACACCCTCCGACGAGTCTCTTGTTGACGATGGCGGATCAGGGATGAAATAACGAAGGGCGCACAAAATAAGGGAGGAAAAATTAGGGCCAGCTCGTAAGGAGAGAAGGGGCTAATTTGCTTGATTTGGCCTCATATTTATAAGAGGAGATTTAGAGTTTTGGAGTTTGTTGTTGGAAACAAACTCCTCCTCAGATCTGATTTATTTTAAATTTAATTCATTTTTATCTTTTTTTTTCTCTCTCTCTTCTTTTTTTTTCCTTCTATTTTGGTTTCCAGTTTTATCTCCTATTTTATCTTCTTTTTTTAACGAACCGGGCGTTACAATTCTACTAATAGTTTATATTTTTTTAATTAGTTAGTTTTCTCTTACTTGGTTTGTTTTGTAGTGTCATGGTTTTATTATTATCATTTTTTAATGGATCATTATATATATATGTGTGTGTATGTTGTTTCATTGCATTGTAATGAATGTAGCCATCTGGTCTATTGGTTGTGACATGCAAGCAACATTATTATTCCTTAAAGCCACAAAAATCCTTCTCTTAGGGTTTAATGTTTGTGCTACCCTTTATCATCATACTCTTATTAATCACCATACGATTCATGATGAATAATGGCTTGATTAATTGGATAATTTTTTTATCCACCATCCATCATGAAATGGATGATGATTAATAGAAGTATGATGGTGCTAGATTTTAAAAGAGGTAGCATAATCACTTTTTCCTATTTATTACGCTTAATTATATTTGTACCAAACAATTTTTCTTTATTTCTTCCATCCTATAGTCGTTTTTTCACTTACTACATTTACAAGATTTCTTAGGTAATTTTTTTTCTTTCAACATATAATTTATATTAAAATTTGTTTATTTTTGGCATATAATTTCATTATCTCTTTTGGTGTGTGTCTATAACACATAAACACGAGGTACTAAATTACGTACGCGCGCACGTCCATCTTATAATGAAAATTATTATTTTCATGTCATTTTATCCTTTTAAGAATTATTCATTATGCATAATTTACATTGATCAGTTTTATTTTTTTAAAAACATATTTAATTGGTGCTTAATATCATGTTTTTTCTTTTATTAAGTTTTATGTTTCTCTAAATCTAATTTGTTAACTTCAAATTTAATATAAAAAAGTTTATTAACATCATTCAGCTGTCTATAAAACTTATATGTCATTAATTTTACTTCATCTCTTCCATTAATTTAACTCCATTAGTTTTTATTATAGTTATATAATCTTTTACTATTATAATGATTGTTTGATTACCATTACAATTTCCAATGATATTTGAATTATTTATTATATATTAGTTTTTACAAACATATCTCAATTTTTTATTCTGATAATTTTATTTATTTAATAATGTTTTGTTATAAAAGTCAATTAATATTTGTATTTGGTTAAAACAAAATTCAATTAAGAAGCTTAAAAAAATTTTAAGGACATAAAAAACTTTAAAGTATTTCATATCTACTTCTATTGTGAATTGATCATGGCTCACCTTTGTTTCTTGACAAGCATCTACTTCGATAAACAGCTAGCTTCTTCAAAACTCAGGCGATAATCATCAACGAATTGCTCGTCATCTTCATCAACTGCAATGGCATTACAAAAGTAGGGAAGATGATGATCAAGTCATGGCTCGTTACACACTTGCAACGACCCATGATCTCTTCTATGAAGGCATTCCAAGCTAATGGCAAGGTTGTTGCTTGGTTATAACAACTCATGATTTTCTATGAACATGGCTATTACTCGTGCATCACAATTAATTACATGCTGGTTATGGCCCTTTTTTTATATTACGACCTATGATGGACTAAGCCACAGACAATGCCTCCTCGAATAAAAGGCCTAGTTTGCCATCGACCCTCTCACGTCTCATCGTCCTATCAAGCCACTACAATGGCCTGCTCATGAAGAATCACTCTCTTATGAGTATAGGATTGGTGAGCGCATTTTGGAATTTATGTCCATCACACTAACTCAATTCATCGGCAACACTACAATGAAGGTGTGTCATATTGAAGAGTTTGTGTATACTTTTCTTATCGTATCGGGATGAGATTCTTCGACCAATAGTGTTGGACCACCTATAGAGTCATTATGCTAATTAAGTGCCAAGCACCTCGAGGCCACTTGACAGCTATATAACAAAGAGTTTGGAGGAGTTTAATATTAGTTCCTTAATACTAGTTATCTTCTAATTTCGATGGATTTTAATGTTGTAGCTTTCATGACTCGAATAATGGGAGTGAATCATTGAATTTCAAACATTCCAAGCCAACCTTCATTCAAATGTTTTTGTTCATGGACATTGGATGAAGATGTTTATATGGAACAATCATCGGCATTGTATGATGTTGATCATCCTTCTTATGTGTGTCGATTACACAAGTATCTATGTGGCCTTAAGTGAACTCCTTGTCCTTGGTTCCATGCACATCATGTTATTCTATTGACTTTCTATTCTTTATCATCCAAAATAGACTCTTCCTTATCAATATATGTCGAGGATGGCATCACTCTTGTTTGCATTCGTGTATATTGATGACATTGTTCTCATATACTCAACTCTAACAATGATATTAGTAAGTTGGCATTTAATCTCCACCAATCTTGTATTGTCAAAAACTTGGGGAATTTGCATTTCTTCTTAGGCATTGAATTTGTTCCTCATTAAGATGGAATCATCCTCTCAAAGTGCAAATAGATGGTTGGTATTCTTGAGCATGCGTATATGTCTAAGGCTAGGGGGTGTCTTCCCTAATATTTAAGATGGTGGGTCTTCCACGATAGTCGCCCCTTTTAGTGATTCTTTGATGTACACAAATTGTCAATGCATTGCAACATTTAACAATGGCTGGCCCTAACCTCGGCTTTGTAGTATATTACATTTGTCAATACATGCATCATCCAACTATCCATCACTAGCATGTCTGATTTGAGAATTGATAACAATATATGCTAACAAGTGCACTAATCGCTCAAGTAATAAAATGTAAGAGTAGAGTGTTGAACCCACGAGGAATTAATTTACTTAACTAAACTAATTTTATAGGCTAGTAGGAGACAACATGATTTTGGGTAAAAAGGAGTTGCAGAAAATAAAATAATAGAAAGATAAAGAAAACTAAAATTAAATTAAACTAATCTAATCTATTGATGCATAGGACTTAGGATGATAAAAAAAATTATAGACAAACTGACAAGTTAGTTTCTCACGACGGACTAGAGTTTACCCAAATTATTAATTTTCGTCTAGGATCAATCAACCTACCTTAATTCAAATTAGATTAAGACTACTCCGTCATGGATCATAATCTAATCAAACCTGAGATTAAGATGCATTAAAATGTAGTATCTAAATTATTATCACCTATAACATGATAATGATTAATAGACCACATAACTAATATTCCATCAAAGATCATATAGTTGTGACATACAATACTTGAACTTAAAATTCAAGGATCAATTCCACATAAATCATGCAATTAAAAGTAACAACTCCTATAAAGATAATAGCTAACTATAGAAAGCAATTAATCTCTAAAAAAGCATTAATAATAGCATGCATGTTCGAAAGAAAACTGAACAATAATTAATTATGAAATAAGGTTTAACAATTTGTCTTTAATGATTAAAACTATTACAATTATATCAAACAGAAAAATAAAACTAAAGGATCCAAATTACTAAAGAAACAATAATGTATCAATTAAGCATGAGATCATCCCGACATGAAATAGAGCGGAGAGTACTCTCAGGAACGCCGATGAACTGCTATTCGATCCTCTTCTAGAGTCAATCGTGCAGAAATTTTCTCGGTGAGTCTTCTGAATTTCTCTCACATTCTTGGCTTTAAAGTTCTGGTTGCAGGCCCTAGCATGCCCCTTTATGACTATAAAAGGTCTCTATTTATAGGGGTTCATGTTTTCATACGATTGCAGAAGAAACAAAAACATTTTTTATGTGAAATAAGGAAAATTTGAATCTGAATTAATTCTAAATTTTTAACCTTGTCAAACTCTGAAATTTCTGGAATAATTAGTTTCCAATTAATCCCTAGAACATATGGTAAGAGTTGGAGTCCTTGTGCGTTGAGAAATCTTTCGAAAATAGGCTATGAGTTGAGTTCTGCATCGGTCACGCCCCATGTGTTAAATTTAACGGTTCAATCTTATTCGATTTTGGAATTTTCTACTGCCTTCACGAGGCATGAGAAGGGTCTTCACAGCCATGATTCGGGATATTCATCTTCTATCGTGCGACTTTTTGTGATTTCATGGCCGGTGAGAAAGTTCTAACGGCCCGTGAAAAATAATATGTTGATCTGGAGCTTTTTTATCAACCCGTTAAGAGTATATCACAACCCGTGAGTTGATGATCATTGATTCTAAACCTTCTGTGACATCCGTGAAACTGATGTAACAGTCGATGATGGGATTGCTGGGAGCGTAACGACTTGTTGCCCTTCTCTCACGGCCCGTGATAATTCTTCAAAGTTTGATTCATTGTAGGGGTCGTGAAACTTTGCGATCTGTGATAATCCTACTATAACGACCGTGAAAAATTTGTCACGGCCCATAAGTTGTCTTCATTTGAATTGAGAACCGCTCGGTCTGTGAAACGCAATGGCTGACATGAGATTTGATCTTCACGACCGTGATAAGTACATAACGGCCCATTAAATCAATGATTCTTCTTGCATGCCTCTGGCAGAGCCATGAAGACGAGTGATTGAACGTTAAACCATATATCACAGCCCGTTAAATGTTCTTCACGGTCCATGATAGCTCAATTTCAACACTTGGCAACTTTGCTATTTTTCACTTTTCGACTCCGTTTTAACTCCGATTTGAGCACAGTTTTTCCGTTGGCTTTGTAATTCAATTTTCTTTCTTTTTCTATAGTAAAACATAGAATTTGGGTAGATTTCTATTTATATAAAATTAAAGAAAATGAGACCACAAATTGATGCATGCTATATGAAAATGAATCAAAATAAGATTAAATGCATGTCTAAATATATGTTATATTTTGCATGCACTAATGTCACCAAACAAATCTTAATACATTTGAAACAAAATTTCCATGTTGGATTATTTCTATGTCCATTGACCTATCAAACACTCTAGGATTTCCCTTACGTGAATTGGGCAAGTGGAAGTGATAATTGATGATCAACCGGTAGCCATGACATCTTCCTACAAAATATTTAATGCCCAAGTTGTCTAAGAAGCAAAAGACCATTGCTCGCTCTTTAGTGAATCAAAATATAAAGCTATAGTGAACACTACAATTGAGTTGATTTAGTTACGGTCATTGTTATATGAACTTGGTGTAACTCCACTAAGACACCTATACTATGGTGTGATAATCTTGGTGCCACCTACCTCATGGCCAATCTAGTGTACCACATGTATAAGAGGTGTACTGAGGTAGATTATCATTTCATTCCCAAGGAGATGGCTACTTGTCGACTACAAGTTTGATTTATATTTTCCAGAAACAAAATGGCAAATGTCTTCACCAAGCCTATAGTTGTCTCTCGCTTCAATTTTTAGTGTGACAAGCTTCGACTTCATTGGCAAGACGACTCATCTAGAGGAGGATGTGTTGATAATAATATTATCATATCTCAATCGACGTGCCATCAACGTCACTTTCTTTATAGCAATTTGACTAAAAAATAGCATCCTATACAATTGTTTCATCAAATAATTATATGTTGCACAATTAGTGATTCATTATGTGTAAATAACACCTTTCAATTTGACTATGAATTTTTCTATGACTACTTTCTCTTGCACAATAATTCAAATAATAGAAAGTGAATAAATCCCTAATTTCATAGCTTCCTCAAGTTACCCAAATATCTTATTTCATTTTAGTATTAGGAAAACCTACTTAAAAAAAGAAATAGAACATGACAACAAAATTGACATCCTTGTCCATTATCAACATTCACATAACTTTTGAACTATAAATTTCAACATCAATATAGAAAACTATTGGAAATTAAATAGCCCTAAAATTTCAATCCAAGATTGTAGATTTAGTTAGCGTCGAACTCGTTTATGCTTGGAAGTCAGATTAGGGAAATTTATCGACGTCTTCGTGCTTTGATGCATGTCCTCCTCAATGAGGTTATCAACCTTCACCTTCACCCATAGGTCATTGTAGTCATCCATGATGTTGGCAGACCGTTGATGATCACCTCATCTTCCCTCCTGCCAGCCTCCACGCTAAGAAGAGATATACAATGGGGTATTCAGCATGATTCATCAAATCTCAATAGATCATTTCAAGGGATCGTGCCTCCAAAATAATTGCTCCAAATAAGTTATCAAAGTAGTATAATTCCTATATTATTATTATAATAATAATAATAATAATAATAATAATAATAATAATAATAATAATAATAATAATAATAATAATAATAATAATAATAATAAAAGGTCCCTAGGATTTCTTATTTGTAGGATAACCCATAAGAATTCTAAGCAAAGTGAAACACCAAACAATATAAGGAAAGATAAATAAATAATAAAAGGAAAATTATTGTTAATTACTTAGGAATTCGAAATGAGGAATATAGTATTTATGACCCTAACATTCTCATTCTCCTCAAAATAGTCTTTTCCTCGGCTTTACAAACATATCAAGGAATTACTCTTTCCAATTGCTTCACTAGTAAACTTGAATAGCATGAAGATCATCTATAACGCCCCCAAATCGACCCTCTCCACGTGGCGAAGATCAACCTAGAGACACTACGACATGTTATGACTTTGACCATAATATTGAGCATATCTCAGTCAAGAACCAAGACACGTCAGCGGAAGAAAGAATAATAAATAAAGAAAGAAAAAGGATAATCTTTAATTGCGGAAGTCTAAAAGTGGCTATATCATTTTTAAGAAATAAAATGAAGTTTTATATCATGAATCTATAATGCGAAAGGAAAGAAAAACTAATAAACAATCTAATAAGCCATGTGGTTCATGTATTTTCTTGTCGCAAGAGCTTTGTTACCACACACTTACTCCACCGCGTCACTAACCTGATCCTGTGAAAATCAAACATAGGGGAGGAGGTACTCCCGTAAGCTTTACAAAGGAACCACATGATATACAATGCATGATATGAATAGAATAATCAAAAGTAAGTAATCATGCTTAACTTGAACTTAAAAATGATAACATGACAGCATCATAAATCATAATAAGAATAAGAACAAGAATAGGAAGAAATTATGAATCATGAGAATCAAATGATGCTTAGTAAACTTAGAATCATGGCATACTTGGAAAATCATGATAATAACTTGACTTGACTTAATCATGCTTCTTGATATTAGTTTATTATTATAATCAGGATGAATTTAGGTGCCTTTAGTTTTTGGGGTATGCCGAGCAAACGATATGACATTGTGCGGGTCATTGGATGATCAAACCATGATCAAGAGAGTTACCCTTATCTTGATGCACTTGGCTTGGACTGGCAACCCATTGTTAATCTTCTATCTGAACTTGTTAGTCACTTTTAACAACTTATGTATCTTTGTTCTTTATTCAATGGAGACGATAAGATCAATAAGAAATAAATTATTAAAGGATAGATTTTGAAAGTCAGGGATGGATCTCCGTGAGAACAGAAAATAGGATCAGTGGATTAATTAATAAATCAAATAAAAAGGTTTACTAAAAATTGGTCATCTGGTTCTGAGGAACAATCGACCGATTGGCTTCGGGCCGATCGACCAATCTGTTCGGATCGATCGACTGGTGGATAAATCGGATCGGTCAATCCGTTCAGTTGAATAGTTGACTGGTGGGCAAGGATTGGTCGACCGGTGGACAGGGATCGGTCGACCGTTCGATATAAAAAGAAATCGATTATGGGTCATTATATTGGTCGATTGGTTGCTGGCAATACATACGGACCGTCGATCGATCGGCATCCTAAAAATTATAGAACCTGTGAATTTCTTAAAATCCGTAGTACAATCTCAACAGAATAGAACGAATCAAACATTAATTCAAATAATTAGATAAATCAAGAAATCAAATAAATCAAAATGATAACTTGGAGCCTTCTTCTTATTTCTTTCGTTTCATAAACAATTAGGGCATGGGTTAGAATAATTCAGATGTCATGTAGGATGATTTCAGTTCACCACCTCTGTTCGTGATTAATCCGTTCTTCGATTCGTCGGAAATAGATCAACGGCGCCCCATGTTTCCTCCCTGTTCTTCCTCTCGATCAACGTCTGCAAAGTTCCAACGAAGAGAGCATGAGAAGGACAGAATGTGAGAAGATAATGGGAGAAGGGAGAGTTCCATTACTGCTTGAAATTGAGACGAGAGGGGAGACGTCTCTGCTCGGTCGTGCATAGGACGGCAGCAAGGGAAGAAGGGAACAAAAAAGGCTCGTGAGGTTTTCAAGGGAGAAAAGGGGTTTAATGCTCTCCTAATCAAATCTGATCCCCTTCCTTTTCAAACTTTGAGTGGCATTGGATTTTTATTCCTTTCGTGCTCTGCCTGGCCGCCCATCACATTTTTCCTTTTTATTTTTTATTTTTTTATCTGTTTGTCCGTTGTTACATCATCTTTTAACAAATAACAAACCCAATAGCACTTTCCCTTAATGTTGATGAAATCCTTTTTGCGACATGGAATCTGTTGTTCGGTCTCTTGCACACTGAAGTTGTCAAGATTCTTCGAGGCTAAGTCAACTATCACATATATGATCAACTCCTTTCTATTGTTATCTTCATGTGTTAATTACTCTTCAATCTTTTATAGCGACATAACATCTTCAACATCAATTTTAATGTTTTCTGACGTGAATGTGTTTTCTTCAAAATTCTTTTGCTATGTGGAGATTAAACTGTTGATGTCTCATCTTAAATATCAATGCCAACGCTTTCACATTCCATACTAGATGGTTCTTCTTTAAAATTATTTTGCTCATTTAGATATTGAATTGAAAATAACTTATCTTCAATGTCCTTGCCCTGATATTGCAATAATATTTTAGTTGAGGTTTCATGAGAAAATGATGGGACATTAGACCATTCTGGTTTGAATGAAAATTTATTGTGCTAGTGCCTTAGAATAACCTATTTAATTTCACGTTGATTGATGCCTTCCTTTATTAAAGCTAGGCAAAAACAAAAAGCTGCAACCATAGTCATGGGTTAGCTTTCACTTCAAGTCAAAGATTAGGAAGCAAACCTTCAATAAATGTTTTTTTTTTTGCTCTAATTTTTAGTGCGACTTAATAGCAGTTCAAAATGGGCTGGTACTCTAATATTGCAGTTAATTTTTGAATTTTGACTAGCTTATCTTCTTAATGTTCTTCTCGGTTTGATCCCATTATTTTTAATTTGTTGAAATCATTCTTCAATTTGAGTAACACCATCCAACAACACTAAAATCTCTTGAAGTACACAAACCTTAGGAAACTATAGAATTTATTTGCAGTTATGATAATCAAATCAAAAGCATAAATCATCCACAGTGCCATCCCATGATGATGAGATTGTACTAATATACCTAGCAGATGCAATAGATGACAACGGAATATGAAAATATTATTAGATTAATGATCCAATTAGAAATTTTATATGAAAACTATGTGATAATAATAGAATGATTTTGACATCAATTAATAGGATTGTAAACTTTGATCTATGATCAAATCTCCAATACCTTCAAGACAATTGCTCAAAATAAATTATCGGAAAAATATAACTTTCATAATAAAAGTTCCAAAGTCTATTAAATCCATAATTTTTTTAATTAAAGGCAAGTACTAAATTAAATAAGAAAAAACTAGGTAAATAATAAAATAAAAAAATTAAGAAAAATAGAATCAAGAAAGATAGTAGGATTTCTCCCCCACAAGACAAGCCATGGCTACTTGCTCCGTTGCTATTTGACCCGCGGAGTTTTGGGGAGCTGACTCCTAAGAAAAAAAACAGGAAATTTGGAGAGGATTTTAGTAATGGGCCGAGATGTGTTTTCATATTATTAGGCTTTTAGGCCCACTTATATTTTTGTTGGACTTTTCACCTTGGTGGTTAGAAAATATAAAGGTCACCCGTAGCATGAGCATGTAAATATATTATGGCTCCTACCCACATAAGTAGATAGGAGCCTTCTACCTACTTTAGATGTCATCGGATGTAATCGGTCGACATCCGTTAAAATGTGGTCGATCTTTAAAAAAATTTCTTTCAACGACCGGTCCAAAAAGTTAAACTAGCGATCCCAAATCGGCTCGTCCTTCGTAAATGATGCCCTAGTTCTTTGCTCTCCTCTCATTTGCCCCCTTGAGCGCCTCCCCCATACGATGACCACGCCGATCTGCCATCGCCGCGAGCTTCTTCACCTGCAACCTAGCGACACCGTGAGCTTCTTCACCTGCGACCTGGTGACGCCGCGAGTTTCTTCACCCGCGATCTGTCGTCCAAGTTCCTACTACGGCTTCTTTTTTTATTTTTATTTTCTAATCCTTCAATGCGTGATCTGCTATCCAAGCCCTCACGCGCGATCTGCTATCCAAGCCCTCACGCGCGATCTGTTGTCCAGGTTCCCTAGGCACCTCATCAGGATCTGCTGCTGCTGAGCTTTCCTCACACACGATCTTGCTGCTGTTGAGGTTCCCTGCGGCTGTCGTGGTTCCCTCACGCACAATCTGTTATTGTTCAGGTATGTTCGTTGTTGTTTTCTTTTTTATTTGTGGGAAACAAGCTTTTGGGTCTTTCATATATGGTAATGAAGTCATGTGTTTCTTTTCTTTTTTGTTTTGTATGATTCATATGGTCGCATGACCTTATCAGCCCTCGTGTGCTGTTGGGCAACACAAAATCAGCACGGTAACTTGGAGAGCAGCAGGAGGAACTTGCAGTAGGAGACAAGGCTGACCTTGTCCTCACCTCGCGGCTCTACAAGGAGGTTAAAAACTATTTTGCCATCTGAATAAAACCTGAACCTTTTGTTTTCTATTTGCTCATTCAGTTTCTTTTTCTCTGCTCTCCTTTTTTCCCCTTTTGTGGGTACTTTAGCTGCATTAATTATTTGAGGTTAAAATTAGTATGTGTGTTAATTATCTGGCCTTTTGTTCAAATGTTATTAAATTATTGCTTCTGCAACATGTGTTCAAATGTGATTTGTGGGTACTTTAGCTGTGGTAATTATTGCTTCTACAGCATATTCAAATGTTATTAAATTCCAATGCCATTCGAATGTTATTAAAGCTTCCACAGCATGTGTTCAAATGTGAATTGTGTTCAAATTTTGCATGACACACTGTGAACATTAATCAAATTTTATGTCTACAGATTTTGTCTTCGTACACAATGCCTAAATGCCATTGTCTAGAAGAAGCAATAATAAAACATCTTGGACCGAGAATAATTCTGATAGAAGATTTTATGAGTGTCCATTTTACGAGGTGAGATGTAAAATTTTATGATATGTGTAATTTTATATTAAATTGCATATTTATGATTCTTTTTTATCTTGCAGCAACGAAGGGCGTGCAACTATTTTAAATGGATGGATCCTTCTTTTGAACCAAGATCTACACAAGTGATAAATGAATTGTTGCAAAAAATCGACAGGATGGAGGTTGCAACTTTAGTTGAAGAACCTAAAGTTAGGATTAATAGGAATAGAATGAAGTTATGTTGCCAATATTTTGTTGTAATAATTGTTCTTGTTGTATCGGTCATGCTTATATGACATGAGTTTGCAAATTGGATGGCATGTAATATAAACGTAAAATGTAATATGGATTCTCGATACCATGATTTAAAAGCTGATATTGTTGTCATTACTCTGTGCATATCTATGGTCCAGCAACATTATATCCAATACCCTCTTGCATATTTGTGGTCTCCTAGGCAACTGGAGGCATCTTCCAGATTCCAGAATGTCAAGCACCCTCTGCATATCTCAACATGGTCAAGGATCAAGAGGTAGTAGCAGGCACTTTGGATGGTTGAGAAAGAGATGAGCATGAACCTTGATGCGACATGAAATAGAGGATCCAAGACCCACTTCGCTTTGTTCTTGAGAAATATAATTAATTACAGAGACTAGCTTCATAGACCGAAGGCATAAAGTAACTTTTATGTTAAAATTATATAACCCATCAGTTCATTTATGTATGTATACATCCTCAATTTGGAAGTCCCGCTCAACAAAAAGGAAAGAACAGAAAGGGCTGCAAATAGAGGTTCATTGTCATTGGAGTCATTTGTCTTGTTACCAAGACTTGCAAAAGAAATGAACATGATAAGATCTAACAGGAGCACTCAAATTTTAGACACTCATGAGGAAAACTACAGACGAAAGGACCACCTCATGTTCAGTGGCCTTCTGCATTCTATTTTAAACTACCTTCCACAACATAAGCATCTTCCTCTTTAAATTACGTAAAGCTCAGGGATGTTGTAGATGCATGTCAAGCACCATCTGCATGTCAAGCAACTCTCTCTCTCTCTCACACACACACATAAGCACTAGCATATCTCAACATCTAGATTCCAGAATGTCAGTCTTTTTCATAAATATCCTTAGCATGATACATTGTCTGTATATAGTCCAATGATAAAATGAACATGAAGATAAATTGTTCAGTGATACATTGTTTTACAAAATGCAGCATAAAAATAAGCTATTTTAGTCAAACTTAGGTCCTTGAAAATGCAATTTGATTCCAAAATACCTGCAAGAGTAACTTAGCTGTTATTAACCTAGTGGCAAGAATAAAGCAAGAACCAAGAATCAAAAGTATAATAACCTGGTGGCAATTTGATTTCAAAATATCTGCAAGAGTAACTTAACTGTTATTAACCTAGTGGCAAAAATAAAACAAGAACCAAGAAAGATAATCTAGTGTCAATGGTATGCAAAGTGAAAGATAAGGATAGTGACTCACACGATAAACCATGTGGCAGAAATACAAAGTGAAAGATAAATGCCAGCTTAATCATCATTAGAACCTGTTGATGATAAACCTTGTGGCAAGAATCAAAATACAAAGTAAGCTTGAGAGGCATTAAAATGGAAAACCCAAAATGGTACATGACATACTTTTACCTTCAACAATGGGCATGTCCTTTTTTTATCATGCCCATGCCTTTTGCAAGTTCCACAAGTCCTTTTCTTAGTGTCATTCTGGGATAGCGAAATTTCAACGCTAGATTTAATTCTTTCAATATTTTTTGGTCTACTTTTAGACTTCGTACGAACCAGATCGTGTATGACAAATTGTGAATCTTGTAAGCTAACAGAGGTTGTTTGACTTACAAGAATCTCATTAGCCAACTGTTGAGTTGCATGAATCCCACTTGTGCTCATTAGCCAACTGTTGAGTTGCATGAATCCCACTTGCATCGACAATTACATTTGCAATATGGAAAGCCTGCATCTTTTTTATAACATCATCAATAATTGGAGCTCCAAATTCCAAATGTTTAGGTGACATCAAACTCTACTTTCCACAAGTTACTTTGCCAAGTTAGTTTTTGAATGGGGGTTATAAAATCGCTACCATTGGATGATTTATCAAAAATAGCGTGGGCATTTGAGTATCTCGCATTTATTGTCCAACGATGAAGGACATATTCCTCAGGTAAGAATCCAACTCCTTTCTTATGGAGAACACAAAAAATGTGAGAACAAAATATTCCTTCTTGTTCATATTTTTTGCAAGAACACTTTATGGAAATTTGTTCAAAGTTACTAAATTACACGATATTCTTACCCTCATCAATAGTTCGCATATGATAAACTGAGTACACTGACGTTTCTACATCTTTATATACCTTGCGAGCATATAAGTTGAAGGATTCTGTATATTATTCTTGAAACTTGCAAAATATGACATGTGTGTAAACTGTGCCCGCATGGACCTCTAATGGATTTTTGAGATAATATGCAGGCGAGGAGTTCATAGTTTGAAAATCTTCTTTTTCCTCAATTGCTCGGTGAGTTTGAATAGCCCTATCATATTGCTTTATAAAATCTAAAAGTGACGTGTTAGCATCTGTGAAAGAAACAACGCCATCTACATCTAATTTCCATTTGTGAAAGAAACTCAGATCCACACTTGTTTTACAACAACAACAACAACAACAAAGCCTTATCCCACTAGGTGGGGTCGGCTACATGGATCATACGACGCCATTCCGCTCTATTAGTAATCTCGTTGATCCATGTTCATAAGATTCGACAGGATTTTATGCTGGCTGTCGGGGCCTAACACAACCCTCCTCCTTTATCCGGGCTTGGGACCGGCTATAAAATATAGGCGGAATTTATCTTGAAAAATAGATATGATATGATATTGAAAAATATATCACACTTGTTTTATCTTGAAAAATAGATATGATATTGAGACATTCATGAGTAAAATTTTTTTTTCGTATTGTCCTCAAATGATCAATACAATTTTGAGCAGTTATAAGTGGTTCCCCGGACATATTAAGTGCACGAGCTATTTTTTATGGACCCATGCCAAATTCACGTAAGTTGGCAATAACTTCTTTTGAAGTTGCTTTATTTTGTTTTTGTGATCGTAGATACTCTACTTTTGATGGCGTTGTTAGTGGATGACTATGTTGTTCTTCAAATCTTCTTATCTCTCACTTTCCATCCATTTGTAGGCCAACATATAATTGAACAGGACAATCGTCCCTAACTTCTCTTCTTTGCTTAAATACTTTTTCAACTCTCCGCTTCAATTTTTTATGCCCTTCTTTAGAACACACATAAGTTCTACTGATAACATTTCCTGTAACTCTAGACTTATGTGAAGCTTGTTTCCTAACTGAAAAACAAATCATTTTGACATACATATTGTAATAATTGTATGCTTCCTCATCAGTGTCAAATATCATGCCAACAGATGGTTTCGATAATTCATAAGATTTCACATGCATATCTTCTTCCATGATATCTTCAACATTTAAGACCTCATTAATCCTTTCATCCACATTATCAATTTCATCAGTAACCTCTGTCTCAATCTCCATAAAATAACCTTTAACTAACACGAACAAGAAAATGAGAAAAATAAAGTTGTTAGAATAAACATTTAATTAACATTATCATTTTGCATATCATATACATAGTTCTAATCTGGATTAAACATGCATTGCCGTCATAAAGGTATTCACATTTTTAGTTTAGATGAAACAAGATATGGTATTCACAAATCTAAAAACAATCTTGTTGGCTATGGTAATCACATGTCAAATTTAGATTAACTGTTGATCACATGAATCATCATGCAAGTTGATAAGGTCACAAAACAAAAACAAAAGGACAAAGAACAAAGAAGAAGGACAAACAAAAAGAAAAGGACAAAGGTCACGTAAGTGAAGAAAATTATTTTAGAGAAGAAAGCCTGTTTCCCACAAATAAAAAAGAAAACAATAATGAACATACCTGAAGAGTAGTAGATTGTGCGTGAGGGAACCACGACAGCAGCAGGGAACCTCAACAGCAGCAAGATCGTGCGTGAGGAAAGCTCAACAGCAGCAGATCCTGATGAGGTGCCTAAGGAACTTGGACAACTGATCGGACGTGAGGGCTTGGATAGCAGATCGCGCATTGAAGGATTAGAAAAAAAAATAAAAAAGAAGCCGTAGTAGGAACCTGAACGGCAGATCACGGGTGAAGAAACGCGCGGCGTCACCAGGTCGCAAGTGAAGAAGCTCGCGGTGTCGCCAGGTCGCAGGCGAAGAAGCTCGCGATGACGGCAGATCGGCGTGGTCGTCGTATGGGGGGGAGGCGTTCAAGGGGGAAAATGAGAGGAGAGCAAAGAACTAGGGCATCATTTACGATGGACGAACCGATTTGGGATCGCCGGTTTAACCTTTTGGACCGGTCGTTGAAAGTAATTTTTTTAAAGATCGACCGCATTTTCACGGATGCCGTCCGATTACATCCGACGACATCTAAAGTAGGTAGGAGGCTCCTACCTACTTACGTGGGTAGGAGCCCCATTATATCCATATATTATAGTAGTCCAGTATTAACAATTCTAAATATCCATGATTCATTAACTTAATGGAAAAATGTATTATATATTTATATTACATCAGTTGCTCACACACGTGGATTAAACGTATAACATGTTATACATTGTTAATTTAATTAAATTGTATAAAGACCACTGTTCATAAATATTTCTGCAATAACAAGTAAATTGGGATAACCTCATGTTGTAGAAGTTGTCAATACGATTGTTGACTCTATGTATAAAAAATGCCAAATTAATGGAATAATAAGTAATTACTTAAATTTATCTGAACCTCGTATTTAATTCGAAAAGTGAATGAATATATCGCGTTGTAATGTAAAATGCACCATACATGTGACAGATAAATTGTTTTTTTTTTCTTAATCCCAAGTGAAAAGCCCATAAAAACCCTTCCAAAACCTGCATTTTTTTCTCTTTTCCACTTCTTCTCCACAGCCGCCGCTAGCGGCCGCCCTTCTTTCAGCTCTGTGCCCCAAGTTTCCAGTCTTCCGCGCTGCTCTGATCTTTTCCACTTGCCAAACCTAAATCGCTTCCCGGATGGGATCGTCCCCAAGCCATGCCGCCGCGACTCCGTCCCCGGCGTCGGTCCCCGCCGGCCCTGGAAGCGCCCCTCCTCTCCCGCCTCATCCCTACGGTGTTGGCCTCGCCGGCGTGCTCCCGCCGCCGCCGAAAGACGAGAAAGGCAACGCGGAGCCCGCCGAGCTGGAGAAGGTCGACTGGTTGAACCTCCCATGCCCCATCCCTTTCGAGGAGATCCAACGCGAGGCACTAAGTGAGTACTCCTTTTGGTTGGCTCTGTGTGATCGTCTCGGTCTCGATTTCTCAGTGTTTTGCGCCTTCTTAAGATCTACTCTCGCGGCGAGGTTTTGCTTTCTGTTTAGATGTTGGTTCTTGTCTTGTGTTCGCGTAAAATCTAGGATGCGAGTTAAATCATCGTCTTTGTTACGAATATGGGATTTGGTTGAATGTTATGCTTTTATGGAAAAGAACACATGGAATTACTTGTGCCACTGATTAGCAACTACAAGGACATTATCCCTTTATTGTTCATTTGCAATGGAAGTAAAGAACAATATTTTGATACATGTCCATCAAACAATGTTGAGGTGTTCGTATCCTTAAGCTATTAAGTAAGTTGTATTCCTGAAGTATTTCCTCTGAAATATCAAATATGTTGTGTGTAGTTAACTTTTTCTATTGAAAACTATCTGCACGATTGATGCCATGCATCTTCCAATTCAAGAACTTTGTTTTTTTTTTCCGTTCTGCTTGTTGCCTTTTCAATTAGATATGAAGTGTGTTGAGCCTATCAAATATCTGGATATTGACTTTTAAGTGTTGAATTTGGTGCAAGAAATTGGTTTCACTGGTTTGCTCATGTGGCAAAGGAAAAATGCTATGTTGTGATGAAAAATTAGCATACAGGGGAAAGAAGCCTTGTGAATATGCTTGTTGAAAATATTCTCCTATTGTACCTAAAAGAATCTTCTTCTATTACTACGAATGAAATTGAAAACATGTTATGGCATATGTGATAATGTACTGATCCCTAATGTCATAGCGAGGCTCTTGTGAAATGTAAATTAAATGGTATTCAAAATAATGAAGTTTATCTTAAAGATGGGTATTTGATTTCTCGAGCTTATAAGTCACCTTCTTTTAAAAACTTATTTACAGTCAATCTTGGAGAACAATAAAGCTGAAGTACTGATGTCATTTTGGCATATTGGTTAGCTATGAATCCTCCTTTTTAATATGCTGTAGAAATTATTATTTGCAGTGTCTTTGAAGCCAGAGCTTTTTGAAGGATTAAGGTTTGATTTCACAAAAGGGTTAAATCAGAAGTTCTCTCTCAGCCACAGGTAGTTGGACAATATTAGATGGTTTTTACTTGATATTTTTGCTTCTTATGCAACAATTTTATTCGCATCCATGTTTCTTTAGTGTTTTCATGGGTTCCATGGAAGTTCCTTCACAGTCTTCTGACACTATAAAAGTTCCAACTGCACATTATGAATTTGGTGCCAACTTTTTGGATCCAAAGGTTAGTGTTATTATTATTCATGCACTAGTTGTTGCACATCAATGTTCTCTTAATGGGAAATCTTCTGGAATTGATATAGTTGATGCTTGTTGGAAGAGTACTGACTGATGGAAGGCTTAATGCGCGAGTGAAATGTGATCTGACTGATAACCTCATATTGAAGATAAATGCTCAGGTACTCACCTCATTGGTTTCATTGTGTAAAGATATTTACATTTGGGTTCGGCAAATCATTTGTTATTGCTAACTAACTTCTTTTACTTTGCTTTTGCCAGCTCACTAATGAACCACATTTCTCTCAAGGGATGTTTAACTTTGATTATAAGGTTGGTTTTAAATCTTAATTGTTTCCAGCATCTTGAAATTTTAATCTTGAACCATTTGACGTTGTTCAGGATGGTTCAGATCACTGGTAGTGACTAGCCTCTTACTTTCCATATGAGCTACTATTTTTTTTTCACATTTTGTTTGTGATAAGAGGATTAATCTATGCTATTTTATGCACAACTCTTGCATAATTAAAAATACTCTGCAAAATTTTCCAAGGTATCACATGTGATGTGCTTGATTCAATTTTTTTCCTTCTAAAAAAGTTGACTGTTAAACAAACATATGCCAGCCAATAAATTCATGCTCTGATATTCTCATATCTCCGGATATTTAACTATTTTTTTTTCTGACTCACTTTTTCTTTGAAGTAGATGACAAATGGAGACATCTAAGTAATATTTTCCTAGAGCTATGTGACGATGGAATTGTTGGTTTTAACATTTTTGTACCTTGTTCTGTTGACAAGTAGTTTTCGTCCAGAAAATAAAAGTCTCATCATTTTGTACAGGGCAAAGATTACAGAACTCAGTTTCAAATTGGGAATAATGCCTTCTATGGTGCCAATTACATCCAGGTCTTTCTTTCTTGTTTACATGGTGCATTTGAATGCTTGTCTTGCTCAGATGGTAATCTCCATAATACAGATTTCTTTATGACTGAATCTGCAGAGTGTTTCACCACATTTGTCTCTGGGCAGTGAAATTTTTTGGCTCGGTCATCAAAGGAAATCGGGCATTGGTTTTGCTGCTCGGTATAATACAAATAAGATGGTATCATTTCTGTCCTCCTATGTTATTTGTGGTTTGACACAACTCACTTTCTTTGTTTTTTCTTTGAAAGAAAATCACATTCTTTATTAGCTCGCATGTAATAGAACTTTTGGTCAAGACCATAGCTTTTGTGTTTAAGAGTGAAAACTCTCTATCATTGTCATTGTAGCTTCTCGACCTTTTAAGTTTCTTTTCTTTGGAATTCAAGGGATGACTAGCATGGTGATACCCATCCAGTCATATGATGTAATAAAGCAAGTTACTTATTTTGGTAATCTGAAAAGGTAAAACCATATCTAAGCATCCTCTATCCCAGTAAGAAGTGCCTTAGCATGATGCACAACATTTTCTACATAGTATTAGTACTATGGTGTTGCATTTGAATGACTTGGACCAGCACGCCAACATTAGAATCAAAATATTAGAATAAAAAAAATATTAGAATCAAAATGTGTGCCCAGTTGCCACATCCCTTCAACAAAATTAAAGCAGTTGCTGCATCCCTCCTGCTCACAATTAAGGTGATCCATAAACCAGCCTATGTTCTCAAACCAATCTAGGTGTATCCTGTTGCAGCCGAAACTTCCTGTGTCAATAGAATATCCGGAGAATAGATCTCATCTCACATCCTCCATTGGAACTTATCATGTGTTGTATGACCAATGAACACCTGTCTTCTCTTGAGGTGGCAAGAAAATATCCCTTAAGCGGAAGATTGCAGTCCATCCAACTTCTTTGTACTCTAGAAGATTGGTTGAGCACAGAATGTAGTAAGTGCTTGGTTATTTTTTCTGAGAAGATAAAGGATGTGAGCCAGGTGCTCACATCCATTTTTTATTCATTATAAAAACTTGTATCTATTACAAAATGCCTTCTAATCTCTCCCACTCACTCGCCAAGTTTCTAGCTGCAATTACAATGTTATCAACATAACACTTTTCTCCCTTGAAAATGCAATCATTGCGCAATTGATCTGATAAAACTACTGAGATTGCTGCTGTTCAAATATGTTCTTTCAACTCAAAATTCTCGTCCCTTCAGACAATCAAGCATCCCCCTGATCTCCCCTCTGCATTCAGGGTGCTGAAACCAGTCGACACTGTCCCACCTATCTGTTGCCACGTAGTAGAGTCACAGTGTGCCAGATTCTTTTCCTGCAAACATACCACATCAACTCCCCGCTGCACCAAGTATCTCCCTAGCGTTGCTCACCTGCCACCATCTCTCAGCCCTTGCACATTCCATGTGAGAATTTTTATTTGTGAACTGCTTGGGCGCTAGTTGACATGGACCTTGTACTAACCCCCAATGGTCCTTGCGCTCTCGTCTTGGATCTTCCTGGGCGCCGTTTTGCATGAATTGCTTCTACAACCAGGTCCAACTCTTGTAAATTGATGACGTCCCTTGTTCTCAAGGTGTCACAAGAATCCTCCCGCCACTTTGTTAATTGTAGGGTTGCTGAACTGGTCCCTCTTCAGAGTTGGGTCCCTCCACCTCTTCATCAGATGAATCAGAACAAATCCTTGTTCTCACTTCTGAAGCGCCCCAGATGCTGCTGCTCGTGGTGGGTGTGCTGAGTCTGTACTCACCCTCAACACACTGGTTCGAGTGCGGTGTGACTAGCCCAATTCCGCCTTCAAGTGTGTCTGAAATGCCCCCATACTTGTCAATCACCACCAGCAGAGAAACAGATTAAGCCCGATAACTGTACGGACAAGGGTGCCGCGTCCTCTCGGCGAACGCTTAGGGCATAGAGGCCCGTCCGTCGTCGGGGGCCTCTCTCCGGCGGCCCCCGTCGTCGCCGGCGTCCTCCGTCTCCGGCGAACTTCCCGGACGGCAACAGTACTGTAGAAACAGTTTCGCCCGGCCACTCTGTCACCTGACACCTCATCACCGGAGCCACAGTTCGCCTTCTCTTGCCAGCGCCCCCATCCCTTCTTCCTCCAGCATCTTCCATGGGTCCATTCCTGCGATGATCACCTAGGGCACGGCAGCAGTCCTCGCCGGGGGCCCCGCCGGCGGTCCCCTGCCAACACCTGCAGTTTCCGGCGACCTAATCTTGCGACAGCTCTTCGGCGGAGGTGTAGGCGACTGGAACGTCCTGCTTCGGCGCCTCTCTCGACCTGGATATGGCGTTCCGGCCTCCCATCAGCTCCATTTTGGCCGGCGTGGTCGCTTGCTCTGCTGCTGCCTGACGCCTCGCTCCTCCTCTGTTCTTCAGCGGCGTCTTCGACTTCTCGGCGCGTCTGCTCCCTCCTCCTCCTTGAACTTTCTGTGACTACTCCGGGGGTTGTATCTGGCAACGCTCTCCCGGCCGGTTGCTTCGACGGTCCGACTCGTCTTCTCCGGCACTGTTCTTCAACCTCCCTGGTTCGTCTTCTCCTTCTCCAACACTCTGCTCGGACGTTTCTCTCTGGCACCTCTCTCTCTCTGTCTCTGCCTCTGCCCACTTTCACACCCCGGTGGCCTTTGCCAAGTTGGGTGCGCTCGCTTGGCAGGCCATTCGGACACTCCACGTTGATCACGGCTCATCTTCTCCGGCGGCTCTGTTCTGGTGTGCAGCGGGAGGTGACGAGGAGCCCTCCGCTCCCTCTCCCACATCGGACGTAGTTGCTGGTCAAGGTGCGGTGTGCAGCGGAAGGTGACGGGAATCTCCCCTCTCCCTTTCCCACACCGGGTGGCTGCTGATTGACCGGAGCACGGGCTTCGTGAAAGTACCGCGGCCGCGCCCACCATGCGTCGCAGGGCACTGGACGCCGGAGACGGCTGGATGACCTATGAATGTCGCGGCGACGAACTCTACCGTCAAACTGTCGCCGGCCGATGACCCACTGCTACAGGTGCCTACAGCAGGGCCATTTCACCCAGAGCTGCTCTGGTCCCCTACGCTGTCTTCGATGCAGGGGTGAGGGCCACTGGAGGTTGGACTGCCCTCGCGCCACGCTGCTAAGACCACAGTTAACTCCGCCGGCGGGCAGTGCAGCAGCTTATACTGTGCGGCCGCCGCCGCCCCCCCACATCACGGTTCCATGGACGCTTGAGATCCAACGGAACGCCGATTTTCTCACGGGATGCATCGTCGGTGAAACTACTGGCTCCCCCCCTGATTTGGCGATGCTTCGCACGGCGATTGTGACCAGCGTCGGGGAGTCACCACCGTTCCACCTCAGCCGGGTCTCGGCAGGGTTGTGGCTGGTCGTCCCCGGGTTGTCACAGCAGCATCAAGCCCTTTTATCATCACCAACAAACCTCCCGCCTCACTCCTGGGTTAAATGGCGCCCATGGAAGATGGAGGATGGTGTGACGCCCGCCCCTCCGAGGAAACGATATACCATAGCCATTCACGGCCTCCCGCTCCACCTTCAGCGGCCGGAGGTCGTGACTACGATCGCGAGACAGATTGGCGACCCCATTACTGTCGTCCTTCCCCCTCTTGGATCGCCGGACTTGGCGACGACGACAGCGGAGGTCGAAATCCGGCCGGGCTGCTGCCTGCCGACATCGATGATCCTCACCGCTGGTGCTGGTACCTTCATGCTACGCTTAGAGCTCATCACGCGTGCCGCCTCGTGGGCCGAGGTCGCCGCCGGCCAGCAACTGTCATCGGCGGTCCTGATGACACGAACAGCAAACATGAACGGCGCCCGTACACAAGCTGCCCTATCTTCGCCGTCTGCTAGTACCGGCCCAGGGCACGGTGCTGGGGCGTTATCCGGCCGCAACGGCCGTACTGAAAGCAGGTCGTTCGACCGCACTACTAGGAGAGGGGGTTCACAAGGCGGGAATAGTCATATCGAGAGGCACGGCTGTGAATCCGGTGTGCATGGCCGTGACAATACTTCTAAAGGTAATGTGCTGCATGGCCGTGGCACCAACTCTGAAGACTCAAGGCACGGTCGCAATCGAAATGCTGAGGGGGACAGCCGCGACACCACTGATATGCTGCACGGCTGGGACGCCACCAATGAAGATATGGGTCACGACCGTGACACCGACAATGGCGACAAGGGGCATGATTGTAACTTAGATGCTGAGGGCAGGGGGCACCAATCTGATGGAGAGCCAACGGGAGGCGGGCCGCCATCCTCGGTCCAAGCTGGAGCACAGAACCTCAACCCCCCACCCCCTTCTGCCCGATGGTCACCGACTTCCTCCAGGAGGTCTGACACTGTCCTGCCCTCCCCATCATCATCTCGACTGCCTCTCTCATCCGCCACGGCTACCCACCATTACCGCCGTAGGCGAAGGTGCACCACAGCCACCTCGAATTCGCCGCCCCCACACTTGCCGCAGGGCTCCCCTTCGCCACTATTGTCGAGACTAGGGACGTTGGGCTCGCCTGCAGATTCGTGCGAGGCCCTTATGTCCGAAACCCATGACCGGGGACACCGTCGCCGATCTGCGTCGCTGCCCCCCGTGGGTACCTCACCGACTTTTACATCAGCAGACTGTTCTCTCCTGCCTGGCTATGATGAGGAGGAGGTTTGCCTCGTGGCTGGCACGGCCGGGTTGCGACATACACGCCGTCGGGCCCGCCTTCGTTCGGAGGTGGTTGGAGGTTCTCTTAGGGGATCAACTCTGTGATCCGATGAAGGTCCTTACATGGAATGTTCGGGGGCTGGGTGACCTCGGGAGACAGCGGACCTTGGGCCGCTACCTTCGTGAGTGGCATGTGGACGTCGCCCTTTTAGAGGAGACCAAGCTGACAGATTGTAGCTTGGGGATCTGGGCACAGATTGGGGGGCCCCGCATGTGCCTGCAGTGGGGCAGTCTGGTTGTTGCATTATTGGATGGAGGCCGAATTTTTTGTCAGCAGTGAATTCTTGGACAGCCCGGTTCTCGGTGACAGCCCGGTTCTCGGTGACAGCCCGGTTCTCGGTGACAGCCCATCTGCGGAGGTCAGGAGATGGCACCGACTACCTTATCTCTTGTGTTTATGGATCCTGCTCGGCGTCCCTACGCAGCACATTGTGGGAGGAGCTTCGTGAGGCCTGCGCCCACCTTCCTGATGCTCAGTGGCTGATTGGGGGTGACTTCAATGTCACCCTTGACATGGAGGACCGGCCAGTCAGACGCCAGGGGAGAGACC
The DNA here is from genome assembly GCA_030549335.1 of Pontederia crassipes. Taxonomy (NCBI): domain Eukaryota; kingdom Viridiplantae; phylum Streptophyta; class Magnoliopsida; order Commelinales; family Pontederiaceae; genus Pontederia; species Pontederia crassipes. Next base: position 63,931,557 of record CM060198.1, read on the forward strand.
AGGGTGCGGAGGAGTTTCGTGACTTCATTGACTCACAGTCGTTGGTTGATTTCCCGGCCACCAATTGTCGATTCACATGGAGGAGCACAGTTGCACCGGCTGCTAGATCGAGGATCCATCATTTTCTTGGCTCTCTTGAGCTCGCGGAGGCTCATCAGCTGGCGGATGTTCAGGCTCTTGATCGTCCGTTCTCAGACCGTACCCCCCTCCTATGGATGTCCAACGACGATCAGATTCAGCGTTCCCTCTTTCGCTTCGAGAGGTCATGGCTTTTGGAGGACGGGTTTCGACAGCTGGTGGACCAGTGGCGGAGGGTGGCACCCTTGGATTCCGCTGCCAGGACTTTAGCGACGCGCTTATCCAGTTTGCGCTCATTCCTCTGTCAGCACCGTCGGCGGATCTGGGAGGATCGGGCTCGTCGTAGGACGGACGCCCTCGGGGTCATAGCTCGGATGGACCGCACTGAGGATTCCCGGCATCTCACTGACTCTGAGATGGATGAGCGCAAACGCGCACAGGAGACGATTCAGCTAGAGGACAGGATTGTGGAAACCCAGTGGAGACAGCGATCTCGTCAGACTTGGCCCAGGAGGAGGATGCCAACACCAGATTTTTCCACTTATATGCTAGCTCTCGCCGGAGGGCGAAAATGATTGAGCAGTTAATCATACAGGGGCAGCAGATCTCCGACCATCAGCACATTGGGGATTCCATCACTTCTTACTTTCGCTCCACTTCTCGCCGACAGCCTTTGAGCCCTTGGCGGTGGGCTCCTGGTGACATTCCTCGGTTGAGCGACACTCAGTCATCATTACTGATTCAAACGATCACTGAGGATGAGATTTTTGAGGCCCTTGGGGACCTCAATAGCGAGGCAGCCTCTGGCCCTGATGGTTTTCCCGTCTTCTTCTATAGAGAGTTTTGGCCATTGGTGCGTGATGATGTTGTTGCGGTGATTCGGGAGTTCACTGACGGGAACCGGGGCTTTGAGCGTCTCAACCGATTCTTGTTGTTCCTGCTCCCGAAGCGCACCCCGGCAGAGCGGGTTGAGGACTTCAAATCGATCGCCCTATCCAATGCCATTTACCTTCTGGTGGCTCGAGTATTGGCAAATCGACTTCGTGAGGTTCTTCCAGTACTGATACATCTTGCGCAGTCAGTCTTTATCCAGGGCAGAACCGTCACCGACAGTTACACCATTGCAGCAGAGATCACTGCCCAGTGGAGGAGGAGCTCCACTCAGGCCTTCTTATGGAAGGTTGACTTCTCCAAGGCCTATGATATGATTGCATGGTCCTTCTTGTGGCATGCCCTTCATGTTAGAGGCTTCTCGGCGACTTGGATCACTTGGATGAAGCGTTGCATCACTTCCGCTTCTTTCTCGGTCCTGGTCAACGGGACCCGTTCTGGGGACTGGGTTCAGTCTCAGAGGGGCGTCAGACAGGGTTGCCCTTTGGCTTCCATGCTGTTTGTCCTTGGTGTTGATGCTTTCGCCAGATGCATCCAGGCTTCCTGCGAGGCAAGACTTTTTCGTGGTTTCTCCACCAGCCTCGTACCTCTGCTCCAGTATGCGGACGATACCATTTTCTTCATCGAGGGCTCCGAGCAGGAGGCTCGACGGGTCGCGATACTTCTGAATATTTTTAGCACGACGACTGGTCTCCAGATTAATCATGCCAAGTCCTCGTTCATCCCCTTTGGCATGATTCCGGAGGAGGCTCATCGGTGTGCATCCCAGCTTCATACACCGATCAGCACCCTTCCGATCACCTACTTGGGACTCCCGCTTTCGGACCGCCGCATCGCCTTTAGAGGTTGGACGCCAGTTATTGAGCGTATGGAGCACAGACTTCACAGTTGGCGTGCACGTCTATTGTCGCGCGGGGGCCGACTCGTTCTACTACGGTCGGTGCTCTTGGCCCTTCCGACGTACTACATGTCGGTCCTGCCACTACCAGCCTAGGTTCTTAGACGTTTAGACTCACTCAGGAGCAACTTTTTCTGGCAGGGGCGTGGCCTCGATCATCACGGTGTCCACCTGGTTGACTGGTCCAGTATTTGCCGGCTTGCCTCTCATGGGGGGCCTAGGGGTCCGCGATTTACGGTATGCCAATTGGGCTCTTCTAGCCCGTTGGCTGAGGCAGATTATGGGGCCAGAGGATAGTTTGTGGCGTTCGGTGTTCGATACTTGCTATGGCCGGGATCCATCTTGGGAGTCGAGATTCATTTTACCCCGAGGGGCATCATCTTTTTGGCGGGGTGTAGCGGCCGTGGCGCCGCGGGTCCGTGACCTTATGGTTCCTTCCCTTGGCTCGGGGAGGGATTTCTCCTTCTGGCGGCACGCCTGGACTGCTAGTGGCCCTCTTGCTGAAGCTTTCCGCCGACTTTGGGCCCTCTCGACTTTCCCCGAGGCGACGGTTGCGGACACTTGGTCCGAGGAGGGGGAGTCGGGCTCCGGTGTTTGGTCTCCCCGTTTCAGAGCACATTTGCCATATCAGCGCTTCATCGACTTATTGGCCCTTCACCAGCGATTAGCTGGGATACGTCCGGACCAGTCCAGGTCAGATGTTGGGTTTGGCTATCGGAGTCCTTCTCGGTGCGCAGCCTCTATATTCGCTTTCTTCCCTCCTCTACACTACTAGAGGATTTCAGGACGGATTGCAGACTCATTTGGCGTACTCGGGTGCCGCTTAAAGTCAAGATCTTTGCTTGGCTTTTACGGCGTGGACGGCTTCTTACCAGGACCTACATGGCGCATTGGGCTCCGCACAACGATATTTCTTGCGTCCTTTGCAGCGAGTTGGCCGAGGACATCATTCACCTCTTTTTCGACTGCCCCACATCTCGGGGCATATGACAGTAGACTTCCATTGCGACGTTTTCTCTGTCAGATCCAGAGTCCATATGGCAGACCTTCCAGAGCATGTTGCATCAGAGATAGAGTTGGCGAGTGCCATTGATGACCTTCTTGGCTGGTGCCTGGGCCATTTGGCTTCAGCGCAACCAGATTATCTTTTGTGGGGAGCGATGTCAGCCTGAGCGTGTTGTACACCACATCTCATTTCTTATCAGAGAGTGGGGTTTTGGCTAGCTTTCCTATTGTGACCTTGGTCACTTTTTGCTGCTCTCTCCTAGAGCTCTCACATGTACATCTTTTCATACTTTCATATATATACATTGCTGGATGACAACCACAACTTTGGTAGTCATCCTTTTTCTGCTAAAAATAAAATAAAATAAAAATCACCACCAGCACCTCCTTGATTTTCTGCTTGTATCATCTGAGGCAGATCCTCCTTTTCTTTTTTATTTTTTGCTTGTATCACTTGAGGCAGATCCTCCTTTCCCTTTTTATTTTTGTGATTCAGATCCTCCTTTCCTTTTTGTTTTCCTCTTCTTGTATCAGAAAATCCATCAATAACGTCTCAGCTGATTTCATGCCCTTTCCTTCCATCTGTATCCTGCTCTTCTCATCTGACTGGTGTGCTGGCAGTTGTTTGACAGGGGAGCCCACAATTAATTGGATAGAATTTACCTCATTATTGCTTGCCAGGATTCGTGGAATCACAATCGCATCATCAGTGTGATTTTTCTGCACCGTAGATTGCGTTGTCATTATGTTCTATAGCCGGTCCCAAGTTCGGATAAAGGAGGAGGGTTGTGTTAGGCCCCGACAGCCAGCGTAAAACCCTGTCGAATCTCATGAACATGGATCAACGAATATATGAATAATATACCGAAAGGTTTGGTTACTAATAGAGCGGAATGGCGTCGTATGATCCATGTAGCCGACCCCACCTAGTGGGATAAGGCTTTGTTGTTGTTGTTGTTGTAGATTGCGTTGTCATTCTTCTCTCCGTCACCAGCCAGAATGATTTGGCTCCGGGACCTGTTGCTGTTCTTCAGCATTTCCAGCCTGGAATGATCTTCTCTGTTGTTACAGAAATCGACGCCTGTATCTTGTTCAGGTTGCCAGTGTCCAGAGAGGGAAAGATGACGTCACATAGGGTGGCAAATGGAGTGACCATCACTGCTATTGTTTCAGTGCACCAGAGATGTAGCGGAACACCACGGAGAAGGATGTTGATTATTTGCCTTGTCTCCTCTGTCCTGCCACCTTCCTCCCTGGACCATCGGCAAAGGTGCACTGCCTGTCCATCTTCATTAGGCTCTCCAGTTGACTTGCTGATGCCATCAAGAGTAGGGAGGAGGATTCTGACAGCCTAGACAACTGAAGGTCTCTACTTGTGGCATCTTTTATGTGATTGCCGATCGCACTTCATCCATGGTAAGTTGCCCTTTCTCCACCAGTTGCCCTACTGCGCAGTTCCTCAACATCTCCAAGTTATGGCTGATCATAGGCTCCACGGCGCCTTGATTTCAACTACCTGATCGTGCGGTGATGTCCTCTGCTGTGCTACATGTGTTGGGTTCGCACTGTCGCCAACTTTCTGATGGGCAGAGGGGCATCTAGCACGGATGTGGCCCATACCACCACATGCAAGGAATCTTATCGGATCTCTGCAATCCCTTTGGATGTGTCCCCAACATCTGCACCAATAACATTGTACTTTTCTCCTCTCTGTTGCTGCAAGTTGGGTGATCCTCGGCGTCTCACCCTCTGCCACTCACCTCTGGTGTCCGGCATGTTACTGTTCATTGGTATGTTTTGGTGGTGCCTGGGGAATGGGATTCCCCTAGGCTGTTATGGGTGGAGCCATCCGGAGGGAGTCTCCGGACGACTTTCATTTTTCTCATCTTTATTCTGGAGATCCAAGTGCTTGGTTATTGAACTGATTTCCTAACCATTGCTGCCTATCCCTGTGATAACTGTCACGGCCTATTCTTGCATTTGACATTTCAAATGTTTGCTCTGTATAAAGATCCAAGCAATAGTTTCACCTCATAATTGCATCAGTTAAACATGTTACCTGAACTTTCTTTACAAAAGCAATAATCTGTCTCCTTCATGTGTGCTTTATATGTGATAGATGACACCCTAGGTTATGAAAAATCTCCTTAAGAGATACTTTATTAGTGTCTCGTTCAATGTTTAACATCAAAAGCCACCTCTCATAAGTCTGATAAAGTTTGACATTCAATAGTATTGACTGAAAGTCCAAAAGTTGTTATTTAAGGTATGACTATGAGTTAGACTTCATGGGACATTTTTGTAGTCTTGAGATCACACTTTTAGCTCAGGGAACTCCTATTGTAATCTTCTCTTTCTATCCTCCCCTTTTCAATCAAAGTAAGAAAGTTCCTTTTTCCTGCAAAAAGAGAACTTTCCATTCAGTCAAAGTAAGAAAATAATGTATGTCTGTGATTTTTAGTCCTTTATGTGTTTACTGCTGGTATGAGTTACATGAGATTCATGACGACGTAATGAGTATTATATGCAGGTTGCTACGGCACAAGTTGCAAGCACTGGAATTGTTGCACTCAGCTATGTTCACAAAGTGTCCGAGAAGGTTAGATTTTGCTAATGGAAACCAAAGTATCCTATTTTGCCTGGGTGCATCCATCTGAAGTCTTGCAACATGTATATGTTCTTTCAGGTTTCTCTTGCATCCGATTTCATGTATAATCACATGACAAGAGATGTCACATCCAGTTTTGGATATGATTATATCCTTAGACAGGTAGTCTTCCCAATTACGTATTTAATGTTGCTTGGTTATTTATTGAATTCATTCACTATATACTTTGCTCGAGACACTAACAAAATTGACACCTTTTATATTATTTTCCAACTTTTTTCTATGGTGAACGAAAACAATTATGCCTAAAAAAAAATTTATGCCTATTCTTCTAAAAAAATTATGTCTATTCTTCAAAAAAAAAAGGGAACTATTTCTAGTTAATTACCCTCCAAAGAATGGCATGATAGTTTCCCTAAAAAAATGGCATGATAGCTCAATCCAAATTTCTATATATTGATGGTGCATTATGATTAAATTTGTGTTAGATGAGCTAATGTGTAATTACTTCTTTTTCCCTTGCTGGAAATACATCTTGCAGTGTCGTTTAAGAGGGAAAATTGATTCAAATGGTGTTGTGGCTGCTTTTTTGGAGGAGCGACTAAATATGGGTGTTAATTTCATTCTTTCTGCGGAGGTTAGTAGTTCATCCTCTCCGGTGCATTGTTCCCAAACAAATTTTAGTGACAAAAATAAACATGAAATTCTCATGTTGTAGTTCCAAAATTTGCTGCTTCTAATGACAGTACTGAAACGTCACTGAGAATCATCATGAATTGATCTGTACTGCAGGTTGATCATAAGAAGAAAGACTACAAATTTGGTTTCGGTTTGACGGTAGGAGAGTAAGCTTCCTGATGCCTTCAGTAATGACTAGCTTCCTGGCCTCTAGGTTCGCTTGGCTGATGTTATCTTTCATGGTTCCTGGACTACATTGCTGAGGCGCACCTCAGCTATGGCCGCAAGTTCACCTGCGTTGAATATTTTAATAGGAAAAAGGGGCTACATCTTTTTTTGTACTTTTTGAGTTGTTTTCCACCGTGATATCTGTCTTATAGGGCATTCATCTGCCATTTTGGCTGTTGTTTTATGTCCATTCTTTGTTCATCATAGATGAAACAACTTTCATAAAAGCATAATCAACATGAGGAATCCTTTGCTCAAGAGGTTGGTGAAAGTCTGAATTCATCATAATTGCATGAAATAGCCATTGTAATTCTCCATCCGAGAATGAAACATTTATTGGTTCTTTGGCATGCAACTTTTCAGTTCAATTGTGCTTTGACTTGTGAAACTGAGCGCAAATACTAGGAAATAAGGAACAGTATAGTTCCCATGCTATACATCGGAGAAGCTATAAGTTGGGCCTTCTGTGCAAAAAAACGCACTGATTTCCTTGTATTTACCCAAATAATTTAAAATGTATTTGTCGATGCAAATAGATTACTCAACGCTTTCTGAAGTAGCCTTTGAGAAATGATATGTAGAGCTACAATGAAGGTAGAGCAATTCTTAGTCGTATTTTGTGGTTACACTATTCGGATACTAATTTAGTTATATTGTAGACTTAAACATCATCCTACTACTCTGTCCAGTTCTATGAATTCAAACACCTTCACTTGTATCATTCATCACAAAAGCTTGTGATGGCATATAATCACAGCTCAAACGCATGCCAATGGAAAATTTATAATAATTGCCATATAGATTGCGTTTATTAGAAGTTTTCAAGAACTTTAATCTTGATGATACATATAACAAACCAACTGATAAAAGTAGAATAGTAGATGCATTCACAACAACCATAACTCGTCATTGAGTTAGTTTTCTTATTTATCACTATGGAAGCAACGGGTTAGATCCCAAGCTCCTACTTAATTAGGAGGGAAGAACATTCTTATTTATCACCTCGGAAGCAATGGATTAGATCCCAAACTCCTACTTAATTGGGAGGGAAGAAGATTTCATCTGAGGTCCTCTTGGACCTAAATTTTTGTTCCAAGTCGGATGTGATATTGAAGGAAGCTTGCAACACCTCGGGTGACATGGCCTTCCACACTGAAGTCCTCCCAGCCAAATGCGTGAACATAGGGCTACATTGTCATAAAAACAACATGCAATTCAGGTATATTACTATTTGGTAATAAAAAATGAATCTTGGAACATATCTAGTCCATGTTTCGAACTTACTTGGGGGTTGTGATGATAGAGAACCAATCCATACCGTCAGCATCAGCAATTTTGGACACAACAAAGAACCTGGGAACAATGAATAAATATCCAGCTTTGACATGAGTTTCAAGGACCCTCTTGCCATCAATCCCCACAACTTGCACACGACCACTCCCTCTAACGATGTAGGTCACTTGGAAGGCCGAGTCACAAGAGAAGCCAGGGGAGCACATTGCATGGCCATTCAGCCTCACGAGGTCGGCACCTAGCCCTACCTCACCAACTAAAGGCAAGTTCTTGGTGTTTAACACTACAACACAACCACCATTCTTAATGTCAACATCTAGGGGTGCCTCCTCACAATTCAACGCCACGCCATCCCTATCGTCGTCCGATGGTTGCGGCATGGCATGATCATCCTTCACCTTGATGATGCTAGAATTAGTCTGGCTGTGGACGATGGTCTTCACCTCCTCCTCGTTGAGGTCCCAAGCACGACCCACAAATTCAGAGCTGAAACCAGTGAAGATGCTGTTCACGCCAGTGATTTGGAAATTATTAAATTGTCCAACCTTGTGACCCTTCGAGGTCTCTCCTAAGAAGAGCACCACGAGCTCAACATCGCTAGAGTTGAACCACCAGGTCACGACACCAAACGGGAGAGCCATGGCATCACCCTTCTTGATGGCAATCACCTTTTCTTTGGTGGCCTCCGGAAGCACAATTCCACATGTTCCGCTACCTACAAACAAGACCATAATAGAATGTCAATTATATCCATGACTCTCCTGCCATGCATGCCATGTCTAAAAACAATTTGATACTTATTTATGCACTCAAGAGGGTATGATCTAACGTCAGAAGACAAGAAGCAAGACCGTTCCATCACAAGAAAATGTAATAGAAAAAAGTGTACATAACTTGGACCATTAATATCTTTTTCATTAATCGAACATGTAAATTTTTTTTCCAAATAGGTCAATCAAAGTATTTCAATTATTGTTGATTCACCTTGAAGGACGTAGGCCACCTTGGCAGAATCAGAGTAGCTAGGAAGGGCGAGACCATGCTTCTCCAGTGCAAGCTTTGCTGCGCCGATGTTGGCAACACGAAACATGGGGAGCTCCTCACTACACCACGTATAGTACGACCCTCCATCCCCTCCGTACAACTTCTTTGAGAGTTGGGGTGTCAAGTCGAGATCCATGGTCGAGTAAGAGAACAAAGAATAACAAAAGAACTAGGAGAATTTTGATAGAGAGTTAATTAAATTAGCGAAAGATAGCTCTGGTGAGATATTTGATAAGAAAAATGGCAGATTATTTATAGAGTACTATAATGCTAAATTTAGACTTGTTGGTTAAGCCAAAGAAGGTAAAATTCAAATACGGTTGTTATAACCCTGAATAAGGTAGAATTTAATTTCAATCTTTATCATGTTTGCCTGAGTTAGCTTGGTTGGTTTAAACGTTTCTACATTGACAGTCTCCAATCATGTAAAAATCTCAGCAACCATTGTGCAACAACGTTAAAATTCAATTCTTAGTAACCATTGTGCAACAAGATTAAAATTCAAATCTCAACAGGGTCTACAAAAGTTGAGCTGCAATTCCGATTCAGCAGCATTTTTCAATCGTTCATTACTGCTGGATCATAGAGCAGCATGTGAAATAAGATTATTAATTCTTACAAAAAGGAAACACCAAACCTGCATGAAGTGTTCAGTGCCATCACAACAGAAACCTCTCAAAACTCGGCCATGTGGGTCTGATCAAAGTAGCAGCCTGATGGTCCTCCATCAGGAAGCAAAGCCAGCACCACTGGACCTTTGGCTCCCTCCTCGGTGGTGAGAACACCAGTGTGCCAGTTTAAGTCAGTGTTCACGTAGCCCGGGTGCACGCAGTTGATGTACATGTCTGGGTGCCTCTTCGCCAGAACTCTTGTGTAGGCGTTGAGCACAGTCTTCGAGACGCTGTATGATGGCAGCATCAATGGCCATCCGCCAGCTTCCAGCCTCCCATTCTTCAGGTCCTCCAGGAATCTGTCCAGCAGCCTCTCTATTTTCTCCTCATTCAGGTTCTCTATGTCGTTCAACTCTTCTCTGATCTTCTCGTTTGGCATCCTCTGTCCATCAACACAAGAAGATCACAAAATGCACGCGAATCTAAGTAAGCCGATCTCATAAATTTTCCAACCTCACCCTATTTTCACCATAAACAGCAGATATTTGCTTACTACAGAAAGTGTGGAATATGAAAAGTCCCATTATATGAAGTGTTGGTATGCCAGATGGCTAATTTTAATTTACGTTGTTGATGCAGGTCTTCCGAGCATAACATAATTGTTTGCAACATAAATTGTGTCATGCATAATTGTACCATAAATCATATCACACACTCAGGAAACACAAAATTCATGATGCTAATTGTATGAAATGATATGATATTGTGTGCTAGATTTTGCAAAAACTAATAAAGTTAGGACTTCGGTCATGCAACATATTGTGCTATTTTTACAATTCTGGTAATATTGACATTCTTATTGTTACCTTGAGCTCTGATCTAAGTGAGGAGACATTAACGATCCTTGCACCCGAAGTAGAAAGCTTCAGGAGAGGGAGAAGTGCTTCAGTGACTCTCTTACAGCCGTAATAATTGGTATCAAAGCATGTCACAGCATTCTCATGCGTCTGGCGGATGACTCCTTGAACTTGATTAGTAGCTCTGCCTGAAAGCTAATACAGGAGAAAGAAAATAAATGATAAAGGCTTTATTCAAGCTTTTCAATGTAAACCACATCATAAAATTAAGTCCCGGATCATTAAATTGTTGAGCATTGACATCAAACTACTAACCCAGGATTCTGGGTCAATGTTGAGAGCTTTCAGCCCTTCTACATCAACTGAAACCCCTGAAGCTCCTGCATTGTTCACCTGTGTATAACTCAAATTAACGAGCTCAATTCTCAAAACAGGCCGGAAGGGCTTCAAAACACTGTTTCATTTCTGTTCATAGCATAAGAATCTGCCTAAGCAGCCAAACATTAGCATCCTTGCAAAATGTTGAATTTGGCATGGAGGAGGAGTAACGTTTATACACCTTTTCTCCAATTAAACAAACATTAAAACGCATGCTTGGAAACAAGGTGATAGGAAGAACGTGAAGCACACATTAACCAGATAAAGTGATACATACTGTGTTCTTAGGCTAAATCCATTAACTCGAGTACTAGTGATCAAAATAAGATGACCTGAAGAAACAGACCTTTTGCTTGTTACACTTGTGCTCATAGGCTAAATTTAGTGACCCCAATTACTGAAATCAGATGCCACAAAGAGTGTAGAATGCTCTTCATCCCTGTAATGTCTCAGCAAAAAAAAAAAAGTTCATACTTTGATTCCTTTTATGATATTTTTTTTGTTTTATTCGCACAATCCCTATACAAAATATCATTCTTATTCTGTGTCATCTGAATTGTAACATATCAAGCATATGGAACATCAAATTTGATCATAGATAGTCCACAAGTCTTCTCATGATCGTACCAAGATGTCGAGCTTGCCGTACTCAGCTTGGACGAACTGAGATAAGGCGATGGCGCTGGATAGATCCCTAACGTCGAGCTGATGGAAGACGACGTTCGAGATGCCGTGGTCTCGGCGGAGCGCCTCCACTGCCCCTTGGCCCCTCGCGGCGTCCCTGGCTGTCAGGACCACCGTGACGCCCTCGAGCGCGAGCTGCCGGGCGACCTCGAGGCCGATTCCCTTGTTGGCTCCGGTGACCACGGCGATGCTGTCACAGTTAGGACGACAAGGTCACTCAAGACTCGAAGCTGTACATAAGTAGCTGATAATGTGAAACGGCAGACAGTGAGATCGAACGACGCACCGGCGAAGGGACGGTGACGACCGGCGAGCTTCCATTGCTGTCGATTGGGCCGTGGCCAAGGAAAGAAGGTATTTTTTTATCCGAGTGCTTAGGAGTTTAGTACGATCAGGGACCAGCATCAAATTAGTTTAAATGGATGGTTTATCGAAATTTTAACTCATGATTAATGCAAATAATTATTATATTTATTGTTTTTTAAAGTATAAATTAATTTGATAGGAAAAAAACTAATATGAATATCCCTACATATTGCAACTTCTTTTTTGAAAATTTCTCACATATATTTTCAAAAACTTAAAATTTTAAAAGAAAATTATCATCTTTACATAGGTAAAATTTAGATCCTAATATATGAAAGTGAATAAATAATAAAACTTGTACCCAAGTCCTTTTAATATACAAGTGACAGAATATGTCATAATATTAAAACTATATGGCCATAGTGAAAAGTGCTTTTAGAGAAAAGTGAATGTCATGATTTATTTGGAAAAAAAATGTAATAATGCAGAGTAACATGGAATTGGTGAACAAAGAATATAGTAAATTAATTAATCCGCTAGCAGCAATGAACAGTGATGGATTTCCAGGGAACTTGGAACTTGTAAGCAAAGTTAATTATTCGTTAATCGATCGACTCAAATTAATTAATTGTTTTGTCACATGGCTTGCGATTTAAGCATGTGCAATCCCATGAGTCAGCATTAATATTTTAGTTCATTCAGCAAACTTTAAATATTTCTGCTGCAATGGCCATGGCGTGGATGAACCAAAGTCATCATGCCTTATTAAATTGCTCATTTAGTGGTCATCATTATATCAATAAAGTCAAGATAAATGACATAATGATATTCTCCTGCCCAAACTCATAATTGCAGAAGTCAAACCTAAAATTAGTAATTCTCGTCCACTGTAAGATATAATTTTACCAATCAATCAACGAAATTTGATTTGCACATCATGAACCTGAATTAAAAATTAGGTTGACCACTTCCATGTCAAGATTGTCACAGATTCCTGCTATGAGACTGAAATCAATGGTGGATCCTCTCAGTTCTCTCATTAAAAGTTGAATTCACAATTACCATTAAAACATTATTCTCCATTCACTGAATTAAAGTTCAAAAATCACTTTGGATTGTCCTAATAATTAGATGATGATTGGTTATATTGGTTGTCTATTGTGACTCACCAATTGCACTACGAGCACCCGTCAATGGAAATATTTTTTTTCTCTTATGGCCGATTTTTTCCATGTCGGGTCAAGTCGGATCAATCGTCACAAAATTTGATCCGACTAAGCAGATGGATCCGATTCTATCTAATGATCCACACTATTTTTGTTTTTGTATTTAAATTGATTTATTTAGTTTAGATTTTTATGTGAATACAAATTTAAAATATATAAAAATAAAGCATTTAAAATATAGAAAATACTTAACAAATAAAATATTTTTATAATTTAAAATAAAATATTAAATATATTTTTATATTATAAATAAGTAATAAAAGAAAAAAAAGGATGTTCGAACACTCTACCGGTCCAGCCAAATCAAATTTCATGTCCAAAAAGCAATCAAACCGACTCAACTCAATCTAATCAAAATTAGTCGAATCAGACTGATTTGTGAACATCTATGTTCACTGCAAAAAAAAAATATGCAACAAGTTTTTTTGGGATGCTCCACTTTCTCCGGAAATCCACATGAAAAAAATTTTGCATCAAAATTTCCCACCCCAAACGATAATTTCTTCATAATTTGCGTCAAAAACTTTCACCTCAAATATCATTTCAAAATTTGCTCCAAGATTGGAATTCCCATTTTCTTTTCAGATTCGATCTTCTTAGTAGCAAACCTTAGACGTCTCATATGTTTGAGAATATATATATATATATGTAAGAAGTAGTGAGAGAATATACTTAGTGGGCGATCAACTACACGGGCCTTTAACAATCGAAATTTGAATTCTAGCTCAATTGGGCCCAACCATTTATGGCTCAAGAGGTTGATTGAAAACATATATCGGCTGTACATTGTTTTTTTATGATAACGTTAATTTTGCTGAAACCTGAACAGAAAAAAAATTGTTTGAGATTATTAATAGTTTGTAAAAAAAATAATAGGATGATAAATATGGATGAGTTGAAAGGGAGGGATCCCATCAAATTAATTAAGGATAACAATTAACATGTTTTTTTTTTTGCCTAAAGGTATTTGCTTTCAAATCCTCCATAGGGACACCTAATTAAATATATAGAAAGTGAACCCTCAAGTCATTAAATATGCATTCCATCTTCTAATAATTTGTCTTTCTGCAAAAAAAAAAAAAAATTTGTCGAATTGAGTGTATAGTTAATACTGTAAAATTGTGGATTCATTTAAGCTTGGTAAAAAGGTCTTAAAAATGAGTCATAAACGCAACAGGAAAAGAGAATGTTTTAACATTATAATTATCAATCAGACATTAATAACCTTCTTAACATAAAAAAAGGTAATATTGTAAGAAAATTTAAACAAGAGGATTAGTTCAACATTTTCCTTTCGGGTGGAGCCTCATGGAGTTTTAGGCCCATTGCTTCCATAGGACCAGTGTCCCCATCACCACATTTCTGCACGTGCTTCCAGTTATTGGACCAGTGTCCCCATCTCCTATATCCAAAGGATGAGGGGGGAAAAGGATAAATAGGAGATAAAAATAAGGTAGTAGAGATGAGATGGTGCATTATGTTTCTTTGTAGTAAAAGGCTATGTTAAATCTTCTTCTATGCAATCTTTTTTTTTCTATTTATTTATAATATATTTGTGCAGTCATATGTCGTTAATTTCTCTTTTTTTTTTTTTTTTGGGGGGGGGGGGGGGGGGGGGGGGGGGGGGGGGGGGGGTTGCAAAAGATTTGGTGCTCTATTATCTCATCATTTTTTTTACTTGATAAATTAACAACCTTTCTTTTTTCAACAAATAAATTTGACAGTAGGAAACATTCTGTTTCGTCGATATTTCATAGCCCTATAAACGCGACATACCTAAATGTGTGCGTGAAAGACCTGAATTGACATATTTGTCACTGTTGTCCAAACCCTAATCTCTAGAGTAAATTATTAATGATGCAAATCTACGATGCATATAATATTGTCCAAGCATTAGTTTTCTTTTCATTCTACAGATCACAAGATCCACAATTAAATGGCAATTAATTTATGTGCAGGAAACTAATTACGCCCTTGCATTTGCAACATGGTGCTTTCTTTCATGTGTTCCCCAGAGGGGTGCCAACTTTTAATTTCTTAAATTTTATTATAATTTGTAAGTTTCATATGCAGTGAACATGGACACCTTTTTTTTTTTGCCCTTGCCTCCCAGTGCTTATGAGACATGGCTTTCCTTAACTACGTGTTTTAGCTGCACTAATCTTTCTTTGTCACAATGTTTTAGGACAATACAACGAACCGAGTAGGAGGATTGAGGAACCCAAAGCAAATCTCCGAAGTATCTAATGAGAGATCTCCCTGGATACCCGGTGCTTGCAAATCCTACACAACTTATCCACCTTAGATTTAGTTCATAGATCTCTCCACTAAGAACGTAATGTTTTCCATTCATTAGTTTTGTGTTTTGTCAAGTAATTGTTGGCATGTGTTCCTATGAAATTTATTTGGAGTTTGGGACCGATATTTTTGGAGCGAGGAGCCAAGATTGCGATTTGGATTTGGCACATGCTTCATTATTGGACATGCATCGTACTTTTGTTTAGATATTGGAATAAGTTGAGGAATGGGGAAAAAAACTTTAATTATGGCGCCACTAATCCATGATTACAAGTTATCAAACTAAGTTCCTTGTGAGTGCACAAAACCGCATATGGACGTGACTTAGCAAAAACATGGAGATTCTTAATCCATCTCTTGGACTTCTTAAGATTGCTTACTTTGAATTGAAGGAAGAAATCCTAGTTATAATACAATGTGTCTGACTTGATTGTGTTAACCTTCATTGTAGCATCATTTTGACACCCTCAACAAAGCTTTGAAACCGTGATGTAGCTCCATTAATTTTTAATTTCTATCGTGTACTTCCATCTGCTGAGAAGGAACAATTTTAAAGGGTTAATTGTTATAGAATATGAAATGTGCATTTTAGGAGAAATTAGGTAGAACCGTTCATAGTTCCATCACCAGCAGCATATGAAATAAAGATTTCATTGAGTAAACTTGCATATGATCATATGTCACACCATGTGTGTTCATCCGAGTCACCTTTCTTATGTCTAGTTCAAAGAGAGCAAATCTTCAACTACAGATTTGTTATTCCGTTTCTCTTACACATGAATTTGTGCAGTCAACTTTGGGAAAACAGCATCAAGAGGAATCACTCTACATATATTCAAACGTCTCAAATTAAAATGATCAGAAATCCCAAGTTATGATTCTACCAATGTTTCAGTGTTAGATCATTGACCATGCACGAATTGTATCATCAATTTGTTAGTAACGTCAGAGAATTCAGAAAGGGAAAACACCTATAAGTTATTCCAACAAGACCTGTTCCTCTGATTCTTCTGCATAGTTTACAATATATAACACCTTAAGGACCTCAATGCCAAAAGATACATGTAACTAATTAACTTAAGAAAGCAACGAGAATAATTAACCAATATGACTTAGTTCCTGCGCAAATGAAGTCATCGCGTGTTGAGACAACTACTCTCAGATAATAAGAAATCTCGAGTGCCAATGTAAGTCTCAAGTTTATGCTAATTAATTATATCAAACTTGCTCCTTAAAGATGCAACAAAGAACAAATTAAACGAGAAGATAAGCTTGATTGATGCTTCACTAATTTAGAAGATAAGCTTCTGCTGGTTCAAAAACAAATTAAACGTCTTTTCAGTGTAATTACATAAAAATCTGCATAGTACTCGCATTCTTATCCACAGATGAAAGGACATATTAATCACGTTTAAGTACCCACTTTTATCTAAAACTTTATTTAATGATGCATACCTATTCATGCCTTGTTGCAGATACGATGAACATATTTCTTGATCAAAGTGCACGATTCAAATTGGTTTACATCGAGGACGCACCTTTGATATAAAATAATCCCCAAGTGTAAATTAATAAATCATCACATAATATATATAAATACACTTAGATGTCCTAATTATGATTAATTAATTATGGATCTTGGTACAGGGTCCAGTCCCAGAAGATAAATATAAATATATACATATTGAGCTGCACATGATCTGGAGAGCCTTTAATGGATCAAGAAGTCTCACTTGTTTGGTGCCTAGCAAAAATTTGCAAGCGACAGAGCGTGTGGCAGACAGACAAATGGACAAAGACGGCTACACCTTCTTATTTATTATTTTATTTATTTTTAATGAAAATATCGTCTATGCGACACATGGCATCCACTAAGTTTAAACAATTACAAGGCCCCATCTATCTTGTAAATTATATAAATAAAAATATTTTATAATTTTTTTCCTAGTAGTTATCAATTGGCACCTAACTTTGAGTCTCCATCTTAGCCAATTCCAGCTGCACAAAGCAAGTTTCAACTTTTTAACTCCGAGAAATTTGATGATTTATTGCAGCATATGTCAGTTCATTTTTTCCCCTAATTTTCTTACCCAAATTTTTAAATCCATCGGATCCCTATATTCAAGATCGTTGCCACACTAGTATTCAAAAAACGACGTCGATCATTTAACTTATACGATTTTAAAAATTATGTACACCGAGCACAAGTTAGAACATCGACTAATCTAAATATGACTCTTGAATAAATGAAACTCATAATAATAATTTTTTTACGCTCATACATGCATATTCGAACTCAGACATTTTTACTTAAGCAGTAAGATGTTAATACCCACTCACCCCATCTCTCTATCACACTAATGTGAAATTGACATAAAGATCGAAATTATTACCTTAGGTCGAATATAAGATACAAAATACAATACCAATCAAACTTGCTATTTTTTTATTTTCCTTGTATTTTTAATTTGTTACTCCTTTCTTCTCACGCTAATATCATAACGTAGAAAATTTGCAAAAAGAATAATAAAAAAGGGCCTTCTGCCGACATCCCAAATAAGCCAACACAGTGCCGAGAAGGATGGAAATTGACGGGGAATTGGACTCATCTCATTCTTTATTTCTCCAATGGTGATAAGAATCGGAGATTTCTACTTCTTCTTTATTTTGTATTCCTTTAAATGGCACCGTCGTCACTATTATTATTATTATTATTGGAAACATCCGTGCAATCATCCACCACCAAAAAGCGCCCCTACATGCTGTGCGATGTACTAAATTACACACTGTTCATCCGACAAACCCTACGCGGGATGCCTTGCATTGATTCCAAATTTAATGATTTGTTTCTTGGTTCACTTGTCCAACTTCTTCTTCAACTTCAATCATACTATAAAATCGTCGTTATTCAATCAAGTTCCCCTGGCACAACTAATTAGAAGAGTTGTATTTCAGGGAGTTTTCAATTTTTAAGTACCCATCTTTCGACTTAACTTCGAATTAATCTAATGTTAATAACGTCGGAGGTCCCACGAGAGTATAAAAAAACTTCATTATTCGATCAAAATGTCGTGATTTATATTTTCCTCTCAATTGGCCTGCGAATCAGTATGTTAATACACAAAAAAGAATAAAATTAGAATTATTTTATTCCTTTTTTAAATTTTAATTATAAAGGAGACATATGAATCTACTGATTTATCATGAAAATAAAAAAAGAAATATGTGCAAGGTCACATGGAAGAGTTGAATTCGACATTGTTTTTTTTTTCAGGATCCTTTTATTTTTTTTTATTTTTGAAAGATTTGGCATTCATCTTTATGATAGACAAATAATCATATTTAATTTACTCGCTCTATGTGAGATTTTTTTCCCCTTTTTTATAGTGGTTTAATAAGAAAATGTTTAGTTTTAATTGTAATGATCCTAGCTAGATAATTCTTATTTAAATATTGTAACATTATAAAAAAAATTAGTGTATTCCAAATATATTTTTTTATTGGGGGGCAATGTGGGTGTAGGGCCTTTAAACAGAATCAATTTTGGATCATCTATTTAACATCTAATGGATGATGATGACCAATTAATGAGGAAAACTTCTGCATGTTCGACTCTGAGGTACCGATAAAAAAAATTTGTCCATAAGTGATATTTTCTCGCGTTAAATGTGTAATTTTCCACACATTTTAGTGTGCATTTTAGACTCTATTTCTTTTGGTTATTTTCATTTATCTCACATGGACTTAGAGCGAGTTTGATTTAGTTGATATTCAAGGTGCTATAAATATTTTATTTATTAAAACTTAATTTTAAAAATAAGTAATTACACGTTTGAATAAAATTATTTATATTAATAATATTATGATATAATTAATTGGCTTATTTTTTTAGAAAAAAATAACCATTCCTCCTCTTACTTATTTGTAAATTTAATATCTTCTTGAAATTAAAAATTAAAAATAAAGAAGTACATACGTCTTCAAGTGATGGTGTGCGTCGTTGCACTACACCCTTGTTCCCAATGCTAAATTTTTTTAAACTAACTTATAAATAACTTATAAGTTTAGTCAAACATGTCTTTATTCTTAATTTTCCAAACAATAAGAAATGAACCATTTGTTAAAAAAATATTTTGTCTACGTCCGTTAATTTTTCTTTCCTTATCTATCTGATAATATTTGTACCCTTGGTCATCATTGAAAGAAAAGCAAACAAATTAAAAATAATAATAAAGATTAAACTTGTAATTTAATCTTTAAAAACTAAAATATATAGAAAAAATAACGAGGGTGAGATGAAAAAAATTGATTCAAGTTGAGTAATATTTTTTGGTCAGGAGCGTAACTGGAAATAAGAAAAGATTTAGGAGATGTAAATACAATTGATCTTTCAAATTTCTTTTCAATGTGAGTAACACCGTCCAAAGAATTAGTAATCATACTCAAACTCACCTTATTAGTTGGATAATACAGATGTATTCATAATCATGGGTTTAAAATTTAACTTGATGACAAAATGACATAATAAACATAACAAGTTAATTAAAATAACAAATTATTACTTTTTCCGTCAATACAACATGGTAAACTAGGTGCTTGAATTTCATTTCCAACTTGGGCCTCAAAATTAACGTTTTAAATAGTTTTTGGTGGTTCAAATAATTGTTTTTATTTTACTCTTATTTATTTTCGATCAAATAAAAAATAAAAAATTTCAAAAATAATAAAGATATTTACCAAACTTATTCTTCTCTAACTTATATATTATATTTTAATGAGTGGATTAAACTAAACAAATCTATCTCATTAACTTATATTCAAACATAACTTTTATAAAACCTCATCACACTTAAACTAATCCTTACTCCACCATCCTAATCCATCGCTTCATAATTAAATTATCAAACAAAACCCTAAATTTTGTATATAGATATATCACGAAATAAGTTATTTATGACCAGAGTACTTGAACTGTTAAGATCCATGCGTGTGAATTCCGGTAGCCTGTTTTTTTTAGGGCTATAGGCAACTTATGTATTCAGTGCTAATTCCAAATTAACATGGACGTAAGTTCAATTAGTATATATTATGTATTACTTTTATACTTTACATCAATTATTTTTTGAAAGATTACTAATGATATTTTTAAAAAAATTAGTTATAATTAATAAAAAATATTAAAAACAGAAGAAAATGATATATATAAAATAGTCTAATATAACATACTTTTCCAATCGAAAGAGTTTCATACGCTCATTAAATTATGAATAAGTATCCGTTGGTTGGTCTAAAAAAGATCTGTAGAGATGTATTTTTTATGTTGATCTTACAATTGTCTTTTCCTATTAAAGATTGGAGAAATGTCAAAAGCTAACTTTAGGCCCTATAAACATCTCAATCATTATTAATCAGAACAATATATCATTAATGCGGAGTGCTAACTTTTATTTAACAAAAATAAATGGAATTAGCTTGATAGTTGATATCAATCTCAAACAGTTTCCTTTAATTTCTCCGGTTAAATATCACACGCCCATAAGGACCATTACAAGTTATTTTCTTGTTAATTAATAATTCTCGTTCTTATTTCTTTCGTAGGAAATTTTCTTTTCTTCCATATTTTATGTGGTACAAAACAAAACGCGAGATATGTTAATTCCTTTTCGTAAGAAATTTATTTATTTTTCCTAATGTTTATGTGGTGGAAAATGCGAGTTGTGTGCACTTATCATTCGTGTATACATATTGTATACGTTTAAGAAACAATGAAAAAAAAAATGCTACCCTTTTGGACTTGTTACAACTTATAGCAAATATGTTGTAAAATCCATGTTTTTTTATCAATTATCGAATATATGCAAGATTATTGGTTCCTCATATATAGATAGTAATGATCATTATCAATTAACTTTTCCATGTACAGTAATCAAACCTTAATTACTCAAAATCACTGATAGTTTCTTGCATGTATCATTGATAATTTATGAGATTGTGGAATATTTATGAATTACGCATGTAGCAAAGATGTGACTCATTACGTTGACATTGATGACTTTGCTTTAATTTGATCTTAGAATATGCTGAAGAAATTCCATCCGTATCAAACTTTCATATATAAATGTAGGCTGTTAAATGTTGACATGAAATGACGGCAATGTTATAACCATTTTTCTGGTTTTGGCGTCAACGTCTACTTGTTGCTTGTCATTAGCATGAGTTTTTGTGTGCATTTGCTTCTTCGACTTGTATTATTATTATTATTATTATTATTATTATTATTATTATTATTGTTATTATTATTATTATTATTATTATTATTATTATTATTATTATTATTATTATTATTATTATTATTATTATTATTATTATTATTATTATTATTATTGATGCCGACTACACAGCGTTTCAAATGTTTCGCAAATTACAGGTGAGCGTTACTTATTAATTGATAAGATATGTGATTAAAATTATACTCAAGTTTGTTGAATAAATAGTTTTGCTGTCAATTTATGCATAGATGTATACATAATGATGATATATGATTATGGCACGAGTCTAGTGTTTTCCATCATATAGCATAGTGTAGTATAAAGGAAACACCGATGGCTTTTCTCATGTAATTAATTGCTAGAAATATATCGATGATGCTCTTCATATTGCTTATTAATTCTCTTCAGCTAAAATTTACCATATAATTAACTTAATTGCGTGTCATGACTTTATCACCTTGCAGAAGACTCAAGTGTGTCGATGAATTCAAGAGATGAGAATGTCGGATGGTTATGCATCAAATCTGATCCGTTGTGTGGACATGAATAACTTGCGTTTGTTTGACATGAAAAGTCACGACTGTCACGTATTCATGGAAACTTTGCTTTCTACTGCATTTTCTTCACTGCCGGACAAAATTTGAAAGCCGATAACGGAGTTGAGTCAATTCTTCAAAGACCTGTGTTCTACACCACTAATGGTGGAAAACATGACCCAATTGAAACGTAATATTCTGATAATATTATGTAAGTTGGAACGAATATTTTCACCTGAATTCTTTGATTCCATAGAGCACTTACCTATTCATCTGCCATATGAGGCAAGGGTAGGTGGACAAGTACAATATAGGTAGATGTATCCTTTTGAAAGATATCTTAATCGAATTAAAAGGACGATTAAGAACAAAGCACGTGTCGAAGGATCCATATGTGAAGCGTATATGATTCAAGAGATTTCGTACTTCTGTTCTTACTACTTTGAGTCCCATGTTAAGTGTGCGAGGACCAGAGTTCACCGAAATGATGAAGTTCTAGAAGAATAGTCTGTTGGGGCATCTTTGTCGATCTTCATTCAGTTAGGACGACATTTTGGAAAGCCAAAAAGTAGATGGTTGAGTGATGTAGAATTCAAGTCTGCCACGAATCATGTCCTTCTAAACACGCAGGATGTGCAAGGGTACATTAAGTAAGTTTATTCTTCATGCGTTTTTTTATTTTTGATTGACCAAGCAACATTTTGATTTAGTCATCACTTTGTATGTAGTGCTTTCTTGCAGTACTACAATGTCCATGAAGAACAAGTTCAAGATAGAATCGAGAATGGCTTCGCACTGTGGTTTAAGGATCAGGTAACTCTTACGATATGAAAATCAATTTAAAATCTTTAGCATCTACTCTTGACATTCGTTTTGATTTTAGGTTCTCAATATTAGCACGACGTCTGGTCTCCATAATTTGACATGGGGATCGGCTCGAGAGGTGAAAAGTTGGTCGGTGTATTTTGTGAACGGTTATAAGTTTCACACGAAAACTTGGTCGATCGGGAAGAAAATCGTGAACAGTGGAGTATGTGTCGTAGGATTCACGGACGAAGAAAATGAGCGTGACTACTACGATATTCTCAAAGACATAATTGAACTGCAATACACTGGAGGTAATAAGGTCACATTGTTTGAGTGTAATTGGTTTGATCCAAAGAAAAGGAGAGGGATGCGAGTTCACAAAGATTTCAAAATAGTTGAAATACGTCACAATAGGTATTATGATCATTTTGATCCTTTCATTATTCCGTCTTCTACAAGACGTATATTATGTGCCATATCCGGAGAAGACCAGTGACAAAGCACAATGGTGGGTTGTAATAAAGATGAAGGCAAGAAGCAAGATACAAGTTGATGGTGTATTGCAATGTGCATATCAAGATGACTCGCATACTTCTGTGGCCCCTATTGCGGACAACGAATTAGTTGACAATCTACAAGATTCAGAACAAGTATTTGAAGACTTTGATAATGTCGACGTACAAAATGATGATAACGTTTCAGACGAAGATGAATTTGAAACTACGTCATCTTCAGATGATGATGATGATGAATACCAATCATGTGGTAACTCAGATGATGACTAATGTCACACTCAACATGTATTTTTATCTTAGGACTATCGGGAGTATGTATTACGACACTTGTTATCTTATAGATTGTTCGTTTACGCGTAATATTGATGTTGTATCATAATGATATTGTCTTCTTTTCATCTCGCTGTATTGTTTTATGCGTTAGCGATGCATGTTGACAATCAATCGGAACGACGGATGCCTGACGAGGACGGTGCATTTTCATATTCGCTTCCATCTCGTGAGTGTTTGATATAATGATGGCAATTTCACTCATAAACTTATTTGAATTAATTTGTTTATTTTTTATAAGCGCCTCCGAATATTAGGAATTGGTTCTCGAATTATACGTACAATTCTGTTCCTGAAGATGCGACACAAGGCGTACGAGAACATAGTCAGGTCGAGGCATTATGACATTAGAGTTTTGTATCAATTGTAAATTTGACTTAGATTAAATTTTGTATCATGCAGATGTTTCGTTTTGCGAAAAGGAAAAATAAGGGAAAGGAGTCGGTCGTCGTTAGAGTTGTGACTACTCCGTCGGCTCCTAAATCAGTCACGGGCATTCGCATAATAGAACGTTCATCTCCTCCGCCGGCTCCTTCCTCTTACGCATATTGTGGAACTGGAGACACAATTGCCGAAAGAACCTGTTACAACTCCTTGTTCCGTGGAAGACTCAGACCAGGCTTCGTCAAATCGTGTGCACAAAGCATACGTACAACTAGATGGGAATCTAGGGTAAGTGTTATTTTATGTATTTCGAATCTTTATTCACTTTGTGATTCACCCATCGCATTTTAAATTTTTGTATTCTTTCAGGTTTGTACCATCGAAATCCGCGGCC
Organism: Pontederia crassipes; assembly: GCA_030549335.1. Classification (NCBI taxonomy): domain Eukaryota; kingdom Viridiplantae; phylum Streptophyta; class Magnoliopsida; order Commelinales; family Pontederiaceae; genus Pontederia; species Pontederia crassipes. Next base: position 63,955,875 of record CM060198.1, read on the forward strand.
GCGGCAGTTACTAAAGTGTTACGACATAGGTATACTGAAGCGTGGGTTACATGGAGAGAAGTTCCTTATGCCACGAAACAGATGTTATTTAATGAATTTCAGGTATCCTTAGAAGTCAACATGGTCATTAAAATTTATCTTCATAATACTTTAATTATTTTTATACACATGCAGGCTGATGTGTGGTGGGAGCCCGAGAATATGGAACAAATGTGGAAGGCTTTTAATTCCTGGTGCTCGAAGAGATTGTCCACGATGCTTTCGGAAGCTCGAGCTGCTGGGGCACGATCCAATTGGATCCCCGAGGCCGTTTGGATCGATTTGCTACGAAAGTGGTCCACCGATGAGTACAAATTAAAATGCGAAAAAGTAAAAATAAGTCGAGAGTCCGACCAGGGAGCATGTTTGCATTCGGACGGATGTGTGTCCACGAGCACGATTGCTAAGAAAATGGTAAGATATTTCGATATTGTGTCGACAAAATATTATACTTTATTTGAGGTCATTATTATGCTATCAGCAGGAGAAAGAGACGGGTAGACCACCTACTCAGGACGAAGTATTTCTCCGAACTCATCGGAAGAAGAACAAAGAATGAGTTCGGATTATGCTCGGGAGACATATGTATGTACAATTTTGTGCCACTTTTTTTTTCTAAATTTCAAGTAAATCTATAAGATGGCTAAATCGTCATTTATAGTTAATTATTATTTTGGATCGTTGTTTTTTCCTATTTTCAGGAGTATTTCAAAACAAAAAAAGTCGATCACATTACGCAAGCCACGCAGCAGAGGAGCACACCACTAACCCCAAGACAACTTTGGACGGACGACGTCGGCGTGAAGAAGGGACGCATTTATAGTCTCGGATCTTCTGTGAGTACAATAGATATTTGATATGGTCGTAAAAATACTTCAGATACAGCAGACTCTGGTATGCAGCACGTGATGGATGAGATGAGGCATTCGATTAGGGAAGAGGTCAGACAAGAGGTTACGCAAGAGCTCAGAAATGAGTTCGAAGAACGTGAATGTCGTCATAAGTCAGAAATATCGAAAATGGTGCATGCCATCATGCGTGGCGAATTCAACGTCGAGAATGCCGAGGTAGATTCATTTGGTTTAATTTTTGTGGAATTTGGTTTAATTAATTATTTACTTGTGCTCAACTTCTACTACTCGTCACATATTTGTTTAATTAAGGAATGAAAAGTTGTGACTGCTTGCTGATTAAGTATTAAGATTGTTGATTAGTTTATGAAATGATGGACTGTACTGTACTGCACACACGTTTTTTTTTCTTTTGAGGAGCAGCACACGAATGTTCATAGATATGGTACAAAGTTGATAATCAATAAAAGCAAAAATAATATTATTTCTTGCAAGAACACAAAGTAGGAATTTATTTTGAACGTAATATATGTTGATTACCTGCCATGTTAAAAGTTAACATGAGTAATAGTAGCAGTAAACCTTCCCGGCAAATCTAGATCCAATAGAAAGTGCAAAAAGGGGACTCAAGTAAAGTTTTCAATAGCTCTCGTATGCAGATACATTAAGATCAAAATCTAGTGTTAAAATCTTTGTAGTGTCATACTTATGCCCATTTGAATAGTTGATTTGAGAATATGGGAAACTTTGCTGCATCCAAAGTGTTAAATTTCAAGTAAAGTTGTCACTGCATCCAAAGTGTTAAATTGGTATTAAGATTGTTGATTACTTTATGAAGTACTGTACTCAGAAATGATTAGTTTACAGTACCAATTTCTGACAATCTTCTTTGCAGAAATATAATTTGGGGTTTGGGAACTGGAGGGAATATATATATTGTTTTCATGCAGGAAATTAACTCTAGATTTTAATTGTTCTCATGCTGTTGAGAAGATGAAGAGTCTGATGTTTAATGTGATAAATAAGTTGATCTATAATTGTGAAAAAGAAATGGACAATTTTTGCACACATCTTGAGATGTATGGCAGTAAAGTAGTACCAATTTCTGAATACAGTACTTCATAATTTTCTTTGCAGTACCAATTTTAATAGTGTTGATTAGTTTACCGTACCAATTTCTGATTAAATATCAATTCTCTTCATGTGAAAATCTTTTGGTGTTCGAATTGTCCGACGGGAAAGGCAAGACTCAAATTTGCTTTCGAATGGTGTTTACTACCTTTTGGTGTTTGGAATGGTTGGATATTTGGTTTCGACAATTTTATGTGTTAAATGTGTTTGGATGATTATGTTTGGATATAATTGTGTTATAAGTGTTTGGAACCAATGTGTTTGGTATGTGAATGATGTGTTATATGTGAATGTTTATATTATATGTTCGGACATTAAATTTCTGCTATTTTTTAATATTTTTTATGTTTTCGACGGTCAGAATCGTCGAAAATAGCTGGAAATTAATTATCGACAATAAATTATTCGATACTTTTCGACGGTTTGATCCGTCGAAAATTAATGGTGAAACCGTCAATATAAGTGTTTCGACGGTTTAAACCGTCGATACATATCGACGGTTCTAACCATCGACACATAGCAGTCGATACATATCGACGGTTAAAATCGTTGATACTCAACCTTCGACGGGCGAGCCCGCCAGCTGGATCATCGATGTTACCGACGAATTTTTTACAACCGTCGCAAAACGATTTACGACGACCATTTTTGCGACGGATGAATTCCGTCGAAAAAACCGTCGGTAATACAGTTATCGATGATTTTTGGGCTGATTACTCAGCGTTTTTCTTGTAGTGTTGTCTCCATTGAGATAACTGTTGTAATTAATTAACTATTAATTAATATGCATCAAAGTTGCCATTCACACACTACGGGCACTGGTTAAGCTTCAAAAATTGTAATCTCACTGTGTCACCATATATATAATTATGATAATACCTTGAATTTTTAATCAGATGTAATTTTTCTGTTACCTTTTATAGGTGATTAAACAATTAAGTGGTGAAGTAATCCATCTCCAGTCTCTATTATCTATTTTATATTGAAATCTCCATTTAAATTTTTATAATAGTTTGGTTATTTTACATTCTTATAATTACCATTATCTTCACAACAACCAAAAAATCGCTACCTAAGAATGTAATTTGATGTTAAGATGAACTTTATTGTATTATTTTTATTTATCAAAGAAAGTATACACCATCTTTTCTATAATTAGAAGTATTATATTTCTTATTAAATCCCAAGAGTTTTTAAAAGTTTATTTTTACCAAGAGCACATTTGTGTTGGAAATCTTTTGACAAAACAAACTACTTATTCACAAATGAGTTGGATGATGCTTACATTTTCTATGGTCAGAGATCTATAGTTGATGTAACCGTATAACCAATTGACTCATCATATAGAAAATAGATAATGTCTGAAGAGATTGCAGATTTTTTTTTTACAAACTTTATAAAAGTAGATCACTAAGGGTTTGTTTGGCAAATAACTAATGGAGGGATGGAATGGGGTGGTGTGGTGAGTGATGGGGTGGGCTGACGTGGTATGTCATTAGAAAGTCCATGTTTGAATAATAAATTATATAAGATGTGGGGTGAGGTAACGAATATTTTATTTGTATAAAAGTTATTTTTATCCTTCATTATATATTTAAAGTATTTATAATCGTTAATTATGGGTGAGCATAGATCGGGACGACTGGTCGCCCTCGCCCGCACCGGTTCGGATTTTTCAAATTTTTTTCCGACCCGATGGACAATTGAGTCAGGACTGAGTCTCATTTCTTTGACACTCGACCGGGTCGGGTCGGGAACGAATCCGAGTTTTACGTCCTGACCCGATTGAATATATTATATTAATATTAAATTATTTTTAAATAGTATATTTATCTTTATTTTGAATAAAATTTTATATTTACTAAAAAATTTATTTAATAAAAATTATAGATAAATATGTATTCATATTAATACGAGAGAGAGGGGGGTTTAATTTGGTAATAAGGAAAATAATTTAATTTGGTAATAAAAAAAGAAAAAGAGATTAATTTGGTCTAAAATAATATATTCCTTCTCATTTCATCAATTTGATGGAATGAAAAATGTGGTGTTTGAAGGGTTTAGCTATTCCACCTCACCCCTCTTAACTTAAATAAAAAATATAACCAAACATGATGTAATTAATTTCATTCCCTCATATTTCACTCCATCCCTCCATAACTATCAATTCAAACAGACCCTTAAGCCAAGACTTGATAATCATAAAATAACATGATTAATAATAAAAAAAGTATTTAGATGCAATCAAAATGATATATTATATATATATCATTTTTAAGCAAAGTTTGAGCTGGATCAACTGAACGGACTATACTATTAATATTTACCAATGTTAATAAACGGCATAGTTTTTTTTATAATATTATTATTATACTAAAAACCTAAACGACTTATAAACACAACGGGGTCGTCCTCAAATCGCCGCAAAAGCATCAAATAAAAAAAAACCCAATTGCAAGTTAACCCACAAAAAAAAACCAATTGCACTGTACGGACCAGTCGGATCCACCACCCATTTGATCACCCCCGTCGCACACCACAAACTTGACTCCACCCCACCCCGCCCCACCCCACCCCACCACAGCCACTCCTATCCCACGCCTCCGCCACCACACGTTCGCCCACTTCTCCGCCACCACCCCCACCCCCCCCCCCCCCCCCCCCCCCCATCGAACTTTTCGGAGTCGTTTTGCTGGCGCTCCCACCGCCATTTATTTCACCCCCACCACCGCCGCGCGCCCGACGCCCTGGCCCGATCCGCTCCACGCCTCGCCCCATGGCGCTCCATCCCTGGACGGCCCAGATCGCCACGGGCGCCTGATCGAACCGTCCTCCGTCTCCCTCCACACCGCCAGCCTCGCGCCGGATCCCGGAATGACATCAGCGCTGACGCCAGGGGGTGATGGCTGGCTTTTACTTTTCCATCCCCCTTTCGTCTTAATTATTATTTAATTTTTTTCTCTCGTTTGTTGCTTTGACATGAGCCACGACCTCCAAATCCAAGCAGCTGCAGCAAGCAGCAGTGGCTGACTGCAGTGTGTGTGTCGCAGGCATCAATCAAAAAGGTGGCGAGCTATGGGCAAGTGGCCTCTGCTGATCCTATCTGCCATACAATTAGAAAAATGCTTATGATAATAATTCCTTTGCTGTCCAATCATAAAAAAATAGTATTGGTTAAAATAAAATTAATTAATCATGCAAAGGCATTTTGCTTAGTGGATAAAAAATAAACTACATTATATACAGTTTTGCCAATTGCTGTGCAACAATATGGCTTTTGATGAAAAAATGAATTGGACACATGTGGAGCCCTATCCTGGGCCAATGCCAGTCAGGCAATCCCCATTAGTTTGGAGCTTTAAGCTTGCAGGGGAAAGCTGCATGTAGGGTTAGTGGGTTACAGAACCCCTTGCTGTGCATAGTTTTGGCAGGCACTATTATATATTACTCTGTTCTTTTCATTTTTATTCAAAAACAAATTTCTATCCAGCTAAAAATATGTTTCAGGAGAAAAAAGTATTGAAAAGAAAAGAAAAAGGATTACTTTGATTGAGTACAAAACTTGAATTAAATTAATTATCTTATGAATATATGTCATATCAAAGATTGATCGACAAGATTTTCTTATTTTTTTTTATTATTGATCTTTTTAAAATCTTAATCAAATAGTTTATTTATAAAGTTGTCATAATTATTTTTGTCACATCTCAAAATAACGAAAGAATTTACGTTCAAAAATTAATGAATGAAAGTTTTCAAATGTTCTAATACATATAGTTGATAAAGATAAATTGTCTTCACTCTCCTTTTATTTCTCTCTGATATTATCATGTATTATCTTGTAAAACAACTAATACTAAAATAATGTATAAGAAAGGTTAAAGTAAGAGGACTCGATTGATCTGATATCATAATTTAAACTCTATTTTACATTATTAGTAATGTGATAAATAGTGACTTAATTAGTGGATAACAGATGAATTAGACATACGATAAATTATTCAATTAAAATATTATACAAATTTTATTATAATATATTAAATAAATTATTTACAGCTGAATTAAATAAAATAAAATTCCATGACTATATTTTTATTGAATATAAAAAAATTATATTGACAACAAATTGTATATGATACGTACATATTACAAATATTAATTATTATATTAAATTTTATTAATTATTAATAAATAAATAATTTGTAACTAATTAAGCATGAAAAAATAAAAAAAGAAAATAATAAGATAAGTTAAGAAAGAAATAATGCATTTGAATAATGGTAAAATAAAAAAAGAAAAATACAAACCTCCAACCTTAGTCGTTAAACCTTAGTAAAAATAGTTTTTCAAAAAATTTATCCAAAAGGTTAAGCTTGTTTGTGTCATTTATCACAATATTAATATTGTTTCTATTGCCGGGTAATTTTCCCTCCTTTTTTTTAAAGATTGGATAGAATTACAAGTTATCCTACGGCTAAAAATGAGTTGGACCTGTTGAGAGTTGAGAGGTTGCAAAGTGTGTAAACATTGAAAATTATTCTGATTGTATAATTAAACTTATTTTGCCTTGTTATCTACTAATGATTACTTGAATAGATTAAACGAGATCACAATTTCTGTAAGTTCAATAATTTTAAAATTAAAAATTAAGAAGCTCTCATAATTTTTATTGGACTATTATTAGTATTTTTTAACTTCTTTCTTTCTTTATTTTATATTCAAGAATATAAAAAATGCGTTATCCATATTTTTTAACATTTTACTTTTCTTTCTAGGGATATTTATGTATGTTGGCATGACCGGCGCAAAAGGCTCCCGATTCATCGACGTCATCGAAATCAACTTGTTAGAACATGCGAGAGAGATTGAATGGACGATCAGATGGTCCCGACGAGGAAACGCAGGGCCTTGATTTAATTAACAAGGGCTAAAGATATTACAAGCAATTTGCCCAACTTCCAATATTGTCGAATATCAATATGTTTTTTTTTTTTGGTAAAACATGTGCAATAACTAGATAAAATATTACTCAAGTGACCAGGTATTATATGTGGTCATGTGGAGCATATAGTTAATAGTCAAATTTTGTTGTTATACTCAAAAAGTTTGTGGGGTCAAATATATATATTTTTTACATAGTTAATACTATTTATTATTACTAACTATAGGCATTGGGTATATCATGGTTTCATTCACTGCAGCAAAAATCTCAACTGGCAAAATGTAAGGAAAATGACGTCAACGTCTCACGATTAAAAAGAATTTTTTTCGTTTTTCATTTTGATTTAGATGAAAAAATAATTACTAGTTTTCGAGTTTATGGCAAAGAATAATTAAATCGATGGCGCGTCTTAAATTGTTCTAAATCAGTAAACCATATTTCCCTTTTGGGTTGAAAGCGAATAATTAAGTTATATATTTAAAAATTACAATAATTCAATGTCCGTTGAAATGTCTGTCTCGTGATTAATAGCACATTTTAGTTGCATCCCTTGGTAATATTGCATGGCTCTCTTTTTTATTTTATTCCATCATATAGTAGATAAGTTATTTGACACGTGAAGTAATCTTACATTTACTACTGATAGCATAACCTTCCTAAATAAAAGGATAAGAATGTGCTATACTTGAAAGGAAAAAAAAAAGATGGCGAATCAACATTGGTTAATATAATTGAATAACGAGATTATATTTTGGATATTGAATATTAGGATAAATTACACGAATATTCCTCCAACTAGTCGATTTCTAATTGGTCTCACAACTTCAATTTATAATTAGAATGTCCCTCATCTTTTATTTTCTTACACGATTAGTCCTCTTGACTGGTGATAGTGAATTTTTCGGTTGTCTTGCATACGTGGCCGACACGTGAGTCATTTCTCTCTCATCCACGTCATTTAAATCATTCACGTCATTTAACGCTCTAAACTAGGTAAATTACACGGATCGTCCTCCAATTTTGAATCGATTTCGAAACAGTCCCCCAACTTTGATATTATTGCATGATTCATCCACTTGACCGATAAAAAATAGTCCTCAGATTATCTTACGACATGACATAATAAAATATAATAAAAAATTTTAACTAGCTGACATCACATAATAAAAAATATTATAAAAATTTGAGGATGCGGACGAGTTGGCAGAGGGGGTGTCGGCCCCCCTCTCCAAGCTCTCCATTTGGCGAATTGCATAGGGGGCGCTGACCTCTCTCTTCAAGCTCGCTCACTAACGAGCTTCGCACAAGGGCGCCAGCGCCCCCTTGCGAGCTCACCAAAGGGCGTTAGCGTCCCTTGTGCGAAGCTTGCCAGTGGGCAAGCTTGAAGAGGAGGGCCGGCGCCCGCTATGCTAGCTCGTCAAAGGACGAGCTTGGAGAGGGGGGCCGACACCCTTCTTCTACCAGTTCGTCCGCGTCCTAAAATTTTTATAATATTTTTTATTATATGATGTTAGCTAGTTAAATTTTTTTATTATATTTTATGCCACGTCGCAAGATAATCGGGAGACTGTTTGTTACTGGTCAAGTGGATGAATCGTGCAATAATATCAAAGTTGGAGGACTGTTTAGAAATCGACTCAAAGTTAGGGGACGATCCATGTAATTTATTTTGTTTGGAGCGTTAAATGACGTGGATGAGAGAGAAATGGCTCATGTGTCGGCCACGTATGCAAGGCAATCGAAAAACTCACTATCAGCAGTCAAGAGGACTAATCGTGCAAGAAAATAAAAGATGATGGACGTTCTGATTACAAATTGACGTTGGGGGACCAATTGGAAATCGACTCAAAGATGGAGGACCATTCGTATAATTTACCCTTGAATATTAAGTACTTTTAGGTTCGAAATTTAAAGTCATATACTGGTCAATATTTATATAATTCTTTTCATTTGAAGACTTAGTCAAATGCTAATAGACTTAGAAATTAATGGGTGTCGAAAAAAAATGGCAAAAATAGAAATGAGAGATAATGGTGATAGAAATTTAGAGATAAATTATATGAATAGTTCCCCAACTTTGAATTAATCTCGAAATGGTCTCTCAATTTTAATTTGTAATTAGAACGTCTGCTCGTCAACGCGCGAGAGAAAACGGGGGTGTCGGCCCTCCTGCACCGGCGAGCTCAACCAACGGGGAACCATCGCCCCCTCCCTCCCTCCCTCTCCCGCACATGCTCATCAGCGCGTGCAAGAGGACCCTCGCCGGTTGCAAGGGAGAAAGGGGGCGTTGGCCCCCTTTTTTCTCGCAATATCGGCGAGAAAGGAAATGAGGGTGTTGGCCTTTCTCTGCAACTCGTCGGCGAGGGAGGCCAGCCCCCCTTTCCTCTCCCGCCAGCTCATCGGTGTGCGAGAGGAAAGGGGAGTGTCAACCCTCCTGCACCGACGAGCTCGACCAACGAGGGACCATCGCCCCCTCCCTCTTTCTCCTGCATGCGCTCCTCGGCGCGCGAGGGAGAAAAGAGGCACTGCCCCCCCCCCCCCTCTGCAACTCGTCGACGAGGGAGGCCGGGCCCCTTTCCTCTTTCTCACCACCCCCCTCGCGATGAGTTCGACCAGAGGGGGGCCATCGCCCCCTCCCTCTCTCTCCAACGCACCCGTCGGCCGCGAGGGAGAAAGGGGGCATCACCCCTCCTTCCGTTGGCACCAATGAGCTCGACCAAACTTGTTGACCATTTTTTTATATTTTATATTATTTTATTTTTTTATATGATGCGGATGAAAGAGAAAACTCCACGTGATGGCCACAAAAGCGAGGCAGCTGGGGAATCCGCTATCAGCGGTCAAGAGGACTAATCGTGCAAAAAAATTAAAGTTGACGATCATTCTAATTATAAATTAAAATTGGAGGATCATTTCGAAATCATTTCAAAGTTGAGAAACTATTCGTGTAATTTACTCGAAATTTAGATTATGATATAATGTCACAAATAACTCTCCATATATTAATAATAAAAAATTAGAAATATACTTGTTGTATTTAAAATATGAATAATTATGATGTTTGCACCAAGGTGCAGTTTATGATATCATCTTAATTAATTTTGATTTTAGAGAAGTTAATAGCTGAGTTGTTTTTGCATCAAGGGCAATTATGTGATAATAAATTATAGTCATTGATCACGGACGTTGGACCTAACAAGTATCTACGAGACTATTTTTTCGATAACTACATTAATAATAATTATGAAATCTCAATAAATTGAAAATAATATATTTATATTTTATTATGTTACAAAACATAGTAAATTTATATTTTATCCAATACCATATCTCGAGTTTTTTCTCTGACTAATACAAAGCTAAAGTAACGAACAGAATATTTTTCATTAAATTAATAGTTTAAAAAAAAAGATATTAAACTTGAATCTATTAATTTGTACTTATTTATGAAATTGAGTTTGCCAACCAACCAAAGGAATCAAAATTGATTAGTTTATAATTAAATCTGACTGGTGTAATTAACTTAGGATAAGATTTATGAATACAACCAAGCTTGGTCGGCAATATATAAAAAAAAGAATAGTTATTTTTTATACTAATTAATAACGGCCTGATATTTACCTCGACCAACACGGGACCCACAAGGACTCCACGTGGCACCAATCAATGCACGAGGAGCACGTGGTGGGCACCACGTTGTCCTGAGGCGGCTACGCATTTTAAGACCCGCCACAGCCAAGAGTGGGTTAAAAGAAGCGAATATAATAGAACAAAAAATAAATAGTTTAAAAGCTTCTAATCGATCCGCCTCCTTTTTAACCCCTTTCTTAATCAGGCATAAATAAGTATATTTATCATTCTTATATTTATATTATACCCCTTAAGTTGCATTGACTAAGTCACCCTTTGCTGCACTCGTAATCCGCACCAACTTAATTATTCCACGTTGCTTAAATTAGTGAGAATTTACGACCAATGATTTTTTTATTATTTCAATAACGTATTGGATACTAATGTGTAGGTTTATATGGACTAGGAGGGAATATTTCTCTCTCTCTCCAATTGTTATGAGAAAGGTTTTTTTGTTCACAGTGATGTGATGCCTCTTTGATTGCATTCAAGAACACAACTGCATACCTATCAAGAATCTCCTCACATTCCATGACAAGCCTATTGGGTAAATAGTTTTTTTTTCTTTTTCAATATTCCAAAACACCTTTTTGATGAAGGATGTAGGTAATAAAGTTTAGCATTGTGGATATGTGTACTCTTTCATGCATGCGTCCAATAGATCCTTGCATCTGATGCTGTCCATGTGGATGAGGTTGACGTTTTACTCCCTTTCGTTCTATTTACTTCAACTAAGAATCAGTAACATTTTGTTAATACGAGTTCAAATATAAGAAAATAAGTATATAAAGATATAAATCTTGTCACATGCTACAAAGTTTACTCAGTACATCTACATGCATCAAGTTCCTAAATCTAAGGCGAAAAGAGCTCTAAATTGTTGTCACTTCGCTTCAATATATATTCTCGGTTCAGTATCGATCAAATTTTCGAGTTAGGCGAACTCCTTTTCTTACCTGATTAGTTAGAGAGTTTAGAGTTGAACGAATGTGCGTTTGAGTAGTCATGTGATAAACGACTAAATTATATGAGCAATCATTTAATCTTCATCTAGGGGCCTCAATAGATAATACTTTTGCAAGTTTGTGATGATAATCTTATTACGATAATTATAAGTTGTATCTATATGAGAAATATTAAGGTGCACACACTTAGGTACATACAAGTTGAACACTTCATCATAGTCGTTGGATCTGGTCTTAGCAGCATAGAGGTCAAGGTGCTTGAACTGGATGTTGATTGCCTTGAATCGTTACCTGTTTGCCTGCAGTGGTTCACGACGGTTGCTTGGGGGTTTAGAATGATGGTTAAAGGGCACCAATCTTCCTCTCGACGTCGAGCATCGAAGGTGGGAAGAAGGGCACCGGCGATCGATGGCACCTCTCCACAACAAAAACCGGTGACTCACATAAGCTTTTTGACTCCATCCACCTCATCCATCTCCTCTCTGTCGTCATCGGCATCACCGTCATCATCTGCATGTGAGCTTTCGTAGTCCTTCTTGTCCTCCGACGAGACTCTGGCGGGACGAGCTCGACGTGATGCGAGACCAAGCTGGCGAAAAAATGCGGCCGGCACCGATGTCATCGACCCGACGACCCTTATGCGCCAGAGGCCGAGGGCCAAGAAAAGGACGACGTCATCCTCCTCACCTGTCTCCTCGCTATTGTCAGCGTCACGGTCCTTGTTGTCTCCGGCGAGGCTCGCGACAAGTGCGACGGCTCCGGCTCTGGCGGGACGAGCTTGGCATGATGCAAGGCCAAGCCGAGGCCAAGCTGGACTTGTGGCAAGAGGAGAAATGGGTTTTTTTTATGAACTGGGTTTTTAAAAAAATTAAAATTATGATAGATGATTAAATCTCAATCGTTATAATTAAAATAATTTTAGTTTAATAGCTGTATTCGCACTTGTTTCCACCTAAGTATGCACCATAATATATATATATATATATATAATATTTTAGGGTGTATTTACGAATTGTGATTGCACCATACATATATGATATATTATATAATTCTTATAATCTGACTGAAAATTTGTATTCTGAATCATGAAATTAAAAGTGCTACTTATTCAAGATCCCAAAACGCAATGTATGCACTGTACAAAAACTTATGGATACACGCTGATATGCCTATGTATTATATATATATATATATATATATATATATATATATATATATATATATATATATATAGTTCTCGTACGTATTGGAATCAACCTTTTTGCTCCAATTAAATATTACATATGGGATCAATACATCTTTTTTTTTTAATTCCTCAAACCTTTATATACAAAGATAAGGTGCATCAAATGGTACTATGATAAGTGATCATTGACGGAACAATTGGGTCGAAGGACCTCGGAGGGCGGACTAGAATGATACAATACCATGTATATATCTAAAAAAATGTGGTCCGCCGAAAAGCTCACATTTGATTGCACTTAATCGTTCATTGGTAAATATTTAAATTATATAAATATAGTATAATGTCATCTTTAAGGTATTCATATATATATATATATATATATATATATATATATATATATGTACGCTGAATTCCCTGCATCAATTTTCTCAATTCATCATGAACTTACCACGTAATTATAATGTAGAAAAGGAAAAAAGATAAATTCACATTTGGACTAGAAAAAGAAATGGATTGGAAAGGGCAGCAAGGTAACTTCCAGTCCCTGTCGAACCCGGGCAGCATCTCAGCCAGCATCCGGCAGCAGTAACATCAGCAAACACTCCACGTTCAGACACGATGCCAATTATCCCCTTACAATGTATATATTCTCATTGCACATAAATAAATAAATCAATAAAAATAAAAATAAAATCATATATTATATAGGACACGCCTTCATTAGGTCGATTTCAAATTACATATTCTTAAGCCTAAAAAAATCAACATCTTCATATTTATAACATTAACATATTTCTTTTTTATCTTTCTTTAACATTAGTATTTGCAAAAAAAAAAGAGTGCTATGTACATAACTTATATAAACATAGTCATGAGTGGAGATATTTTGAAAATTTATTTTATCATTTATCTTTTCTTGCATGCCTTCCTTTCTAATGCAAAAGAAATGCTTACCTAATGCTAAATATTGTTAAATATTAGGACTGTGTTTGGTAATCGCAAAAATAAGATTAAAATAACATTTAACAGTTTAATCATGTCAAATTGTTAAGTAAAGTGTTTGATAAACTAGATTTGGTGTTACTGTTTGATAATTAATTAGAGATTTTAAATAGACTAATATGATTAACGTTTAGAGGAAACTGGAAAGATGTTAAAGAATCAATTTCTATTTCAAAATTAATGCAAGATTGTGTGGACTCTATATATTTTACTATAAAAAAGATATTAGAGTTGTTTTAATAATTATTTGTATTACTTTTATCTTTAAATTGTTTGATGTAATATTATATCTATTTTATTCATATTCGTATAATTACTAAATAAATGTAAAATGGATAGTATGATTTGAAGTCAAAATTTTGTTAGTTTTTCAAAATATCAAATCTTTAGAATAACAAAAAAATATTACATTATAATAAAACAGATTTTATATAATATTCAAACTTAAAAAATTTATTATTGATTTCATTATATATGTGAATTAATTCAATCCATAAATTTATTAAGTACTTATTTATTAATAATTTAATCGAACTCTAAATATTAATATCTACCCGTGTTATCGTTATCCATCAATTAATTCAGTACTTGTTATTCAAATTACTATCTACTATTATATCGTTCAATTTGTGAAAAATATCCAAGTCATTCTAGTTCTGACTTTTGCCATGGTTTTCATTATCCTCAAGTTTTTTTCCATTCCTAAATATCTCTTTATTATTTGGTAGTCAAAATAAAATGAGTAGAGATTGATTGTTGGAATAGTAATTTATTATTTATGCCATTATATATATAGATATATATGGATTAATTCAATCCCTAAATTTATTAAGTACTTATTTATTAATCATTTAATTGAACTCTATATATTAATCTCTATCCGCATCATCGTTATCCATCAATTAATTCGGCACTTGTTAATCAACTTACTATCCACTATTTAAATTGCTATATTTGTGAAAGATTTCCAAATCATTACATCTTTCTGTGTTTGGTTCTCACTTTTGCCAGTGTTTCATTATCCCCAAGCTTTTTTTTTCCATTCTAAACATATCTTTATTATTTGGTAGTCAAAATAAATGAGTAGAGATTGACTGTTAATAATAATTAGAGTTTTAGTCTTTTTTTTTTGCAAAAGTACTGTCCCATCAATATTATCATTTCTCATCATTATTATCTTCTCAATCATTGGGGTGAATCAAAATATTTAGAGTTTTAGTTAAAATTAAATAGTCTGGAAATTTATTTGACCGGAATTAATTTATGATATATACTTTTTTTCCAAATGGCTAATTAGTTGCAAGATTTTATATAACGTAAATTTAATATATTACGACATAATTCATATAATGTTAAAATTGGATTAGCATACGCTCAGTTGTATTATTTTATATTCATCAACTAATTATCCCATTAAATTTATTAATAACCTAAATGAATTTTTAATTGTTGCTAATCATTCATCATCTCGATTAAACAGTTATTCATTATAAAATTATTTTCATTTATCGAACCACTAATATTAATGTCATTCTAGAAACATATTCCTTATTTGTCACCATAGTTTTTAGTTAAACTTAGTAATTTAAATGATTAGTTGATAATTTTTTTCACTTTATATGGTAAAAATTACTTTTTTTTATTACAAAGGAGGGTGAAACTACTAAATTGAAACATATAGTCGTGTCGCATTCACTTGTACTCTCTCTTTAGAAATATTAATAATTTGATTATAATTATACACATAAATCTCGACTGAGGGGAAAGAAACTAACAAAATATTGTTCTCTCACAGTCATACTTAAAGTTTTAACCACCGAGTAACTCCCCCTTTTCACAGTCCCCCACCCCCCACCCCCTCACATGCTCACTAGCCATAAAACGAGATGAAACATAAAAACTTTTTGGCAACGCTAAACCACAAAGGAGAGAGAAAAAATTACTTGTAGGAGAGGAGAGGAGAGGAGAGGAGAGGAAGTGAGAGAGATATTGGAAAATAATAAATTAGAGACACAGATAGATAAGATGGACCACTTCGATCTATTATTATTTCTTCCTTTTCCTACCACCACCACCACCTCCACCTCTTCTCCCCTCCCTCCGGAGACTCCTCCTCCCTTGTTTCCCCTCCTCTTATCGACCTCCCACCATTTTTGCTTCTAGCTCTACTTATCACTCCTCTACTCTATGTCGTGTTACCTGGAGATGAATTAGAGGTGCTTCTTGTCTTCTGATGCCTGTACTGTCTCAGCTCGGCGAAGACGGCCTTGATGAAGTAAAAGGACTGCAGAAAAGGATAAAAGGTACAATTTTTACTTCGTGTATCGCCCAAAGGTGTCTCCTTTCCGCGATTGGTGCCCTTTATGGACCTGTTTCAATGATCTCTGATGCAGTTTGTTTTGTTTTCCTCCGTATTCATTATTTTCCTTGAGCAAAGATGCTATTGGTAGGTTGGAGATCTCGTGTGGTTCGTCCTTTTAAAGGTTCTTTTGTTTTGATCACAGAGAAAGGCAAAAAAAAAACCCAACAGTCGTCTTCTTTGTTCTGCTCTTTTTTGGTGTTGCTATTTAACTACTTAAAGGTCGTCCTCTGTTCAGATTCTGATTTCTTATATGAATGAACAATTTGATCTGTATTGTTCTGCTTCCTGGAAAAACATAAACCTGTAACTCCGGATTAAGGATTCAATTCCCTTGATCCCGGTTGCGGTTTCAAGTATCACATAAAATTTTCAAAAGCTTGCGTGATGAGCTGAGATGGGCGAAGGGGAATTGCTTTTCGATTAGCTGTTTTCTCTTTCCTTTTTTCTCTTTCAGTTTCCAACCAGGCAACCATAGATTCAGAATCTTCTGCCTTCTTGGGCAGATGTTGAGTTATTCAATCTAGTGGCAGATGTTGAGTTGGGTTTCAGATTTACAATCTTTTGGGGTTTTGTTGCCATATTTGATGCTTCGCCACTTTGAGAAATCTGTTATTTATTTATTAGTTTCTATTAGGAAATTTGGTCTTTTCTTGTTTGGCTTCAATTATTATGTTGTCTCTGCCTTCGAAGTTCCTGCTTTGTTGTACAAAAGCGGGAGTGAGATATTTCTCTCCGTGATCAGAACTTCAAATATGTCCAGTTACGGAACTGTTTGCCAATTGTGCATGTATACATATGGAAAGAGGGATCATTCCTATTTGTTGCTTAAAGAAAGCTCAAATGAATTATGTTGCTAGATGAAGCAATTTTTTTCCTTTCTTTTGTCTAGATCATTCTTGTCTAGATCCGCCAAAGGAGTTTTTTTAAAATTTTTTTTCTGGAATGGGGAACTTTCACTTTATTTATTTTTCAAAGTTATTTTTTATTTTATATAAAATAGTCTATTTTTTTGAGAAATATTGTTTTTTAATACGAGCATGCCTTTTAGAGAAAAGTTTTCATGGGTCCTTTATTTTTTACTTTGCAATTTCTTAGCTTTGGATGAGCTTCTTGTGCAACCTCTTTGCAGTTATGTTTTAATTGAAGTATGTGAACATATGAAGGTAAAAAAAAGACGAATTTCTCACTTCAATAGCATTAAGAGGATCTGTATATTTGAATTTTTTATTTTATATTCGATGGTCCACTCCTTCAAAAGTTCATCCTATTTTAGGAGCATGGATCATTGGTGCATTAAAAAATTGCTTCTTTTATACGACTCTTAAATCTTAATTGTGTCATAAGATGCCATCTGAAATAAGAAAGATTTCATGCACTTGGGTTCCAAAAAGAATTGTCTGCTTAGATAGATTCTTGTTGATGTGACCATCAAGCAGCATGCATACTAAATGCATACGTACATTAATTGCAGGATAAATATTTTGCAGCAGTTTCCATTCAAGAACACAGAGATCTGATCGATTGCGCCACTGGTAAATGATGGGCGGACTACTCATGGAAAGCATGGTTTACCCTGAAGGCCCCAACTACGTGCAGCTCTTCCCGTCCGCAGACGAGAAGAGCCTCAGCTATGGAGGCTCCTTCCTCCACCACCAGCCTTCCATGGGGGAGTGCGTCGTCGGGGAGGGCGACCTCGTGGACCCGCCTCTGGAGAGCTACGCCGAGGCGGCCGAGGAGGAGAGCGACGACGACATGGACATAGACGAGCTGGAGCGGCGTATGTGGAGGGACCGCATGCGGCTCAAGCGCATGAAGGAGCAGCAGCAGAACAGGAACAAGGACCAGGGCGACTCCGCGAAGCAGCGGCAATCGCAGGAGCAGGCGCGCCGGAAGAAGATGTCGCGCGCGCAGGACGGGATACTTAAGTACATGCTGAAGATGATGGAGGTCTGCAAGGCGCAGGGGTTCGTCTACGGCATCATACCGGAGAAGGGGAAGCCGGTGAGCGGCGCGTCGGACAACCTCCGCGGCTGGTGGAAGGAGAAGGTCAGGTTCGACCGGAACGGCCCCGCGGCCATCGCCAAGTACCAGGCCGAACACGCCATCCCCGGGTCTAACAGTGAAGCAAACTCCGGGGCCGCGAGTCCTCACTCGCTGCAGGAGCTCCAGGACACGACGCTGGGCTCCCTCTTGTCTGCGCTCATGCAGCACTGTGACCCGCCGCAGCGGAGGTTTCCCCTCGAGAAGGGCGTCGCGCCTCCATGGTGGCCTACCGGGAACGAGGACTGGTGGCCGCAGCTGGGCATCCCCAGGGACCAAGGCCCTCCCCCTTACAAGAAGCCCCACGATCTGAAGAAGGCCTGGAAGGTCAGCGTCCTGACCGCTGTGATCAAGCATATGTCTCCTGACATCGAGAAGATACGCCGGCTCGTGAGGCAGTCCAAGTGCCTGCAGGACAAGATGACCGCCAAGGAGAGCGCGACGTGGCTTGCCGTCGTCAAGCAGGAGGAGGATGCGTACATGAAGCTGCACCCAGATGCTTGTCCTCCTCCGTCCTCCGGCTGCGGCGCCGCCGGAGCCATCTCCTACAACAGCACTTGCAGTGAGTATGACGTCGAAGGCGTGGACGAGTGCAAGAGCGAGGACGCCATAAATCACAAGTACGCCACTGAAGCGAACGAGAAGTTTTCTGTGTCCGGGCCATTGAAGGAGGAATCTAACATAGAATTCATTCAGAAGAGGACTGCTGGTGGTGAGCCTGAGCTGAGTTTGAACCAGCGAACATATACCTGCGATAACGTGCAGTGCCCGCACAACGACTTCCGCCATGGTTTTTTGAACAGGACTGCCAGAAACAGTCACCAGTACAATTGCAAATATCAGAATGCTCTTCCTCAAGGTGTTGGTTTCCAGGTGAATGAGAACAAGCCCTCTGTCTTCTCATTGCCATTCAACCCACAGACCAATCCAATGGCACTTGGATCCAGCCTGAATCCTGTTAATATTCCGGACGTAGGAATTCCAACGGATGGGCAAAAGTCGATCACTGAGTTGATGAGTTTGTATGACAACAACTTGAACGGTAACAAGAGCTTGAACTTGGGAGGTGTTTCAGTGTTGGAAGGGACAAATGGTGTTCAGTCTAGGATCCAGATGGAAGAAGACTTCTTCAGCCAGGGGAATGGAATCAGCAGCAATATCTTCGAGGAGGTGGGAAGCCTGGTGCATCAACAACAGCAACAGCAGCACCAGCACCAGCACCACCAATTCCTTCTGCATGATGACATGATGCCATTTGATCAACCATTTGCTCACCATTCCAATGAGATGAGCAGGGATTCCAGATTTAGCTCCAACTTCAGCATGGATTTCTCTGAGACATTACAGAGAGGGATTGGAGATTCGTTGCAGAAGCATGATACAACCAATTGGTTCTACTGAAACCACTGGAAGCATCGTTTATCTTCCAAGAATTCCAGGTGCAGTGGAGTTGGATCTCTGAGTTTAAATCCTCTAGTATTTGTGGATTGGAGGTGATCCACTCCATGCAGACCACTAGAAGTTTGCTTCTAGCTACTTTGTTCTTCTGTTGCTCTCCCTCTTTAAATCATATGTAGTATCTCATAGTTTGCTTTCTCAGGAGGTAGATGATCCTGGTGAACCATTCTATCAGGTTTGAGTGAAAGCATAGTTTAGTATGTTTGCATTAGTTGCGGGAAATGATGATATGTAGTTCTACATTGACCCCGCTTTCCAGATATGTAGAAATCTGATGTTCAAACTCTACCAGTTTAATTGATATATAATTTTGTTCTGATCTCTGTCTGTGTTGCTCGATTATATTTCTTCCAGGGCGTGTTTACATTTGAACAAACTGCGATTGCATGTTTTAATATCGAACCAGGTCAAATTTGTGGTTGTGTAATCTTTTAGGGCAATGAATGGGCTGTAGAACTGTGTTTGCGACAGACGCCTGGACATGATACGTCCTACTAATGTTGTACAACTAAATTGCATCAAGTGGCCAACTTGATCATTTCTTTTCCTTCAGCTACTATGTGTATATCAAACTAATGCTCTTTACTGCTTCTGTCTGAGATCGTTGGTGATCCTCTCACCTGCCCTACTTCATGTCCGGTAGATAGATTAATGTCTGTTCTTAGTGATTTGCTACATCCAATCGTGCACATGGCTGCATGCCCTACATTACCTAAAGTTTTGGTAAGGACCATGTCATTGCTACTGTTGTGCTATAATGTAAAGAAGAAGTTAGGCTGAGGCTGATGTTGGACTGGACTGCCTTTTGGAAAACTTTCTAGGTTAATACCTCCTTTTTATCACAGGTTCCTTACCCTCCCCCCATTCGAAAGTGGATGCCATCTGTGGCCTCTTTCTCACTCATCCCACCTGTGAAGCTTTAACATGTTAAAGGCCAAAATGTCATGAGCCATGACAGGGATGGAGTCCCCTCCTTCACATGCTCCCCCGTTTATGCTCCATTAGCCATGTCTGCAATGAAACAAAAGTATAAAGCCCCGGGAGTCACATCAGTACCCATAGCGCCTGGCGAGCTGCACAGATTTATCTAGTTTGTAGTCATTTCTTTCTCTTTCCTTCAATCCCCCGTTCGATTATTTACTGAGGGCATCAGGTTGCTCAACAGGGATGTTCTCTGTCTGAGATATCTTCTCAAAGTACAGCACAGAGGGGTGGGACTAATTGTTGTCCTTTGACAGGTCTGTGTGACTGGATGGTGCAAGGAGGGCTTCTGTAGTGCAATCCATCGTTTAGTGATGGATGGAAAGTGACTTGGGTGATAAGGGGGGGTGGTCCATTGTTTGGCATTTGGCATAAAGCTCATGTTGACCAAATCTACTGTACCACATAATCAGCAATTAGCTAACATAACACTTGTATTGAGATTTAACTTTGGTTTGCTGTTAATTAATCCAATCAAGACAACATATTCATGCAATCACAAGCTAATCAATAGGAAAATTTGGGTGCTGAAAAGTAGATCTTTAGGTGGCTGTCATAGTTCCTTCCACTGATGTGGACTGTAATATAATATTGGCAATCTAAAGGTTAAGAGAGAAGCCTCTTTGTGGACGCATTAGAACAGGAATTTGATGTGATGAAACATTTCCAGAGTGACTGTGGGATTAATTTAATCAGGTAGGCAGGTTCGATCTTATCATTAATTTTATCTTCATGCAGTAGAAATAGGGCATGAGGTTCTATCCTAATTTAGCTCTTGATGTTTTTAGTTAATCAGCTTGGTACTAAATAATACCAAGTATAAAGATGATCATTGATCAAGATATTTTAAATTTAAACCTCAATCATGCTAGTATTAGAAAACATTATTTTGGGTTTTCATGATGGACTGCACTAAAGTTGTCTCTAAGACCTTGGTCTAAAGTTGCCTTTCATATCTTATTCAGTCATTTTTATGCAGTATCTAACTTACAGTCTAAAGATAAGTTTAAGAATCTTTATGTGACACATATATATTTTATGTAGTATTTCATGTGTGTTGCGTATTGCTTTCTTCTGAATAAAAGACATTATTTTTTTAAAAAATGTCATATCATGCATAATTTGTTTAATTACATAGGTGATGTCATCTGTTCGAGTTTGTCGAAATGTTGATTATCTGGTGGAATTAAGAATTGGTATGGCAAATTGGTGTGATCCTCACAACATTGAATTGTATAGTCCTAATTGTTGAGAAATTTGTTCCGCAGGAAAAGATTAAAATAACTTATCTATGATAACCCTGCCTTAAAATTTATTTCACCATCCCAGATATGTTTCCTTTCTCCGGTTGGTGGTCAACTTTAATTTTTAAGAAACTTATATTTTATTGTATCATCGGTCTCTTTTTAATTTGCGATATATTATTTTCTATGTAATTATATAGGAATCAGGAAAGCAAAAGAAAGACTTAGAATAAAAAAAGTGGGCAAATCTGCGTTTTATTATTATTTTTTGGAATATTTTCCACAATAACTTCTTAATGACAACTGATTTTAGTATGACCATACATTATAAATACTTAAATTTATTTAGATTTGACATATGAGTCCATCGAATTTTGTCCAATATTTTTTTTTCTAAACTACGAAATTACAATTTCAATATTTATTTTCTTTTTACGAAAAGGGCGTATGCTATTTTTTATCATATATAAATAATATGAAAATAAATAACCAATTAGCTTATCATATCACTCGACTCTAGGAGACTAACCTCACTTCTGGTCCATTTTAATCTTTTTTCTTTCTTTAAAATAATAATTATTCCTAGAATAAGGAAAGAAAGTATAAATTAGAGGAGAAACACGTGCCATATTTAATAAATAAATATTAAACTTTAAATATTGTGGAAAAATACGTCACAGCCCTTATATTCTCGACATACCTACACAATTAAGTTAGGCCAAAGCTAATCGATTTTAGCTTGGAATCGTCTTAATGGGCACAACTTAGACGGAATTAGAATTAGAATCGGGTCCGAGCCTAACACAAATTGATCTAAAGTCTATCATTCGAGTTGAGGCGTAGGGCGGGGAAGGGGAAGGGAGGGAGGGGAAGGGTGGCAAGATTCCTCACGCAAAACCCTTTATGCAGAAAGGGAGAGCAACACCCAGAGCACAGTTGTTTCGGATGTGATGTGGCCAATGGTGATGCTACGTTGCTACTTGGCCCCCCACCCATCACAGCTCCACTCCCTTGCTGCCATGGCTTCTGTCCACATCTTTGCTCACACGCTGCGGCCACGCAGTTTGAACTTTGAAGCCCAGAGCTTCCCCTTCGGAAACCTCCAACCACCTTCTTCTCACTAACGCAGTATGGGGGCGGGTGGGTGGTTTCTGATCAGAGTAATGGTGTGGTGTGCCCGTCGCTGAATTATATCCTCCACTTTTATGATGGTGTTTGTGACACATGGTGCTGTCCAAGTTGTAGGTCCAGTTTTACTGAACGAGATTTTGCTTTTATCCTCTTGTCATCCTCCCCCCTCCTCGTGTGGTGTCTTGACTTCCGAAGTGGGAAATTGCACTGTCAATTATTGATGGGAGTGTTGCTGCGTAAACAGGACTGTTTCAGCACCAAGGAATGCATGCCGTGCAGGAACTACTTGTGCTTGAGGGGGATGCTGAATTGATGCATGATTATTGGTGTGCATCTTGAGGGACAATTTGATTGATCAGAAGAAATATGAGAGGAAAGGCATCATTTCTGCGAGATGTTAATTGTTCCAACTGCATGAACTGCTGATTGGTAGCATATCTATGAGTGTATCAGTTCATCATGTCTATCATGCCCTTTCCACAACTAGTTTCTTCAACTGCATGGAACCTATCCTTAAAACTATTTTTCTTCACCAAAGAAACAACTTTAATTATTTATTTTTTCCCTTTCAAGATTTCGTCATATTTTTGTGGATCACAGTAGTTCTTCGTTGGAGACTATACGAACATGGGGAGTCGCATTCCATCGGCGTCTACTATGATAAGGGATATTGCTGACTTTCGTGAACGTACCATTACTGTTTGAATAGGACGCTTAACATTAATGTTAATGAAAAGATAATACACATGAATTGGAAAACATATAATGTTCACTGTTCGGATTGGATTTGCATACCCTTTAACTGCAAACATCGTCTTTCCGTGTACTGCTAGATTTGAACTATTTTATTCCATTTGTGGTTACGGGATTTGAATTGCACTATTCTTGGATCTCAATATCTTGATGCATCCACCTCTGGAAGATGGTGCCCACCAATAGGACACAGCTATGTTAGCTGATAATCACAGCAATTACGTTAGAGCAGAAATCAAAATCAATGATGCCGATGCACGTTTCTAAGATAGAGAATGTTATCCTAATTCAACTTTCTGATCTTGAACACTGTTTACGGATTTTGGCCCCCTTCCTATTGGAAGACTAAGGAAGAATTCATTCATTCTAGACATGATCCAGTTGAATAGTTACTGTTTCAGTTTTCGGTCCCCATCCTATGTGAAGACTCGACAAGGTTCTTGATGTGAAGGTTCATATTAGATTGCATAACTATTCAATTGGCGAGAGGGAAGTATTTATGCATTTTAGATGTGATGCAATTCTCCTTGCTAACAATGTTAACAGAGCAGTTTTAAAATGAAACTGGGTGTTCAGAGTATTGCGTGAGAAAAAATAATAAGATTGTGTGCTTGACGGCATTGTAGATTTTATGCATGATATATTTACTTAAGACTGAGTTCATTTTAGTTTTTATCAATGATGCATTTGACAATGTAGAAACGTCTCAAATGAACATTATAGAATTCTTTAGTGAAACAAACATGGAGTGCTAGTTGTTTATGTACCCAAAAGGCTAACAGATAAGAATAAGTTCCTTTTCTCAATGCATTAACTTCATTAATTCTTGTTCACAGTTTTGTTAAAATCTCTGAAACAGTAAATTGCTACGAGCAAAGGAAAAAAAATACAATATTGGTTCTTTTATACTGGCGACCAATATGCGGGCAAAGAATTTCTTTGATTAGAAGAAAAAGAAGAATATCTGTGTATTCGGTATTCCTCTACGTTTCAGTTTCTAGATCTCCACAGGATGATATGAAATAGTTGGAGCATCCATTCTGCATAGTCCTTGCACACCTTTAAGAAAATGATTATTGTGTTTAACCTTCAGGCTACAATCAATTACTTCTTATACAGCAACGGAAACAAGAGGAATCACAGTTAATCATTTCCTTTCTCATGAGATATTCAATGACTAATATGTATTCTAGGTATACAATGCCAATTGAATGTGTTAGTCTCCTGTTTAGAAAACAAATAATATCATTGTTTATTTGAAAGACTCAATTTTAACATGATTTACTTTTCCTTGGCAATAAAAGGAGTTAGATTTGCACTCGGAACAGTATTTTCTTTGAGAGCGAGGAGCTTAGATCTCTTAGTATTATGTATTGTTACATGTTGCAACAGCAGTTTATGGAATGAATATGCATTATCTGTTTCAGCAACTGTGATACCTTGGATATTAAGCACACTTGGTTTTCATGAACTTGCTTCTTGAATATGCTAAAAAAAGTGTCTATATTGCATACAATTAAGACATACTTTTGGCGTACTCATGTTCTTAATTTCATGGTATTGTTAGCAGTTCTGAACCAACCAACATTCAAGCTCTCGATTGTCGTTTTCTTCTTTTTCTACGACACTGTAACCTCGAACAGAAAACCTGCGCATACAGGCCGGTGATCAGATAGTCTCGACTCCCCGCGGATGTAAGACGACTGAATAATTCCGTCACCGTGCCACAGTATGCGATCACACCTGATAATAGAAGCCAATTAGCTAATTCCATTAATCAGATTTTAATTGAGATCTGCTCATTCAAAAGCTACAGGAAGTTAGTTAACTCGGTATTATAATGCATCCACATACCATGCAGGACTTCTTTTGTTTCTGGATGATAAAGCTTCTCCAGAATAAGCATCTGAATTGATAGAATACTTGTATGTTGGAGGAAAGTGAATCCTGCCCTCACTCCATCCTTTAAATACTTTTCCTGCTGCTCTCTCAATATTAAGCTGTCAATAGGCATACACAAAATTTCAGCACTTCATGCATGTTTTTAACGCTTATAATGTAATACCAAAACTCTAGAAGTAAGCCAAACATTTATCAAATTATCCATATTCCTTAATTGTGAAATCTCTAATAAAAAGGAGTTACATTTGTATAACATGAAGATAGCTTTATAATCTAGTTAGTAAACCTTGAAAGAATCAGTTTATGAGAGTTAAGCATATTATTTTCTTAGTGAAGGAGTTACACAACCAAGTTAATTGATTGACCTCATTTCCATATCGGAAATGGGAAAAATATGTCATTGAATATCTACCGTGGCGGAAAGAATCTTTTTCAACTAGGTTAAGATGCTACATATGATCTTTAGTCTCTTATATGCATGTAGGCCTATAACAGCACCTGATCTTTCTCAAGCAAAGCATCCCAGTTGTGTTCTTGGAGAAGTCTCCAGGTCTCCGAATAGCTCAATGCTATGCGATAATTCAGGTCTCCAAGCCATATTACCCGACTGTGTAAAAACAAATCAGAGGTATGCAGCATCTTTACACATACTTTTAGACTAATATTATCTGAAAGAAATGCTCACTCATGTTCAAGAATTGTCTCAGGTATCTTTCGGTTGGACATCTTGCAGATTCTTGGAAACTGAGTATTCTTTAGTATCTCCATTACATCTGAGTTTCTTCTTTGTTCATCTCCTTCTTTGTCCCCAGAAGCTAAGTGGCTACAGATGAAACAAAGACTGGTACGATGCAATGTCAGACTAACTGATATACAGCCCTGCACCAAAAGTTATGTGCTCAGGTAAACTTCTAAAAGCATAAGATAATGCATATTTCGCTGTTAATTGTTAAGTACTATCTCATTTTTATGGTTTAATGAGAATTATATATCTGTATACACAAATAACCTATCATACAACTTAAATTTATCAGCATAAGAGAGTAGAAACAGCATTTCATCACTTAGTCTCTCTTAACTTCATTTTACCTAAACATCATATGTTTGGCAAAATATTGACTTAAAAGATTTGTTTTCAGACGGATAAGAAGTTGAAATCTGATGAGCAAGGAAATATCCTGACCTTGTTACCAAGATAGCCCATGATTCCGCAGCCAACACAACACAGTCTCAGATGGCCTATATGCTGAACAAGTTCAGTTTTCACCCAAATACTGATGAAAATTCCCACCATCTGCTTACTCACAATGAGACAATATTTTTGCTGAGTGGCTGTGGCAGGACCCACAGAGTTTGCATCCCCGGCTAAGAAGTCGTGTATTTCTTCCTCGTCCGATGACTCATCATCAATGATACACACTTTTGGGCATTTAAAGATGGACTCTTTGCGGAATTTTCTCCCCACTTCTGGGGTGCAATTGCAGGACTTCAACTGTTTTCCGAGTTCTTTTCTGAAAGTTTTATTTATTATCTTCAGTGACGACTTCTGAAAGACAAACTGATTGTTGGTCTCCTTAGAGCCATTAACAGACGAAGTTTTGCATCTGGAATCAGCTTCATTCTGCCTGTTCAAAGCCTGATTGATCAGAGCCAACCATTTTCTTGCTGGTTCATTATCCTCTACGGCAATCACATTTCCTGCATTCAGAGGAACTATTTCCTGAAATCTGACAACGTCCCAAGTTAAAAACGAAATCAAATAACAAAGTGCATGAAAACTTTCAGGAAGCTAAAACATCAAAACTTTAAGAATGGCATATGTATCAAGTCCAATGAGACAACAACGACATCATGCAAGACGCAGGACACTAAATTGGAGGAGTTATTGGTGGATGTCAGTGAAAAAAAGCGTACATACCCCAAAACATATATATCTGATGGTTCGTTATCAGGGAGAAAATCACCAAGATTGAGGCCGTCATGAGGTTTTTTCCCTCCAACATTCCACGTTTTAACCAGTATCCTAATTAACGCAGATAATTTAGTCACCGGACAACATGTTACACTGGCCAAAGAAGATAAAATAAAGATGTGAGAAAGACAAAACAGATGGAAATTAATAGCAGGTCATATCAGAATAGTAGGTATGCCCACCTGAAATTTTGAGTATTTGATGTGTTTGATATCATGTTTATGCGTGCTACCTTGGAAGTTGATTCTAAAACTTTCCCTGAACAGATAAAAAGAGGTTCAAATAAAGGAAAACGAACACAACATCATACTGTAGATTAAAAGAATGATAAAAGGAACTCACACCTGAACTATGCACTCCATGGTTTTAGGAAAGCCCACAGCTGAGAATCCTGTCTCTCCAGAATAAACAGTCAGAAGCTGAAAGAAAAGAAAACAGTAGGAAAGGTAAAAGAGCCAACAGAACCTGAAAGCCCACCACCTCAAGTGTGGATACTTATAATTTCAGCTATATGGTTGCAGAGACTCTGCTTGCATGTTAAGCATAACAAGATGGATAAAGTGTAAGCATAAGTTCTCTTCAGGGAACAAGTTTTGCTTTCTTCCAAGTCCTGGATTCACATTTAGCATTCTTCTTTTCTTCTTCTATTATTCTCTGATAATATTTCATAGTGGCCACTCCACTCGTCCCCTCCAGTTTTCCTGAAAATATGGGCGATCGAGTTCAGGTGTTCTCACAGGAGGAATAAGTCATTTCATTTTGATTAAATGCTTGCTAAAAAGCAACTCTGGAGCGCATAGAGATTCTCTATACCTCAGTGACGTGCCAGAGAAGTATGTTCCTGTGCATACAATTAACCAGATGCATGGAGTAGATAATCCACGCCAATGGCTACTATTCAGATCAAGTGGAAGCTTCCGTTGGTTCACTCTACGAGTCTGTTTGCTAGTCAAGAACAGGTTGAGAAATGTTATGATTTCTGTACCAAGAAAAATATGCACCGACGAACATAAAAAATATTAAGACCACTTTAAGTTTTATTAGGTAAAAATAAAAAAATTATCAATTAGATATATAGGTCTTCTTTTACAAATCCATTAGCACAGGGAGCATGTCTATCTCATAATAAAAAAATAAATTAATTTCAAATTACAACCACGCCCTAGGACAAGGAGATAGGATTTTCCTCTCAAAGTAGTTAAGATCGAAGAGGGTCGAGGATTCTACCTATTAATAAAATATATATTTTAAATAATAAATATATTTTTTATAAATTTATTATATTTAAATATTAAATTACATCTCAGTAAGTCATTTTTTATCGTTTCTTAAGTAAAATTATATAAAAAATATTAAAAATAAATAAAATATATTAAATTTCTTCTAAATTAATTTATATTATCATAAATAATTTTTTAATTAATATTTAAATAATTATATTAATGATATAAGATTGTATATGATCGGATAAGATCGTAAATAAAATTAAGATCTTACACATAAGATCTCCAAGATAAAATCGAGGCTGATAAGAAATAGTAAGATTGTAAAATTATAAGATCTTAAGATCTAAATTGAGATCTTGACTATTTTGCGCGCTTGTGATCCCCTCTTGTTTAGTAATGTGAAGGCGTCTTTTATTTCGAAACGTCTTATAATACGAGATTCCAATTGAAATAAAATTCAAAATATTATTAATAAGAAAGTAGTCTAATTTAAATGCTTATGTTTTTTTTGGTAGCTATCATTCGACTGATCTATCATTTCAAATCGTATGCTTAGTTATAATAGGTGTATAAATATTCTTACTCCAAACCTGAATAAACTATTTAGCACTTAGATCTCAAATTTTTGCAAGTGCGCTTTTGTTGGGATGTTGAATTCATCCTTGACTCGTTGCTAAAGCATGCAGTTTTACTATGTCGTTTGCAATTGTCGCAAGGAGACAAACCAAGGTCAGGTCTCCCGTGATGTTGATTTGCTTGACCCTGGTGCATATGAAGAAGCGGCCCAAGGTGCATCTGGAATATCGTGGTGGTCATGTAGCATCTAATTCCATACTTTCCAATGTAATCACATTTTTTGGCCAAATGCATGATGTTTTTAGGACCAGAGGACATTATGGCCCTGTTTGGTTCGCGAGTAAAGCTCGGAATATAAGGTTAATCGACCAAAAATTGCCAAACATTGATCGGAATAGGAATAAACATCGACATTGTCCGCGCAAGTTTCGATGCATGTTTAATCCTGTCGGGTGCACTATTTTCGGGTTGGGGTATTCGGCCGACGAGGCCGAATAGGGCGTAATCTATTTTTTGGTTTGTGAATAGGACATGCATCTCACCGTGGAATCGTCGACTTGGGCTAGGTTTGGCGTGCAGCGGCGGAGTTTATCAACATCTTCGACATTCGACCGCAATTTTTTCCACTCCTAGGGCTTCGGCGTGCAGCGGCGGATCGGCGTGGTAAGTTTTGAACATTTCCGTTGAAGTCATCTCTACTCATATGTCGTTGCATGCTTCGATCGCAATTTTTCTCCCCTTTTCAGCGGTGTGTAGCAAGGCATCAGCGTGAAGGGATCCACTTGTGGATCGGCGTCGAAGGACTGAGCATCGCCGACATCTTGTCGTACTTGGCGTGGTAAGTTTGCATATTTCTTTTTGCCATTCATGTCCACTACTTCTTTTTGGTTGCCTCCTTTGGCTTAACTGCTTTGCGCGATGTTGTCGTATGTGTGTATCTGGTGTTGAAAATGGGGGTGCATCTTCGTAGATCTGCAGACATCTAGCCATGTCGATCCCTTGAAGAACTATGTTCTTGCCTGAGGTACGATCACATCTTTGCTGTGTCATTATGATGATTCGTTTCACTTTTTCCGCACACCATGGGTAGCCTTAGATGGATTCCATGGTTATTATGAATTTGTTTCGCTGCTATAGCAGTATTGATTGCTATATTACACTTTCTTTATTTACAAAAGACCTAGCATTAGTATGATTCCAAGGCAGGTTTAGATTGACATCATAGATTTTTTCTCTACATTATTTTGAACATACTTCTATCAATGCGTGAATTATGTAAGCAGTTCACATACAAATGTCTCAAGAAACTGCGTCTAGAAACAAAAATGGACGCTAAGAAAGAAGCGACTAGCCAACTGAAATGATGAGCTCGATGAAGTTCTAGTCGGTCTTTTGAAAGTAGAACACCTTGATGGGAATCATAAGAAAACAAGTGTCTTCTCAACGGACAGTTGGAAGCGCATGGTTCTCAGGTTCAATGAAACCACGAAGAAGGGCTACGACATGGAAAATTTGAAGAATAGAATGAAGAATTTGAAGAAGACCTACCAGTTGTACCAAGGCCTGCTTAACAAAAGCAGTTGGGGTTGGGATCACGAGAAAAAAGTTCCTACACCCGGCGAGGACAAAATGTAGGATGAGGTCATATTGGTAAGTACTTACACAATTGTACATCAGCCCAAGGTTTTCATTCTTTACTGACGAATGAACTTTTTCATTGTGTAGGCAAACAAGGAGTATGCGAGGATTAAGGACAAGCCCTTCCCAGTCTTGGATGAACTGCAATTTATATTCTCGACTAACACTGCCACGGGGGTCCGAGCATTTGCGACTACAATATCTGATAGGCCCGTTGAAGACAATGCCAATTTTGAGGATCTAGACGCGGATGATATTGACATAACTTTCGATGCCTTGCAATTCTTCCATGGACCGACCAGCAACGAGGCAACAGGTGGGGGCACAGGCAACGAAGGCACGTACGATAGTCCATCAGATGCACCTGTGTTCGACGATCCTTTCAGCGGTGTGTCCCTCCCCTGACTGCAGCAAAAAGGGCTAGATTCAGTGAAAAAGAAGCACGTAAGGGTAGATCTAACAACAATGAAATTGTTGAACTGATGAAGGAACTAACACAACAAGGGAAGAAGCATCTCGTGTTGTTGGATGAGGCACTGAAACGGGAGAAGGATGCCAACCCATACACAAGGACCGAATGCTGGGCCAAATTGCATCAGAAGGTTACAGATTGCAGTCTTGAATTCAAGATAGCCATGATGGAGGCATTCAAGGATGAAAGTAATTGTTGGGCCTTCATGACATGCGAGGATGACATGTTGGAACCATGACTTATGGAACAGCTCGAGGCGTACAGAAGGAAGAGAGCTCCAACCGAACAGTCTTCTAACTTCTTCGGGTGCACGAGCTCGACTTTGAGTGTTGGCACCTCTCACTTAATACCAACTGGCGTGTTTAGAGCACCATCCGTGGCAACCCCACTGAACATATTTGGTTCGCCATTTGCTTCGAACACAACTTTTCCCACTCTCTTTGTATCATCCCCGTCCCTTTTTTGTACAAGTGCCACGACTTTTTTCTGTTCGCAGTTCTTTTATTCCTGCGAGTGTATTGGGACCTGATCTTCCAGCAAGGCCTTCTTACGGCACTACAATGGGATTCAGCTTCCGTACATCATCAACCGGTGGTTCGACTTCAGCGGGAGCTTCGTGTTCCCCCTAAAGCTTTTGTTAGTAGCTGCTCCACTGTGCACTTCTTTGTTAGTGGGATGTAGGCACTTTTTAACATTATGTTGTGTTGGTCATGGTCTTGGTACATTGGGTACAACTTGTGGAAAGCTTTTGTGTTGCATTACTACAATGACTCTCTACTATTGCGAATCAGATATTACATGTTTTTATCCATTATATTTGTGTTGCTACATACTTTGCCACTCTCTATAGTTGTGCACTTTATGTTATCATTATAGTTTTTACATGTTACTCGTGATGCTTATAGATGAGTAAACGCACGTTCATTCAACTCTTGATCGAGAAGGAGAGAATATATGAAGATATTATAAGAATCATGACGACTACTGGTGTGATGGAAGTACGCATGCGGGACACAATTGAGAGGGTCCCGTGAAGGACTCGCCCATTCACTGGACATGAACTCATCTTAGACATACTAAAAGACCATCCTCAATGGTGTTACGACCTGTACCGAATATCTCCTAAAATGTTCCTTAAGTTAGAGGAACTACTCACATCGAGAGATATCATACATAGCACTCACAATGTCAATTCATGCAAGCAGCTAGTCTTCTTTTTATATTGTTTGGGACACAACATGACTAATAGGAACCTGGCAGAGGAATTCCAGCATTCAGGCGAGACTATATCTCGCTATTTCAATATTGTGCTCGAAGGGATATGCTCTTTTTCTAAGGAGTTCATAGCCCTTCCGAATGGATTTGAAGATGTGCATCCATGAATTCTTCGTAGTGGCCAGTTCTTCCCTTTTTTTAAAGTAAGTGATACATTTTTTTGGTTTGTGGCCATTTATTCTCCATTTCACATTTTCATCTAGGCAATTTGACAATTTCATGTGTGTTGTAGAATGCACTTGGAGCGGTGGATGGAACTCATGTACTTGCGATGGTCCGTAAAGAGGACCAAGCTCGTTACAGAAATCGCAAGGGATTCATATCTCAAAATGTGATGGCAGCAATGTCCTTTGACCATTCTTTTCTCTACGTCTGCACTGGTTGGGAGGGCTCCGCCGCTGATATGAGAGTGCTGCGTTGGTGCGTTGAAAATGCTGCGTTCCATGTTCCCGAAGGTATGGTTCCTAGTTAATCGTTGCTTGTTCAATGATAAATAGGACGTTAATTTTCGAGAAATACTTGTAGGTAAATTCTTCCTGGTGGACTCAGGATATGCCAACACGAAGAAGTTCTTAGTCCTTATAGAGGTGTGAAAGATCATTTATCAGAGTACAGTAACCGGCAACGGTCATATGAGCATCCGAAGGAGTTATACAATCATAGACATGCGCAACTTCGAAATTGCGTTGAGAAGACATTTGGTATTTTGAAATTGCGCTTTAGTATTCTACGGATAGCGATTCATTTTTCGATAGGGACACAAGAACGCATAGTTCTTGCCTGTTGCATCCTACACAATTTCATCAAGCGTTACCAAGCAAGCGATGAATACTTTACCGGCCCATAGTTACAACCGGACGATGCCAACAATGTCAATCTCAACGAATCCACTGGAAATGCGAATATGGGAACTGAAGAGAGCAAAAAAGGTGAGCAGCTTCGTAGTGACATTACGGTACAACTTTGGAATGCTCACATGAATCGGCGAGGTAAGAAGACGTAGGAAAAAGTAGATATTCATCCTGTGACGTATAAGGGTATTATAAATTAAAATTGGAATGCTCACGCCTGCTTAATCTTTGCAGTTCATGATGCGTGACGTGCCATTCTGGATGAGGTGTGGGTGTCGAGTGTACTTCATGTATGCAAGTAATACATTTTGACAAATTCATACAATTATTTTAAATTAATTAAACTGTCTTTGCATATTCAACCATTATGCTATCTTGTATAAGTGTCAACCAGTATCGTACTCACCTCACAATTATTTGTCGTTGTGCATGAACAGGGCGATGGAGTTCGGTGGAACGGTTCGCATGCTAGCCTACTTGATATGGAATGCATTTGCACTTCATTAGGGGATTGCATATCGTGTGTGTTTAGGTGCTTGACATTATGAATGGTGTAATGTACGTGGTATTTGCTTTATTGACATTCGTATGCTTTAGCAAGTTTGTAATAAAACTTCGCATGCTTAATTGACATTGTGCTCAATTGACGTTTGTTATATGTAATAATACTTTCAAATGTCTTCGAATGTGATCGTGTACTTAATTACATGCCAAACAATGCACCAGAAGCATATAAGATGCCTTCACACATTGGCTAGCAATCGTGTACTCAATGAACTATGTCTACATTGGCATATGATAATTCATCAATTTAAAAGAAAATTGAAGCATCAGTTTTGAACATTTGCATAACAATGGAATGTGCATAACTTGAAAGAACATTTTATGCAAAGTGCATAACTTGAATGGAATGTAGTTCATACAGAAGACAATTCAACAATTCGAAAGAAGTTAGAAACAGCGGCATACGACATTTGCATAACATCTGAAATAGAACGTAGTTCATACAAAAGACAACCCATTCGTCTTCACATCAACATAACAAAGTCATTAGAAAGTACCAAAAGACATACTTGACACAAGAATGGCCAACTACGTCATACAATATGAACCAAGTAAAAAAATGGGCAA
The DNA here is from genome assembly GCA_030549335.1 of Pontederia crassipes. Lineage (NCBI taxonomy): Eukaryota > Viridiplantae > Streptophyta > Magnoliopsida > Commelinales > Pontederiaceae > Pontederia > Pontederia crassipes. Next base: position 63,990,633 of record CM060198.1, read on the forward strand.
CAGGTTCTACGACTTCAACAATCCTTATACGAACTTAGTTAACACCAAGGTCAACACCACCCTGACGACGAAGTACACAACTCTCTCTCGCTTCAGCCGACTAACATAGTCTTCCAACTTGTCACACTTCTTCAACACCTTTGCTATCACCACAGCACCACGATGCTCTATAGGCAGATCACACCATTTGAAGAAGCCACAAGCACCATGAGGAGATGCCTTTTATTGGAGCAAAATATATTAGTACAAGAAAACCTACGACTAACGGATCGACGGAGGATAATGTTACCGATGTCATAATGGGGACATCCCTAAAATCGCCTCCCCGGATTTGTATCAGTCCACGACGTCCTCAAGGCGCAGACATCTTCACAATGGCACTCCGGCGCATCCTATGTCTCACTGGGCGGATACATCATCGACGAAGTACCCTGCTTAAAGAAGTATCGCCAGGACATCACTCAGAAAACGGAGAAATGGAGAGATCATCGTTTGGTTCTTTGCGCAAGTAGTAACACACACGAAACCAGACAAACGAAACGAAGAAATCACCACGACGAAAGGGTAACACGGTAAAGAACTAAACGGGATGAGATGGTTGCCGGCGTCTCACCTAAAAAAGAACTGAAGAAGACGTCCTACCGCCACCGCCTCCGCTCTGTCTCGCTTCAGTAGACCACCGAGAAATGGAGAGCTAGGAGATGACAACCGGAAAGTTGCGTGGAAACAGCTTAACAAGGTCTTTTACAATGGCTTTTCAACTTCCGATATTCACGACGAACCAAACGGCGAGCGAGAATAGGATACCGCCACTTCGAGATGTGTGCGACGGAATAGAAGATATTCACCTGGTTAAATGATGCTATTCCTGAAGACATATTCTCGAACCAAACAGGGCCTATGTATTTTATATATACACCAAAATTTCAAGTTATTATGTCAATTGTTAAATTTGATAATGTGCTAATGGTACTAACAAAAATGTTAAACAATATGAAAAATAATATCTTTATATTTATAATTTTAAAGCTCTCTCACATCCGAGGATTCTTGTTCATTTTGATTTAGTGTAGCTCGCCATGTGTGCAATTAATACAGAATATATATATTATGAATGTGGACCTAATTTTAACTTTTTTTTTTTGCTTTGGTACTATATTAAATGAAAAATACTAATGAATTTTCTTACACGCGCAAGCTTTTACTATAATTCATTATTATATTTGATTTGATATGATACCATGTTAAATTAAATATCTTATCAATAATACTAAAAACTTAAGTCAATAGAAAAATAATATTTTTATATTTATAACCTTAATTGTAACGCTCCCAAATCGACCTCCGTCACATGGCGAAGACCAACCTGGAGACGTTACGGACGATATGATTTTGACCATCTTATTGACCATATCTCAGTCAAGAACTAAGACACGTCAACGAAAGAATAATAAACTAAAGAAAAATAAAATAGATTGTGGAAGCCTAGAAAAGTGACTATATCATCTCTAAATGAATCTCATAAGGTTCACATCATATGTTCTTAAATGTGGAAGGAAAAATAAATAACTAAATAGGCCTCGTTGTTCATGTGCTTTCTTGTCACCCGAGCATCGTCACAGCACACCTACTCACACCATCAACTAACGTGTCCATGTGGAAATCAAACATTGGAAGGAGGTCCTCTCGTAAGCTTTACAGCCTAGTGGAGAACTATGTGAGTATACAATGCATAATTCAAATAGAGAAATAAGAAAGATGATATAACTTATTTTGGCTAAGGATTTAGCATGGAATCATCAGAATAATAAGAACCAATAAATCTTGATAAACAATAAGATCATGATGAGACATAATAAACTTGAAATAAAAGTAGGCTGTTAATCCTGGCATAAATCATAACGACACTTGACTTGACATTCATGCTTGCATTACTTGTACATACTTCTTATTCTTGTATCATACTTAAAAACTTGATGACTTTAGGTGCCTTTAGATTCTTAAGGTATGCCGAGCAAATGATGCAGTCTTGTGCGGTTAATAAGTGATCAAATCATGATCAAAGAAGTGACCCTTATCTTGAGGCACTTGGCTTGGACGACAACCAATTATTCATCTTTCATCTTAACTTATTAATCACTTTAGAACTTGTTATTCTTGTTCTTCATGTAATGGAGATCAAAAGACTAGCAGGAGAGTAAATCATTAAAAGGATTCATGTCTTAATCAAGTATGGATCTCAGTGGGCAATATGGCATTAAAATCAATCATAATCATGCTTAATCATTAGGCAATCAGGCAATGATTAGATCAAAATCAAGGAAAAATGATAACTGTGGCACGAGCGTACCGTGGGGACGGCATGACCGTGATGGTGGTGGCACGGGCGTGCCAAAAGGATGGCACGGCCGTGACAATGGGGGTTACAACCGATTTCAACACGAAAATTTCTTCAATCCTTAGCAGAACTTCATTATAAATTAAATTTTACATTCTAGCAATCATTCAAGCATATCAACAATAATATCAAACAATTTATTTCAAGAAATAAATCAAACAATCACACAATCACGTAGAAATAGGGCAATTAGAATCGATAACATATTCTTCTTGTTCAATCATGCTATGGACGTGGAATAATCTTGAAAAAGAGAGCATGGATCATATCTATTCAAATTATGCAATGTGATTTTGATTCACCCATCTCTATTCGCGATTGATCCTTGCTTTAGTTTGTCGAAAAATTTATCGATTATGTTTTCTCTATTCTCTTGTCGGTGCCCCTTCTGTCGTTCGTATTCCGCCTGCAACAGTCCAGATGAAGAGGACGTGGGGAGGTGCGAGGATCAAATAAAGTAGCAAGGGAAGGAAAACTCAACTGCCCTTATTCTTGGAAACGACGAGGGAAATTTTTCTTCTCCCAAAACACGTTGGAGATGTCAGGCCGAAAGGGGAGAGGGAGAGAGGATATCAGGGGGAGGGATCAACATAAATTTCTTTGACCTCTCTGTTAACTATTTAATTCGGATTCTTTCTGTTGTAATTTCCCTTTATCCGGTCCTTACCTCTTCTTAAGATAAACCCAAGCGTGCTATCTCCAATTGGCTGTTGTGGTTTAAATTTTTTTTTCATGGTTGTTACATTAATAGTTAGCTTTCTCTAAAAACGATAGATGGATGATGGATTTAGATTATATAAGACACAATAACTTGAGAATCGTCAAGATTTTATTATAAAAAAATATATACTGGAGCAGGAAACTTCCTTCTTGCATCTAGAAAATAGATGTGCATCATAAAGCGACTCACATGGTCAAGCTCCTTTCTCTTCTTTAGCAAGAATGGCATCCATAAAACAACAAGTTCTGAGTGTTGAAGACAAAGAAGAACCCATCTAATAATCGTTATTTAGAAATTGGATTTTTTTTTCTTTTCCTTTAAGTTGCAGTTTTCTACCCTTTAGATGCTCATCTTTAACTTTAGTAAACACAAAATAAAAAGATGAAAGAGTGAAAGATAGTCTTATATGAATAAAATACAAAAATAATTATGTGCTTATAAATGGCATTTCTTTTTATCTTTCGAGATACATTTTAAACTTGTGTCGGTCGAAGGTACAAAGCGAATAATATTTAAACGGACTAAGGGGATGTTATAAAAGATATCAGAGCCATCCTCGCATGCTCACTTGAATTAAGTGGGAATTCAACCCATCAACCATTCAATGAGGACATTGAGTTTCTCAAATGAGAATGTTTGTAAGGCCTCAAAGTGAAAGGATTAAAAGGTGAAAAATAATTTTATATTGACAAAACACGCAAATGATCATGATTTTATAAGTGACATTCTTCTTTATTTTTCGAGATACATTTTAAATTCTTGACGGGAATGTTACAAATACTCCACAATTTATAATACATTCTAGATATCTAGTAAAACATTTTCTCCAAGTGATTGCCGCATTCGAGCCTTAGAGAAAAAAATTAATACGTTGAAAGTGGAAGGATTAAACCATTAATAATAACATCTCGAAAGAGACGTTACCACGAAACCTGTCTCATGAAATTGAGACAACATTTCAAATTACAAAGGCTCAAGATTCTTCAACCAAAGTGGTATATGTAATATGTTATAACTATGGTGGGGATGGAAATTTCACATAAACGTATAATTAAGTAGCGAGAAGAAAAGGATGACAACAAGGGTCCAAAAGACAAGGCACATGAAACCACCAAGCAGGAGAGAGTAGGAATTGCACTAGAGAAAAAAAAAGAGAACACAACATGCAAGGAAAGAAAAAAGCAACACTCCAACAACCACTTGAGTGAAAATTTTATAGTATTTGGTTAGTATTTTATCCAAAAAATTATATTCATATACTCATTCGTATATCCACTTCTTCAAATACTATTGCCATTTAGAAAAAAAAGGTATTTATTTCCATCAAGAATATAAAGGGATAAATTTGTTACCTGAGAGAACCCATGTATAAAATTAATATAAAATACTCCTTATTAAAGAAGAGACAAATCTTTCCTCTTTGTATCATCGGATTTAGGATTTATGTATTTTATCTTAACTTCTTCATTTATATTTGAATGCTTATGCCTTGTTTTTTAGTAGCTATCATTCGACTAATCTATCATTTCAAATCGTATGCTTAGTTATAATAAGTGTATAAATATTCTTACTCCAAATCTGAATAAACTATTTTGCACTTAGATCTCAAATTTTTGCGAGTGCTCTTTTGTTGGGATGTTGAATTCATCTTTGACTCGTTGCTAAAGCATGCAATTTTACTATGTGGTTTGCAATTGTCGCAAGGAGACAAACCAAGGTCAGGTCTCCCGTGATGTTGATTTGCTTGACCCTGGCGCATATGAAGAAGCGGCCCAAGGTGCATCTGGAACATCGTGGTGGTCATGTAGCATCTAATTCCATACTTTCCAATGTAATCACATTTTTTAGCCAAATGCATGATGGTTTTAGGACCAGAGGACATTATGTATTTTATATATATACCAAAATTTCAAGTTATTATGTCAATTGTTAAATTTGATAATGTGCTAATAGTACTAACAAAATGTTAAACATAATGTCTTTATATTTATAATTTTAAAGCTCTCTCACATCCGAGAATTGGTGATAATTTTGATTTTGTGTAGCTCCCGTGTGTGCAATTAAGACAGAATATTATATATATATATATATATATATATATATATATATATATATATGAATGTGGACCAAATTTTAACTTTTTTTTGCTTTGGTACTGTATTAAATGAAAAATACTAATGAATTTTCTTACACGCGCAAGATTTTACTATAATTGGTTATTATATTTAATTTGATATGATACCATGGTAAATTAAATATCTTATCAACAGTACTAAAAACTTAAGTCAATAGAAAAAATAATATCTTTATATTTATAACCTTAATAGTTAGCTTTCTCTAAAAAAGATAGACGCATGGATTTAGAGATTATATAAGACACGAACTTGAGAATCGTCAAGATTTTATTACAAGAAAATCTACTGGAGCAGGAAACTTCCTTCTTGCATCTAGAAAATAGGAGATGTGCATCGTAAAGCGACTCACGTGGTCAAGCTCCTTTCTCTTCTTTAGCAATAATGACATCCATAAAACAAAAAGTTATGATTGTTGAAGAGAAAGAAAAACCATATCTAATAATCGTTATTTAGAAATTGGATTTTTTTTCTTTTTTTTTTCCTTTTAGTTGCAGTTTTCTACCCTTTAGATGCTCATCTTAACTTTAGTAAATATAAAGTAAAAGGATCAAAGGATAAAAGATAATCTTATATGGATAAAATATGAAAATAATTATGCTTATAAGTGACATTCTTCTTTATCTTTCGAGATGTATTTTAAATTTGTGTCGGCCGAAAGTCCAAAACGAATAATATTTATACGGACTAAGATAATGTTATAAAAGGTATCACCATCCTCGCATGCTCACTTGAAGCATGTAAGAATCTTGCCCATGAACCGACATTGAATTTCTCGATGGGGATAATTGTAAGGTTCTAAAACGAAAAAATAAAAAAGGTGAAAAATAATTCTATATAGACAAAATACGCAAGTGATCGTGATCTTATAAGTGACATTTATCTTTACTTTTCTAGATACATTTTATATTCTTGACAGGAAATGTTACAAATACTCCATAATTTATAATACATTCTAGATATCTAGTACGACATTTTCTCCAAGTGATTGACCCATTCGAGCCCTAGAGAAAAAAATAATTAATACGTTGAAAGTGGAAGGATTAAACCGTTAGTAATAACATCTTGAAAGAGACGTTACCACGAAACCTGTCTCATGTAATTGAGACAACATTTCAAATTGCAAAGGCTCAAGATGATGGGAAAATTCGAGAACAAGGAGAAAAGATCGCCGAGAGATTGCAGAAAAATAGAGGAGACACACAAATTTATCCAGGTTCACTCTTGAAATGAGGACTACGTCCTGCAAAGAAATTTCACTATATCGTTTAGATTTACAGCCGTCACACAGATTACGTCTGAAAATAAGCTATAAATAGTCTCTCTAAACGGGTTCAAAACTCGAACAAACAGAGAAAAAACCTAATCCGAACAACATGTGCCGGCTAAACAAAAGCCCAAAACCCGTCTAGGTTTCGGGGGCGCTGCCCTCGAACCCCCGCCCGCTCACCGGCGAACGGGACCGCCGTCGGGGGGCGGGGCCCCCCGAACCCCCTTTCGTTCGTACGCCAGCAGCACTGCTAATTGGGTAATACTCAGATTCCCCTAAGCTCACGTGGGCGAACCTGATGTGAGAAACAAGAGGCACTGAAGTATTCACCAACTCTAACACAAGATTCTTCGACCAAAGTTGTATATGTAATATTTTATAACTACGGTGGGGATGGAAATTTCACATAAATGTATAATTAAGTAGCGAGAAGAAAAGGATGACAACATGGGTCCAAAAGACAAGGCATATGAAACCACCAAGCACGAGAGAGTTGGAATTGCACTAGAAAAAAAAAAAGAGAGAACACCACAACATGCAAGGAAAGAAAAAAGCAACACTCCAACCACTTGAGTGAACATTTTATAGTATTTGGTTAGTATTTTATCCTAAAATTTATATTCATATACTCATTCGTGTATCCACTTCTTCAAATACTATTGCCATTTAGAAAAAAAATATTTATTTCCATCAAGAATATAAAGGGATAAATTTGATACCTGAGAGAACCCATGTATAAAATTAAGATAAAACATTCCTTATTAAAGAAGAGACAAATCTTCCCTCTTTGTAATAATCGGATTTGAGATTTTTGTATTTTAATTTAACTTCTTCATTTAAAGACTTTTGAGTTGATTTATAGATCTTTGTTCTGATAGATAAAATTTTGAAAGACATGATATCTCTCATTTGCTATCAAGTTCATAAAATTACATCATAATTTGACAAAGTATACTTATATCATGGGGTATCTTAGAGGCAACAGACAACCAAATAAATGATAGAGGAAGAAATCAATATAACTTTAATTAATACAAGGAAAACAAGAAAGAGAAGGAAACCACATAATCTCAGATATTACAGAACAACGCAAGGTATGAGAATTTTCTTAGAAGCGAAGGGCAGTGCAACATATAAGATACAGAAACACAAGCTACAACATGATATTTGTTGATAATATTTTGAATCTAAACTCAGTTGTTCTCTTTTCTTAGTCAGGCGCTTCAGCAAATTTCTCTAACGGGTCTCGCTGCCCGGTTAGCGAGCTTATAGAGGGTCAAAGTGTTGCAAGAGGGCGGAGCCCCCTGAGTAAAAAATTTAGGAGTATTCTGTATGTGATTTGGAATTGATTTATTTCCTTATCACGAGATAAGTGTTATATTTTGAGAAATTAATTCAGAGTCCCAGTTAGTTTATAATTCTTATCATCTATCAAAGGGAGTGTCTATATAAACTCGTTAGGGGTCCAGATAGAGACTCATTCTTGTAATCATAATTATTTCATAACAAAGAGAACCGTCGCTTTCTGAGGACATAACCAGATTTCTGATGAACCTCGTAAATCTCTGTGTTTTTATGTGTTTATGCGATTTCTCTCTTTTCGTAACAATATTAATATTAACATGTAAATTGTACAATTACATGTTAATATCTTTTGATAGACGATCGGCATCCTATAGCTTTGGGAAGATACTGTTTTTTTTTTTGTATATAAACATTATGTGTCATCCTAGCTAATGCAATGATAATTTCCTTAAAAAGAATGTACAAGTACAAAATTATACATAACATGTGGTGCACTACCAGAATACACAACATGTGACAGAAGGGCAGAAACAAGAAAAATAGAGATACAAACAGGGAAGGATTAAAGAGGAGGATGGCCGGGAAGAGAGATCATCATCTTTGAGCCCATTTTTACGAGATTAAATTGTGTGGTTCCTTGGAGCTGGAGCTGCTGAGTGTTCGAAATCTCTTCTTTTCTCTAGTGTGTCTTCCAAGCTCATTTTCATTTTGTTCTCTGCGTGTGCTTCGGGATTGCAAATTACAACCACCAGAGAATAGGAAGTAAGAAAAGGAGAGCAAAGTAATCAACTGAGAACAACAAGAAGCTCAAGATCTCACCTGAAGCAGCATTTACAGAGGAAGGCTAAACACTATAAGAAAAATTCCGATTTCCGCCGATTTTTTTTCGACGGTCATAAATTCGTCGGAAATGCCGACGGATTTTTTGGCGGATCAACTTATCCGTCGAAATTATCGTCGGATAACTTTTCGATGATTTTAGTCGTCTGAACTTACGACGGTTGAAAATTTGTCAAAACTTTTCGTCAAAAGTTTCGATGATCATAACCGTATGCGAAAACCGGGTGATCAGCGAAGATGCTGATCTTCAGACCGTCAAAAGTTTCTATGGTTCACGTATCCGTCGAAACTTCTCGGGTCTTAGCCGTCGAAATATCTTAATGTTAATCTATTACCTATAATTTCATTTTTGACGATTCCGGCCATCGAAAGTTGCGACGTTTCACGAAATCGTCGATATTTCGGTGGTCAAACTCGTCGGAATGTTAACTGATTATAATTCCATTTTAAATCTTTTCGACGGTTTTGACCGTCGAAAGAGAATATTTATAATTTATATAATTATCTTTCAGTTGATATATATTATTATATATTTCGATGGTTAAAATCGTCAATAGTTGCGATGGTTTAGAGAACCATTGAATGTTTTGACGGTTCGTCCAGCGGGTTTGACCGTCTGCATTTGAATTAATATTTTATTATATTTACCAACTTTTCGATAGTTCCGACCGTTGAAAATGGACTATATAAATATTCGACCCCACTGTCACTATTTTGATTTCCCTCTCTTCGAATCACGAGCGAAAAATACGTCGGCGGCGACCTCTCTTCGAATTCGATCTCGGCCTCCGTGCTTTGCCAAACGCTGGCCACCTGGACTGTCGGCCGGTGGCAGCTGTGAGCGAGACCGTCCGCTACCCACATTGCTCTCAACCGCATCCCGTCGCCACCAGCAGCTCGATCAGCCGCCGTCTCTGCATCCTCCTTCTCCGACGCAGGTAGGCTCCTCGGCCCCATCTTCCGGCCTCATTATTTGCCTCCACCCTCCGCCCTCTCTCAATGCGCTCACGGCGGCGGCCAGATCCATCCGCTGTGGTTCGATCCGGCCGTGGCAGAGGCCTAATCCGGCCGCGCGTGGCGTCCAAATCTGTCCGCCGCGCCTAGACGCCATGCACGGCGGCCAGATCAGCCCGCCGCGGCGGCCGGATCCAATTAGGATTCCATTGTTCTTATTTTATTTTTTTCTAAGATATGAGACATCTCTATATGCTTTTACATTTCAAACTGAAACAAAACCTTTGTAGTTATTCATTTGTAATTTTGTTGGTACATATTCTAACATGACTAACAATGAGAACTGAATACACAGTACATACTTGCAAGTTCAATTTCTACGTCTAGGATTCTTGTATTATTTTTGTATGCTCATCTTTTGTTTTGTTATGCCGCCTTTGTAATATAACTTAGGGTTGTTATAGCAGGTTCCCATCTTCCAACATTTTATGATGATTAATTCATTTGAATGAGATTGTTGATAATCTTATGATGGAGGCAAATTAACAGATAGGGGACATCATGCCTGGAACGTATAATGAGATTGTTGAGTTTGTGTAGCCTCCTAGAGTTTGCTTGCACTATGTCGATGTTGTTGTTACGGATCGTGAAGCTTGATTAACAGTTGAAGGAGAGAATATAATATGGCTAGCTTTTATAGAACTAACAATTATAGATCACAAATTCTTTTGTAACTGGTTAGCTTTAATATGATCCCCTTTGTACTGAGTTTTTTGTGTGTTGTGTTGCGCTAGGACAAGGTGCTAACTTTCTTCTCCTAGTTTTGTGCACATTCTGCATATTTGTTTTCTTAACTCACTCTCTCCCGACTCTTTGTGCTGTGCAGTGATGATCGAGGTGCCTTGCGAAAAGGTGGATCGAATTGTCAATTCATCAAGTTCTTGAGATCTGACAAGGAAGTCGAGACCACATCTCTTTGCTCGGCCCATGTGTCAATCTTCTTCGTGACCAAGACCACTTCTCTTTGCTCGGCCCATCTCTTTGCTTTGCTTTGCTTACCATCTTTATGTTTTCAAAATATTATAATGTTTGACATTTGTGTTGGACAATTGTTATGTTTGGATATTATGTGTTGTGTTGCATTTCTTATGTTTGGATATTATGTGTTGTGTTGACTTATAATTATGTGATGGACAATTATTGTTACATATTAAGATCCAAATGGATCCTTTGTTGTATTATTTGTTTGGACAGCCAATTTTTGTTTTTTTTATTATTTCCGACGGTTAGAATCGTCGGAAACATTAAAAAATTAATCATCGATAATTAATTTTTTCGATACTTATCGACGGTTCTAATCGTTCGTGCAAGCTTATAGACGATCTTAACTGTTGCTAAGCATCGACGATTTTAACCGTAAAAAATTAATGACGGTTTGAGCCGTCGAAATTCAACTGTTGAGTCGACGGTTCAAACCGTCGATATGAATTTAGTATTGACAGTTCAAACCGTTGATACATATCGACGGCCCAAACCGTCTTAAATTTTTAATGTTCGACGATCGCGCCCGTCAGCTGGACCGTCGAAGATGTCGACGGTTCAGAAATAACCGTCGCAAATTGTTTGTGACGTGTCGTTTTCGCACGGACGCTATCCGTCGAAAAACTCGTCGAAAAATATCATTTCCGACGATTCTGATCAAATTACAGATGGTTCTGACCGTCCGTAATAAACTTTTTTCTTGTAGTGATAGTTGGACTTGGCAAGCTAGCTTAATAGTGTGCAAGGCAAACAATTTCAATTATGTTGTAACCAAAACAAAAGAAGCTAACAATCATATGGCATGCGTACTAATGCAATGGAAAAAAAACTTACAGAATTCATTAACTGAATCTTTAACGAGGCGAAAAAAATTTCACCTTGTCACGATCTTCGAAACTAAATTATTAAAGACTACGAATTGATGTAAAGGACAAACAAGAGCTTCAATTTTGCCTATGACAGCCTAGCAGTGGCCACGTGAATAATGTTGCATGTGAACACAGCTTGGCCAAGAATTTCAAAAGCACACCTTTCAACATTGTTATCTATAAATTGATATGCAGCGGTGGACACGATACTTAATGTTTTATTTATTTCAACGTATAATTTTCCTTCTACTATTATATTTCAAATTACTATAATATTGTGAGAAATATTTCTACTATTATTAGAAGCTAAGTAAAGTAGGTGAATTAAGTAAGGTAGGAACCATAATTTTATACCGTACTTTATGTGGAGACCATGTTTCATGTAAAATCACATACAATGGTGTTTACCGGACTGAAGTGTTCAACCATATTCTGTTGACCGACTTGATACCATCACGGACAAATCCGTCCGGACCAGGTTCCGAATTTGTCCGATGCGAATTGAGCATAATATTTTAAGTCATTTGGCCACTACCCAATAATCTACTATTCATCTGATACTTGTCCATTAATTAATGAGTCTCGTGATCCTTAACCCCTTAATAACCTTAATAATTTAATTATTACTAATAATTATAATTTATTAATTAAATATTATTAGTAAACATAATAATAAGAATTATTATTATTTACTTATAAAAATAATTAAATTTACTAATAATTATTTTTAAAAAAATAAAGAATTCGGCCGGTCTTGCCCTTTTGCGGTCCGATCTGTTAAGACCTATTGGATCCGTCCGCCATCTAATAACATTTGATGGAGCGGATTCCATCTTTTTCCTCTTATTATTATTATTATTATTATTATTATTATTATTATTATTATTATTATTATTATTATTATTATTATTATTATTATTATTATTATTTAATGCATCGGATTGGTAGACTGGCGGACTACATCACTAGTCGGCTCGGGTTGAAGTTAGAGCTCTTGGGCTTGACCTGCCAAGTCGGTCGTGGTCCACGTGCCCCCGGCGAAGGCTCCAGCACTGTTGGGCCATGGAGATGCAGTCAAAGTGCCAATCTTTTTTTATTTATCAATTTATTTATTTTCTTTCTCCCTTCTTTAAACTTTAAAGCCATTGTCCGATATGATATGATGACAAGTGAAATTTTTTGTATTTTCATTAGAAGGATATATAATAATGGTATTTTCATTCCTCAATATCTTAGAATAATATTTTATTTTCTTATTAGGTTCATGAAAAAAATGAGTTGCCTATCATATTAAATTAATTCCTCAGTGCCTATCCAAATCCAGCGCAGCAGAGAGGCTTCTGGAAGCAGTCATGGAAGCAATGCACGGCTCCAAGCTTCAAACATGGCCTTCACCAAGTCAAATTCTTCCAGAAGTGGTCGGCATGCAAATGAGCAGCTAACCCACGTTCCATACTTGTTTAATTAATCAATTGACAATGATATCTTAGCTTATGACCATGAATTCATCGTTCTTTTTTTAATCAAAGGTATTCGAATAAGAAGTGAAAATGAATAACATTTCATCAAAAAAATTAGAAATTTGGAAATTGAACTTCAAAGTTTGAACTAATAATTGGATTGTGAAATGATTGGTCATCTTTATCTATTGATCAACATAAAAAAAATGAAAAAAAGGCACATGCTTAGGTTTGGATGACTATTATTACCATTATAGATGTGTGTACAAACTTTACGAAAGCTTATTAATATTATGAGCTTTTAGTATTTGTTATAATAGGGGTGTAAGAAAAATTCGATCAATTCGAAAAATTTATCCAATTCGAAAAAATCGAATCGAAAAATAAAAAATTAGGAGTCCGAATATAATTTATGATGATTTTTAATAGATTAAAATTCACCCGTTAAAATTAGGACTCCACACGAAAAAATAGTAGGGTGCTCATTTTTTATTTATATAATTAATTCATATGTTACCAATTTTTTATTATATATATGATATTTTTTGTATAAGATTTTATATTTTTCTATCACATTATCAACTCTAATTTAAAAGTTTACTAATATATTTTATATTTAATATAAAATTAATTTTTTTATACTAATTTTAATTTATTATATATATTAAAATATAATTATATAAAAGTACGATTTTGAAAAATCATCCAAAAAAATTGACTCGTTAGAGGGTGATTTATATTTTTTAAATAGTTTTAGGATATTTTTTAATTTTTAAAATTAACCCGAAAAATAATGATTGCTTTTTTAAACCGAAAATTCTAACCCGATGATCAGGTAAAGGCTGACTAAGCCAATGATGCTGGTGCTCTATTTGCTTCTGTCATTCTACCGATTCACTTTCACCCTTATGTTATAATATCATTTTACAATCTCAAAATTGAAATAATAAGTGATCACTGTTTTTTTCATTTTACTTAATTTTTATGTTACATGTTGTTAACTTATGAATTTATTTATTAATTTTTTCATGTGTAATGTACATTTTTTATGGGTCGATATATCTTTTTATAATCAAGTATACTCTTATAAAAAGGACTTATTAATGATATCATTATAACTAAATTTAAAACTAATGAAGCTTCATAAAGCATATCAAGATAATTAAATATTAGTTTAATCATAGGTAAGATTTTATGATATATTTTACTATTACGATCTTACATATCCTCTCCTTGGTAAGATGCGGATCTTGATAACTATAATTAAATGGTTAACTTTTCTTTTCCTATTTCATTAATCGCATGTATTATCCGTTTCTTTTTCCCATTTTTTGCACCATGCATTTGCTTTATTCATTAATGAAAGGTTTCATCCATCCTGAGGCCAACCAATGGGTTTCCCAATTTTTTTCCAACATTAGTCATTGAATCGGTTTTTTTAGCCGGTTTAGTGAGATTTTCTTTCTGGTTCTTAGCAATTTTCCCTGGTTCAGTGCCACGTTCTGTTCCAAAATATAAAATCTTCGACCGGTTCAAATTGAAACGCTGAAACCGGCCGGCCCGGTCTGGTTTGATAATAGAGAGAGTTTGTGTTTGGAGAATGTTCTTGGTGCGTTTCCAGCAGCCTTTCTGAATTCTCCCATGTCAAAAAGTCAGCCTCTGTAACAGCTGGTCAAACACGCATGCGACGTTTACAGGGGTTACGATCGCATCTGTCCTTCCTGCACCCTTTTCCATATATTTTTCTTTCTCTCCCCGTTCTCTCAGAATCCCTGAAGATTAACATCTGTAACAGTTTGCGGCAACTAGGTTCAGACTCCAGTTAGAACGGTAAGTTATGTGGTATTTGATTTTAAGATCTCTAATCGAGTGCTTGGTTTAGGATTCTGTGTTTTGCTGCTGTTTTGTTTTTTTTTTCTCCTGATGTTGTTTGTTCCAGCAAAAGGATGATGATCAAATATTGAATGCTCGGCTGGTGAAGCCATTAACTGTGTTTCATTTTTGCTTTAAAATCTTCAGTTTACAACTGATACAGATTATGGGACAGTGATCGTGTTAACATCAGAAACGAATAATTGGCCCATCGGATTACTGATCCAATCCTAGGGTGTTTGGGGGATTAATAAATGTACGATTCCTCTGCTTAGGACAGAAACCTGATGAGATTCATGGAAGTTTAGTTTCTGTTATGTTATCATTCTATACATATCGAGTCCTTTGTGAACGGCATAGTATAATATATATATGTATATAATATATTCATTTCAGGCATATAACTTGCCACCCTGAAATAAAATCTCTGTCAATACATGTATGGGCAAGGATTGTTGTGGGAAATTTCTTTAGAAGCCTCATAATGTATAAATTTTAAAAATAATTGTGTAGATCCTCCAAGGTTCTGTGATCGGGCTTGAAGATGTACTTAAGAAAGGCAAAAACTAGTGCAATTGAAGAGCCCGTGTCTCCAGAGGAGCAAAAGCTAAGGGTAAGAATTCCAGAATCATGATCTTAAGTGCCTCTACTTTTCCTTTCAACAACTATAGTGGCCTCTACAGCAATGAATGCTGATCTTTTGTCAATTTGTTTCATTGACTATCTTATTAAGATTCTTTGTCCGCACCTCCGATACTATTGCATTCTAATAACAATTTTTATATGTTCACTGCCATTCAGATTAGTGAAGTTCGCGGCCTTTTAGGTCCACTGGTTGATAGAGTGCCGAAATTCTGTTCAGATGATTCAATATCGAGATTCCTTAGTGCGAGAAGCTGGAATGCAGAGAAGGCCAGTAAAATGCTAAAAGAAAGTCTGAAGTGGAGACTGGAATACAAGCCAGAAACCATAAGATGGGTATGCTTCTTTCTATTTTAACAAGCCATGGTGCATTTTATAGCCGGTCTCAAGCCCGGATAAGATTTTATAACTCCGCCTATATTTTATAGTCGGTCCCAAGTCCGGATAAAGGAGGAGGGTTGTGTTAGGCCCCGACAGCCAGCGTAAAATCCTGTCGAATCTTATTGATCCATGTAGCCGACCCCACCTAGTGGGATAATGCTTTGTTGTTGTTGTTGTTGGTGCATTTTAGTTCTTATAAGTTGAAAAAAGAAAGTATGGTTTGGTAATTTAAGAAACCCTAAAGATGATGTACCAGAGAAATCTGACATGGGAAAATTCGTATATTTATGTTTGCCGAAATATGAAATATTTTCATAATACCTTTTTCGTAGGTAATCATATGATGTCCAACTATCTAGGTCTTTTCAGCACACACCCACCCAGCAGATTGAAATCTTTTCTTATTATCATTATTTTTTAGTTGTTTCAATGTATACAAGTAAAAAACAATCTCACTCTCTTTGCCACACGCCATGGTTGCACCGATGCTTATTTCATATTCGCATGTTATATATCTGTCCAATGTCAAATTAGTTAGTCTCCCAACAGTGTCAGTGTGTCAGCTCCATATTATGTGACAAATTTGTGGCTGAATTTTTCAACGACGGACAATGAAATCTATTGACACCTCTTTTATATTGTTTTCCGAATGTGTCAGCTTCATTCGGAATCTTCTGTTGATTTTTATATTTGAAAGTGTACTTTGTAGTAATTATCGTTTCATGCCAATATTAACTTTGTGTAGAAGACCTGAAATATTTCCCTTACTGCCTTATAGGAAGATGTTTCTCATGAAGCTGAAACTGGTAAAATATACAGGGCAAATTATCTCGACAAATTTGGAAGACCTGTTCTTGTTATGAGACCTGGATTTCAGGTTTGCATTTAGCAAAACGATGCTTTACAAGTAAAGTGGAAGTGTTATGTCATATTTCTTCTTTTGCATGAAATTTTCCAGAATACAAAATCAACAAAAGGGCAGATAAGATATTTGGTCTATTGCATGGAGAACGCAATTTTGAACTTGCCGAAAGATCAAGAGCAAATGGTTTGGCTTATTGATTTTCAAGGTTGGACAATGGGAAGTGTATCAATGAGATCTACTCGCGAAACAGCACATATACTACAAGACTACTATCCCGAAAGACTTGCACTAGGGATTCTCTATAATCCTCCAAAAATCTTCGAATCCTTTTGGAAGGCATGTAATTTATCTGTTTTCCTTCTCTATTGAGATATTGATAGTTACAACTTTTATTCGTAGTTTTGTTTTTTATCATTTCAGATCCATTATATTAGTTGGGTGTGATAGATCATGTTATACACTAGCAGTTTTGTCTAAACTACTATTGCTTACACGTAAATGCCCCTTGACAACCATTTATGTTTCACTTTAAAATTATCATATTAATAGTGGGGTTTGGAAGCTATAGATCCTTTTCTCCTAATGAATCCTTGTGTTCTTCATATTTTCGTGCTTGAATATTAACATCTTCTTTATCTACATAATCATGTAAATATCTTTGTTATTGACTTAAACAACTCTCCTTGTCTGATAACAGAGCTTGTAATCTAAAAGGAAATACTACTTGCATGCAGGTAGTAAAGCCTTTCCTGGATCAGAAGACATACAAAAAGGTTAGATTTGTATACTCTGACAATGCGGAAAGCCAAAAAGTGATGACAAACCTTTTTGACATGGACAAACTGGAATCTGCATTCGGAGGGCAAAATCAAGTCAGCTTTGACTTCAACAGATTTGCAGAACAAATGAAAGAGGAGGACAAGAAAATGGTTGATTTCCTCAAATCAGGTGCTTCTTTTCTCTCTGAAGAACAACCTCTAGAGTCAATGCTGCAGCAACCAGAATCCACTCAAGAACACCATTCAGACGACTCGTTGGATTCATCTTCCTCAAGTGATACTGAGGCAACAAGTAAAACGGCAACCAAAATCCTGCCAGAAACGGAAATCAAGGAGGCTTCAAACTGCAAGAACACTGCAGTTGTTGAGTCAGAAATTCTAGTTGAGATGATTCCCGAGTCTGCTTAACACAACTTATCTTAGTTTCCCCGTCCAAGTGAACATGGATGAAAGCATGCATCCAGGACCTAGTGAACAGCGTGCATTGGACCACAGGATAGAAGATCAGCCAGCATCCAGATATGAATATATATATTAGCATTAGGTCCAGTAAGGGGTGCCTCTCATTACCTTTTTGATTTATAGGACACACATTTCCATTGAAAAGTTCATTTTGAGCATAAATATTATTTCATAACTTGAAATAGGGTGTTTAAATTTCAAATCTTTGAGTTCAAAATCAATTTGCAAAATCTTTTGTGCTTAGACTGGTTCTGGGTCCTGGACATGTCTCAAGTCCAGACCATGAGTGCTTAACTGTTCTAGTTGTGTAAGCCATGTTGAACAACTTGTGCTTCTGATTTGGTGTTTTCTCAGCAGAGCTGCTCAAAAGAGCATTAGCTTAACGTTTCTTTCATCATTACAATTTCTTGCGCTCAAAACGTGTATTATGTACTATTCATGAAATATTTGAGGATAATATGCAGTGCGACATTACTGGTATTTTTCCGTTATAATTCATGAAATCTGTCAAAATTGCAAGTTTTCTAGAAATTTGTATTCTGAAATCTTAAAAGTCAACGTTATATCTTCGTATGCACTTTAGAATAGTCTGACTTCTTCAAGACGACGCCATTTGTTTCTGCCTAATTAACCTCCATATGACTTCAAATAATGCTACCAAACATTGAGCCTTGGACAATATCTTATGCAGACACTTTAACCTTGTGATAAATGTTCTTGACAACTCAAGAGGTCATGGAGTGATGAGCTGCCGTGCGGCAACAAACATCAGAATTAAGAAGCCCACTTGTGCTCCGATTGGCTCTGCAACAAGAAGTTTGTGGTATTTGTCCTCATGTTGATTCCTGACTTGGCACTCGTCAGCTCCTCCAACTGGAGCGGATGAGTTCTAACTTCTAACAGTGAGGTTTGAGTTGTCACTTTTTTCGTCTAATTATTGTGCCAGTTGGATTATTAAAAATTAAAAGCAAGTACTAAATGCCACAACCCACCCAAAAGAGCCATGTGGCCCATGCCAAAATGGGCCTGTAAAATTCCTTCGCCTACTTGTATTGGAAAAAGGAACACAAGTTGGAAAAACCTGCTGCACCCACTGGAATTTGGCAGAGCAAGACGGATAAACTTTGATCCTTGTGGGATAGAAGTGCACATTTCAAAGATGTCTGAATTCGACTTGCACTAATAAAATTTACGTTCTTTAATATCTGTTCTTCAGCTTAGTGAAATTTGTAGAAACATGCATCGTTTATTTAACAAATGATATGATTAAATAAACAACAAATTGTATGTGGGCGTGAGAATGATGAAGCTCGCAGTGGACCGCAACAAGTTGGTGATCAGTTGGGAGTTCATGGGGTTCCAACGTGAATGGTCCACATTATCTCTGCAGACAACTGCCTCATTACTGACCAAAGAGGCATAAGCCACATGATTGCAGAAAGGGCCCAAAAATATTGGATCAAAAATTACTTGTACAATTTAGTTCTCTTCCTGTAGTCGTAGGCTTCATGCTTCTTTTGTTGGCAGACCTTGTAGGATTTCACTTAATTCAGAAGTGTGCATAATAAAACATTACAAAGCAGATTCATCTATCAGCCTTTATATCTCAAGGCATGGGCAGGTTACATGCTTGAGATGTCAAAAGAAAAAAAAGGCTGCAGACAATAAAGATCAGAGAAAGTGACTGTCCAGATGATAATTCTCTTGGTCCATTTCTGATCTTGATGGACCATCATTCCCCGTGACTTGAGAAAGATCGATCTTTTTCCGGCCGAAGAACAAAAAAAAAAAAGATAAAAGATAAAGAGCTTATAATGAAAATAAGTAAAGAAAAGACAAGACGTGTCAAATTATCTTCTAGACGTAGAAACACAATTCCTCATGGGCATTCAGGTTCAAGGATGGGCGTCTGAATGCTTTCCATAGTGGTCACGGGAGCATGGGCAGTGTTGCTCATTCGAGGACGAAATAAAATTGTAAAAATGAAATTATATATATATGAGAGGAAAATAATAATAGTAGTAATAACAATAATAATAATAATAATGTCATATTCCAGGCCCAGCCCAAGAAAATGTCAACCCCTGACTTGAAGTCGGGGGACGTCGCCACATGCCCCCTATAGGAGATGTAGGAGAGGGAGGTGGTCTCTCCCTAGCCCTATAAGCTCCACCATCCGTGGTCCTTGATGAACGAAATGGATGGACGATGTGTAATCTCATGGATCACACCCCTAGATTGGCCACCCCGGGAATTTTGGGCACGAAGGATCTCAATCCGATTTGATTGCTCGTGTTGCCATCGTTGTCCTCGCAATATATAAGTTAGTTTTATTTATTTATTATATAGTTTTCGACGTGGAACGTTGGAGAGAGAGTGTGCGTGTGAGTGTGTGAGAGAGAGAGAGACGGGTCCATGGCGTATCCACCGTATATTAGAGCTATACATGCTGGAAAGTTAATTGATTCCTGTCTTTGTTTTTGGATTTTGTGGGGGAAGCTTTGCGTGGAGATCGATATACAGATCAAGATAAAAATGTGTGCGTGTATGTGTATATAATTATATCTATATAAATTAAGTTTGGGGTGCTGCGCGCGCGCGATTGAGCTACGTAGCTCTACCTACGTGGTCGTACGTGAATCACGAGTTTATTCATTTTGGCGCCGTGCATCCAAATGCATGCAACGGGCGCTGAAAAGTATGCACACTGTGCAGAGTGGACAACCGAGAGCAGTGAACACACCGAAAAAGCATGTCGCCATAATATGGATGTATTCTACGGTGGACAGCGTAGGCGTCTTTGGCCTTGTCTACGTTCATTGTTTCCACTCTCTTTTGTACACACACATATATATACATCATGGCACATAATATATATAAATACTTTCGTTTCAATTTGAAGTTGGTAATGTATATATTATGTGATTAAGAAAATAATAAGGTGCTTTCTTTTGTGGCCTATTATGTACTTGCATACTTTATGTACATGATCACAAATATAAGTCACATACAATGTGATATGTGTGTGATATTGTTCCGAAACTTGAAATTGACACATTCGGTAGGTGATGCTTGATGTAGGGATTACGTATGCATTTGTATCAGTAGGTGCATGTATCTGTTTGACCCATGAGTGTAAGAACTAAGAATGTCATAGTGATATGCATCATTTAGTTTCTTCTCTCATTCTCTCTGCTACCGTTCACTGAGACAATACAGTGATACACGTAGCTAAGCTAGTGCAAGTCATGTCCCTCTCTCTCACAAAAATTATTTAGTTGTGTAGTGTGAGTTTCCTCTATCTAATTTCATGAAAGAATATGTGACCTATATATACATCTTAACTAAGCGTGCATACATGTTAAATTTATCAATGAATTGATGATCGAATGCAAAAGTGTATAACTGATAAAATGTCAAAAGTTTTTTTTTCTCATAATCAAATTTATATGTTCCATATGACTTTTTACTCAATATCAATTTCTCTATCTGATGTAAAATTATACAATAAAACAATCTCACACATATATCGTCGCCAATATGTTACATACGGAATATAAAATTTGTATTTAAAACTTGTAACTGTGAAAACGAAAACAAAAATATGAGTGAGAAATAATAAAATGCTAATGAAAATAATAAAAAAAGAGAGTGAGAGATAACATCTCTCATTTGGGACCATTGAGCTAAAAGTCACGTCGGATTGAAATTTTTACAAGAGTGCAGTCCAAAATCCTTCTCCCAGTGCTGTGTCTCCAGTCAAAGATGATGTGCAATTTTCACAAGGGTACGCAGAAAGATTTGATTCCCTAGTATATAAAATTAATTAATAGGCATTTTCGTAGCACATACCCGGACGTGAACCTTCACTGTTATAACATTGACAAAATGAGATCGATATGATGGAGATCCAAATATTTTTTCTTAAATCGAGACTAGTGGGTGTTCAAAATTACTAACACTTAATTAATTTAGTATGCGAATTAGAGCGATATAAATTAATGATTAGTGATAATTTTAAAAAAGTGAACATAAGACTAATTATACTCAAGTATTATATAAAACACAATCTTATGCTGATCATTCTTGATTCAACGACAGTTCTTTTTTACATGCAAACATCCAATTTTTTATGTCAGCATATATATATGCCATGTTGAATTCAGCCCTCAACTTTCTAATTAAATTTGAATGACACATCACTTCACGTCCATGTCCACATGAAGCCTCCTACACTAAATTTTTCTCCTGTCATGCACACATCAATCTCCGTGGGAGGCTTCGGAATGAGATGACTTAGCATTTAATATAATTTGGACTATCATAATTCAATTACACTCGTCTTGTCCCAATTACATGTAGTAGCAGATGATTAAGTAGTATTTAATATTATGACATAATTAATACATGAATCATACATATTTCTTTATTGTAAGAATCCAGTTGGATACAGGATACATGTGCTTAAGTAAATAATCACCAAAACTATAATAATGATCATACACAATTCACACGTAGTTGCTAATTAATCACAAAAATTAAGAACCAAGACGTCGCACAAAGTATCCCCCCCTATCGGGACTCCACCGGCCGGGTCATCCGAGCCGAGCAGGCTCGCACGTGAACCAATCCGCTCGTGCCATTCGTGAACCGCGTCATCCGAACCTCCGGTTCGATTGTCGGCGCGAACTGAACCGGGTTCGGGGCAACGTTTACCGCCTTCTCCGAACGGCAGCTGAGGAGGCCGCCACCAGTTGCGTTCTTACGCCGGCCGGCGGCTGCAGATTGGACGTGATCTGCGTGGCCGAATCGGAGGTCGCCGCAGTCAGAGGCGGCGCTTGAGAAGTTGGCGACGCTCGCGCGGTCGAACCCTTCGGCCGTGGTGACGCTCCATTGCACGCTCACTTCGCTCGGGGGATAGCACTCGCTCGGGGCGATGGACGCCGTGGCCGCCGCGTCGTCGAAGCTGCGCCTGAACTGGAGAACGCCGACGGAGGATAGCCTCCTGCTGTCGGGCTCGTCCATGGAGTCGCGGCGGCGGTACGACGTCGCGTAGCTCGTGGAGAAGCTCTCGATCTCGAACAGGTCCGAGCTGGCGTCGCTGGCTGCGTCGTCATCTAAAGCGCGGAGCTTGGGACTGGAGGCGTACGTAAAGCTCCGGCGTCCTCCCTCTCCCAATAAAGGCGGAACCACTGCCTTCTGCTGGACCTCGGACGACTTCCGCGAGGCCGGCGGTTCCTCCGGCGGAAGGAAGACCTCCAGGGATTCTCTTGGGGGTTCGTCTGAGACATCTAGAACAGTCGATGCGTCCAGTATGGGGAAGGAAAAACCACCGGACTCGGCGAAGGGCCTGCCGGTGTTTACGATCCGGTGACCCATCTCCGCCATGAAAGGCTTGTCCAACGAGAGTCGCACGGTGGCACAGTCGATGAAGTTAGCATCTGCATCTTTGACCCAGTTTCCGGGCGTTATCTTCACCGTTGTCACCTCCTCGATGACTCCGAACTCGTTCTTGATCACCTTCGTCGTCGTCGGCATCTCCGGTATGCTGCTCAGGCCGCATTCACCTGTTCTTCCGAAGCTCTGTTTCCGAACGCCAAACATAACATTACCGCTGGCGATAGTAGCAGACGCCACGTTAGATTGAACTGTGGGGCTCCTGGGTTCTGAGTACTTGTCCTCAACGTCAACGGACTTCTTCCCGGAGCACGGACAATTCCGACCGAAGAACCTCCGGCCCGGGGAGGCAGGCGGAAGCCTCCTACGGTCCTTGGCCGCCTTGTCGGAGGCGGCGCCGGAACCCCGCGGATTGGCAAGGAGGCCAGTCCTGCTGTTCCAGCTCGCTTCAGAAGAAGCGGCTGTGGTTGAGTAATAAGGCCCCACACACCGGCCATTCTGTCCGCCCTCGGCGTTCAGCCGCCCGCCTCGGAGCGCGCGTACTTCGGTGGTGGAGCCACCGCCGAGCGCTACGGCGGTCTTTACGCCCTCGTTGAAGTAGCGCTCAGCATCAAAGATGCTGAGCTCCGCGTCGTCCTCAGCAGCGGCGCGGCGGGTGAGGGCGCGAGGGGAGTCCAAGCGGAGGTGAGAAGATATAGGGAGCTCCCGGAGCTGCGGCTTTGGTGGAAGGGGGTTGCCTGGAGCCTGGAGGATCACGGCAGGTCTCTGCGAGAGGCCTCCTCCTCCTG
Source organism: Pontederia crassipes (assembly GCA_030549335.1). Lineage (NCBI taxonomy): Eukaryota > Viridiplantae > Streptophyta > Magnoliopsida > Commelinales > Pontederiaceae > Pontederia > Pontederia crassipes. The sequence continues at coordinate 64,014,809 of CM060198.1, forward strand.
CTGTTGCTGCAGCTGCACCTCTTTTATAGCTCGCTGTCACTGTGTATCTCTCCATGTTAGTCTCTTTCTTCCCCTGAACAGTTGTGTTCACTGAGCAACTCTGCTGGTCCGAGGAATGGCGCACAGGAGAAATATGGCAGAGTTCCAGAGATCGTATAAAGCAATCGGCCAGCTCTTGTAGTTATATATATATATATATATATATATATATATATATATAGTTATATACACGCAGAGAGATAGGATATATATTATGAATAGATGGGTGGCCATCGGGATTTGAGTTGTTGCGACATTGTTCAACTGTGGTTGAGTTGTTGTTTACCGTATTATTGAACCATCTAAACCATAAGAAGATATTGTATTCTATTAGTTATATAATATTGCTTAAATATTTTTTTTTCGAATTTTCAATTTTCATTAAATGCAACATGACACTTAAAAAAATAAAATTGAAATAAATATGATTAATTAGAATTTAAATTTCTTAAGAATATTAATGTTGAAATTATTTGTATAATGACATTTCGTCCCATTATATTTTATTAAGATTTTTTTTTCATAGAATAGTATATTATAGATATTAATTTAATATGTATATAAATTCTTATGACACTCATATCAATCCAATTTTAGAATTTTATATCATATCTCAAACTTCACTATCTTATTTAACAGCATATAAATTGTCTGATAGAGATGATTAACTAGGTATATGTCAAGCGAGAATTATAATTGTAAGTTTTTATAAATATTAGTATAATCGGAATTTATTATTTTATTTTTAGTTGATGAGGTATTGATGACTCCGAATTCCTGATTATTTAACCTCTTATTTTCTAGCAGTATGCGATCCATTTTTTGAAGTTTATCAATTGGACATTACCTTATAGTTTTCGTTAGAACATGAGATTAGTTTTATGCATATGGAAAAAAGATCGACCGGACCAAATGATCTTTTTTAATTTAATCAATTTTCAAGTTCAGCAATTGAGTTCATCTAGGCAAAGAAAGTAAAATTTCAAATAGTGGATATAATTTAGACTGATTTAAAATGATATTGCAAGAGTTAAATTGAGCTCATTGTCCTAAAAAATTGATTAAAAAACAATATCAAATGATGTTTTTAGAGTGAAAAATATATCTGACTTCGTACTATCTAACTTAACATAGTATAATTTATATATTCAAGTTCAATTATTGATTAGAAAAGTATGTCTTTTGTTGATCCAAACTAAATTAAAATAATCGAAAGATCCAACATAAAAAAAATTAAATTTAAAACATAAAGATAAGTACCTCATAACAAAGATAGTTAACGTTAATGGTTGGCGCAATTGATTAATGAGATTGCATCTAAGAGAATTAATAGCGTCAGAATTGATTCTTCAACTCACAAATTGGATTAGATTTTCTAAAGTGGTGACCTAAAAAAACAAAGGCAGTTTTTTTTAATAGTTCGCACAAGTAACTTCAAATGTCCTTTTAGTTTAAACTGCACGATGGATCATATGCTTACCTTATCGTACCCCCCATATATAGTGCTAAATCATGTGACATTTCTGAGTAAGGCCAAAACCTACGATAGATCCATTGTCAAAAAAACCAAAATTTTTTTTACTAAGATTTGTGTTTTCCAATTTGTTTGGCTTTATCTTTTTTCCTCGATTGATAAAAAACAGTTGTTCGACTTCCCTTTAGCATGAAACGTCCGGGCCGGAATTATATATATAGAGAGAGAGGGGAATATTATGGTGCATTCACGTATGGGTGCATATAGGTGCATACAATTCATCATAGCCGTCAGATCTAGTATCGACGACTAGGATGGATGCGCTCAAACCGGAGGAGACCCTGACCCTGTAGCTGTTCATTTTCGGGCGATGGAGCTTGGGCGCTGAATCGGTGTGGAGCTTGGGCGATGGATCGGCGTCAGGAGCTCCGACGAGGCTTGAGATGATCGGTCTGCCCCCCTCCCTTTTGCGCTTGCCGGCGCAGCAGCAAAAAGGGGGCGTCGGTCCCCCTCTGCGACCTCGCCGATGAGGTCGTAGAGGGGGGCCGACGCCCCCCTTTTGCGTTCGCCCATGCAAGAGAAAAAGGGGGGCTGACACCCCCCCCCCCTTCGCTCTCGCCGGCGAGGTTTCATGCTCGCCGGCGCAAGAGCAAAAAGGGGGGCGTCGGCCCCCCTCTGCGACCTCGCCGGCGCGAGCACGAAAAAAATGGAGGTGCCAATGGCGATTGGAAGAGAGAGAGACCAACCATGAGACACCGAGAAGCAGGAGACGCCAGTCATTCCTCCCTCCTTGCGCAGGACGCCAACGATCGACGGCTTCCGCCGATGGTGGAGGCGGATGGCATTGATCGGCGGCGGCATTATGTATGTGAACCGGACATTATGTGTGTGAACAGGGACATTATGTATGTGAACCGGAAGTGAACCGGATGCACCCAATCTCATCCGTTGCATGCGGATCCTATGGCTTAGATGTGATGATTGCACCTAAATGTGTATGTACCATATATATATATATATATATATATATATATATATATATATATATATATATATATAGAGAGAGAGAGAGAGAGAGAGAGAGAGAGAGAGAGAGATAGAGAGAGAGAGAGAGAAAGAGAGGGAGAGATGAATATTAAGGTGCATGCACACTTAAGTGCATATAAGTGGGAACACTTCATGTGATTAAACTATTTTAGTTATAACGACTGAGATTTAATCATTTATTATATTTTTGTTTTAAAAAAACCTGTTCACAATAAAAATTCTCCTCTTGCCACCAACCTCTTCTCTGCGCTGACCTCCCCTCCGCACCGACCTCTCACCGGTCGCACTTGTCGTAGGCCTCACCAGAGGACAATAAGGACCCCGGCAACGACGACAGCGAGGAGATGGATGAGGAGGACGCCGTCTTCCATTGCTTGGGCGAAAATCACGTTTCTTGGCAGTGTAGACCACACCTTTAGCTGGCTTTACCTCACATCACACTGAGATCGTCCTGCCAGATTGGAGAGATCGTACTTGTCGCATGCCTCATTGGAGGAAAGCAAGGACTGCGCAGAGCCGACTTCGCCGGAGGACAAGAAGGTTGCGACTTTATTCTCGTCGGACGCCGAAATGCTCGGTGGAGTTGTGGGAAAATCGTGTTCCTTTGTTCCTCCTTCCAGAGGGACTGAATCAACACCTTTCCTGTGGATCAGACGGTTCAAGGCAATCAACATCCTGTTCAAGTGCTTTGATCCTATCCATCGATGCTGCCAGGCTCAGATCCGCTAGTTGTGATGAAGTTTTTGCACATGTATGCACCTAAGTGTGTATGCATCTTAATATATATATATATATATATATATGTGTGTGTGTGTGTGTGAGTATTTGCATGTAAGCTGAATCGTTATTAATTAAATTTCATTAAAATCGTGAGCAAGATTTTGTGATATGTTGAGAATTACGAAGGCCGGGATCGAGCCTTCATAAGTAAGGGCCTAATCCTATATATGAGAAATGAGTTCATGTGATTTTATGTGGATAAGAAAGAGCGCTAATTAGTGATGCATGTGAAAGATCAATATATATATTTAACACAGTACGTATGCATGAGCATGAATTCGTACAAATTTATGCATTTCATTAATTAAGTAGAGAGTTATATTAATCTAATGGCATATATATATGATTAATGTAATAAGGCTGCTCCGCACCATGAAGTGCATTCTTGACCGTCCAATCTGTAATCAACGGGCGCCTTTCTCTCTCACGATCAAATTTCATCTCGCCAAAAAATTCTCTCTCTCCCCCTATCTCCGACGATGACATCATCTAAATTTGTCGTCAATTTAAAAATAAAAAAAAAAGATTAAGTAGTTATCCTACACTAGACATGCATCACAATCGATCTGAGTAATGTGAGCTAGCTAATCATGCAACCAACCTACAAGACTGTAGAAGGTTTTGATTGCCGCGTTCAAAATTCCACGGTATCTAATTTTAAGATTGTCTTTAATATAATCTTATTCCTTTGGCGTTTTCTCAAGCTTTAACCACCTTGTATTAAGAAAAAGTGAGGCAATTAATGAGTAATAGTGGTCACAAGGAGGAGGACCACAACTTAATGCCATCCTTTGACACGTGTGGGCGTAGGTGTTGTTAATATATTTGCACGGACCACATATTTTGGTGTTGTTAATATATTTGCACGGACCACATATTTTGGTACGTAGCTCATGATGCGGGTAAAGTACAGTGCATGTACATGTATCACATACTCTCGTAAAAGACGATTCATTAACCTCATTTCAAATTTTCATTTAAAAGAATATATATATATATATATATATATATCAGAATTTATCATTTCTATATAATCAACGTTTGATAATTTCTCCAGTGGCAATATACTTTGTCTTATCTCAATAGTGTTTGTGATAGGAATCTGAAACCTAATTGACATCAAATCCGAATTGAATTTTTTTTTGTGGTTGTTTAAATTGTAAAGTTTTGGCTGTTGAAATCTTTTTTTGTTTCATATTTAAATATAATATTAATGGTATTTTTAGTAAATTCGTTTCGCAAATGCTAATTTAATTATGGCGGTGTTGCCCAACCAATTTATATCAATTCTTAATCATTTGATTTTTTTTGGGTGGTTCGTTTTGCGCGACGTAAAAAACGAAGTTGGAGGTCGACTCATGCCCAATTAATATGATTAGGTTCGTTTGTATACGTAGAGTGAGGTTTTCAATAAAAATATTTTACATTCATAATAAATCTAACTCGATATCTTACTTAAAGAGAAGAAATCACTTATCACTCTTATTGAATGATTTTTGTTTTCTCTTCACGTACTATGAAACTTTCTTTAAGCTCGGTCTACTATGCCGAGTATGGCCTTTCTAATATAAAACTTAAAATGAGTGTTCTTTAAATTAAAAGTTGAAATTTTAATTAACTTCGACTAATAGAATTGATTCATAATAATAGTTTTAGTATAATCAAATCTGATTTTTTTTTAAATCGGTTAACTTAGGAGTGTCACAAATCAAGTTTGACCCCACCTGACCTAACCCGTTCGATTTTGATTGGATCAGATCATCTTTCTTTGGAGGGTTGGATTCAATTCAACATGACCGAGTTCAGATGTAGTTATATCGACCATCATTTTTTTCTTTTTTTATTTTTTTCTTACTTCTTTTATTATTTAATACAAAAATATATTATAATATTTATTTAAAAACATAAAATAATTTATCAAAATATTTAAATATTATTTCAAACATTTAAAATATTTTATTTAAATATTTTGAAAACTAAAAAAATAAAAAAAATAAAATCTTTTAGTCAAGTTAAGATCGACTCAGATAAAAAAATTTTGGACCATACTCAATCCGACTCAAGGTCGAATCAAGCCGAGTCCATAGGTTGAATCCGATTAGCTGAACATTTTAAATTCGTAGCAGACATAATATTATGCTTTTTGTCCTCGTTCTTAATTATTTAGTCTCGAATATTGAAAGATTAGAGGGGCGTAAAAAAAAAGAAGAAAAGGGATTTCATCGAAAGTTACAAAAGATCGTCGGATTAGATATTTTAGGGATCACCTTTTTTTCTGATGTGATCTTAGGGGGACGTTTTTAGGGTTTCCACTGGAGCACGTCGCATGCTCAGAGGCCTTTTCACTTTTGCCCGTCAATTGCATCATGCAAATGTCCGCCACTCTCCTTCGTTGCTCTCTTTTTGTCCATTGCCAAGTCACGTTGGCGGCCAAAAGCAATAATGAAAGGTTCCACCATTTCCAAAAGTTTTTGTTTTCACGTATTTTTCTTAAAAAAAATCCTATTCTTTTTATGATCATTTAATTAGTGAGCATTAATTAGCGCTCAATTGGTTAATAAAATTTACTGCTTTAAAACTATTATTAACAAAAAATGCATTAGTTCTAAAATAAAAAAAATTAATGGGCAATATATTTTACTTCCGATCTCATTTATTTTATCTATATACTTATCTTATTTTAAAGAAAAGATAGTATTATTAATCGGTTCAACTAGGAACCGATGATTAGTTCGGTCTGCATTAAGTGCAAAATTGGAATTAGATTTGAATTAGACAAATCCGTTCAACCGTTGAACCAAAAAATTCAATTCAGAATTAAAAGTGAAAAAAATAGAAAATAAAAATATTATATTAATAGTTATACATATTTTACTACCAATATCATTTATTTTAGAAATATGCTTATCTTATTTAAAAGAAAAGGTCAACCCATCATCTTAGTTTTTTTCTCTTCATCAAACCCAATCCCCTGTCATTTTATGTTAGGACTGAGATAATAAACCCATTTCTTACGCGTGCAAACACTGAGAGGATGCCACTGCAATTACACCCGCATGTGTTTGATGAATTCTCTATGAAGAATTAATTAACGTGGAACTGATTGCTTTGTTGGATAGGTAAAATGTTGGTGTTAAAATGTTTGAAACTAAGCAAGTCCAAATCTCTCCTGTTGCGGTTTGGCCCTTATTTCTGTAGTATTTTGGTTTGCATCGTGTTAAGTTAAAACTTTTTTTAGTCAGCTCCCGATATATCAATGGTTTAATTTACGTGACGTTAAAGAGTATAGTATTTATATGTTAGAGGTTAATCCATTAACAAATTCAACTAATCCGATTAAATCATCTTGTCTTACGTACCTTAAGTGACATAATATTTTCAATAAAAAGTTTTTACATTAAAAAAACTCAAGTTTAAAAATTTTCTTATGAAAAATAGTTTACCACTATGCCTAACCTTTGGTCTTAAACTGAATCTTATAGGCTATGTTTGGATGGCAAAACTTGGGCAGAACTTGTCTAATTCTGCCAAATACCTTATATGATCAGAATTTTAAAAGTTTTGATCGCGTGATCAATTTCACGGACAAAAAGTTCTTACTTTCAGCAAAAACTTTTGAAGTTCTTGCTGGATGAAAGAACTTTTTTTTAAGTTTTACTTATTTCTTTTTTTTTATTTTTTTTCATAAGCCTAAAAGTAGCTCCAAAAGTAAGTAGAGCTATTTTTAGACCTATAACTTATTATTTTAATAATATTAACCTTTGGCAACCTGTCAGGAAATGGGAAAAAAGTGGTAGGAAATCAATGGCTCCTCCTTATATATATATATATATATATATATATATATATATAAATTATGAGGTCAATAGTTATGTATTTAACCATATAAATTTTAGAATAAAAATATAATTAGTTGTTATATTATTATTTCAAGCACATATAATTAATATTGTTTCATTATCATTCTTCATATTTTTCATTTTTTAAATTTGTTTGACGTTGAATTTGTAACGCTCCAACGTCACATGACGAAGACTAATATGAAGATGCTACAAACGCTATGACATTGACCACGACTCGATAAAAAATCAAGACACATTAGTAATAAAAACTAAAGAAAATGCAAAAAATAACATTAATAGCAAAAGTCGAAAAGTTACTATATAGTTTCAAATTAAATGCCATAAATAAATGACTATACCAGAGTTCATAAATGTGGAATATAAGGAAAAACAATAACTAAACCATTTGGTTCATGTGCTTTATTGTCGCTTGAGCTTTGTCGCAGCATACTCACTCAAACCATCACTGACTTGGTCCTGTAGAAATCAAACACATGAGAGACAATTCTCTCGTAAACTTTACAACTTAGTGGAGAACCAATAATAATATATAATACATAACTCTAATTAGAATAAATCATAAGGTAGAGATCAACACTTATCTTGATTAGAATAGAAACATGAGAATCATCATAGTTCATGAGTAAAAATAAATCAATAGGTATCAATAATCAATGAAATCACATGATACATGATAGTCTTGGAATCAATTGCATGCTTGATAATTATGATAACATATGATAACAATAATTTGATTCGGTATTCATGTTCTTTACTTAACCATGCATCTTTATAATAAATCATACTTAGAGATTAGGTAACTTTATATGTCTTTAAATTCCTCGTCCTATACTTAACATAGGATCAGTTCTTGTTTACTTATGGGGAACACCGAGCGAAATGATATAACTATGTGCGAGTCAATGGTTGATTAAGTCATGATTAAGGGAACGACCATTATCTTGAAAGCACTTGGCATAGGTTGACAACTCAGTATTCACCTTTCATTTTTTTTATGAGAATCAATATGTCAATAATGTGATAAATCAATATAGAAGTTCTTGTCATATTAGGATGAAATCATATCTCGATAATCTAGTAAAGATCGTGATGAGCACGAGCATGTATAAGCAAGGTTCAAATCAGATTTAGAAATCAACAAGAAGGCATGAAAACTAATTCTCGGATGCCATAACCCGGGTCAGATTTATGAAAAGAACCCCGACTGAGTGTGAAATGCATTCGAGCCAGATTCGTGAAAAGTGTCGCACGATGTCGGGGTCGACACGTGACAAAACTCGATTCGGATTCAGTGGAACCCGAGTTGGGTACTAAAATGTTGATAGGTCGTCCAATGCTCTGTTTGCTAACCCGGGCTAAGTTCAGGGTGAACTGGCTCGGGTTCTGCAACACAGGCCATGAAATCGATTTACTAGGTTGATTTTAGTATGAACCCGAGCCAAATTCATCATAATCCGAGTCGTGTTTCTATATTTTATAAAATGTCGAAAGTTGTACAGGATGACAATCCTAATATTTTACAAGCATAGATTAAACATAATATAAATAGAAGTAAAACATAAATCAATGCAATATAGATATAGCAGAGATTATGAGCATAGAATACAATCGTCATGATAGATCAAACGAATACAATAAGGTTCATAAATCCAACCAATCATAATAATCACACAACAGTCAGTCGATCAATCATGCATCTTATTTTCATATCATTTGCATGCTAATCATGAATACGACGAGATCAAATTTGATAGCAGTTCAGATCTAATCTACTCAAAGTTATGCAAGATGATTTCAGGATCACCCACCTGATTTCCGTGTTTGTCTTTGCCTATCAATCCTAGATCAGATGTGTCGTGCCTATCCTCGTTGCTCTTTAGACGGCGATGCCTCCCCTCTGAAATCTGGTTCAGGCAACACAAGGTCGCGAGGAGATGCCACATGAGAAGAAAAGCACCTATTAGAATTTATTTCATCATAATTCTCCTTGCCCCCATTTTCTCTTGATTTTTTGTTGTTGTTACAGAATTAGAATAATATAGTCATAATTAGTTATCTACGTATTTTATATAAAAATGTTATAACAATTAATATACTAGTATAAGTATTATACTATTTTATATGATGGATTTAATGAGCATGTCATGCACTTTTCATGTCGCGGGCTTGTCAAATGACTTACATATATTTTTTATTTAGTCGTTATATATCTTTGTTAATAATTTAGAAAATTAATAAAAATATAATTCAAATAATCAATAATAATCATATTTAATTTTTTTAAAAATTTTCTGAACTTTTGCACATTATTATTCTTCACAATATATATGTAATCATTTTTTTATAATTTCTTACACTATAAAACTATTTTTTTTTTATAATTCCTCAAAGTCATTAGTTAAGAAAAATATTTAAAATAAAAAATGTGTAAAATCGTTATGCATGACACACTCATTTTTCTCTTATGTGATTATTATAAGAAATGTGTTCGTAATTCTCATTTAAACCAAATATAACCAAAGCATCCCTAAATTATAATCAAATGAATTTAATGAGAATACCAAATCTTCTGATGCACACTAATCCAAATGGATGGGCCTGTTTCAAATGATTTATGGACAAGAACAAGACTTTGTTTCTGCTTCTTCATCCAAGTACCCTTAGAATAAAGATAATCGAGAGGACAAAATAAGTTCTTATCAGTCATCTTTTTATTTGGGAAATTTGAAAAAAGTAGAATAAAAATTCAATGTTGTTGCTATTAAATTTTTATATAATCAAGAATTGCAAAATGGCCCCTGGTCAAATAAAAGAATAAGGCTCCTCAGACTTGTAACACCATATTATCAACATGGCTAAATAGATAAACAAAAAGAACAACTTTTTGCTCCCTTCATTTCACTGTAGTTGTAACCAGAAAACGGAAAAATTGAGAAACTTAAAATTTTGTTCAATTTGACATAAAAATCTAGGTTTATTTTATTTCAATTTTTTTAAAAGATGATTTTAAATTTAAAAGGATCGTCCAAGGAACTCCATGGAGACCTATATAATCAAAATAATATAATGTACATTTTGAATGCTTTTAATATATATGCACATTTACTCATACAAAATAATTGATAAGTTGAAGTGTGATAAGTATTTTATTGATTGAAAATTATTTTTAAAAATAAATTATTACACGCTTGAACAAAACTACTTATATTAATAATATCTATTATTTATGATATAATTAACTTATTTATTTTTTTAAAAAATAAGACGTTAATTTTTTTAAACTAACCTATGAGTGACTTATAAGTTTAGGGATTATTTGGTTAAACTTATAAACCATTTATAAGTTAATTTTAAAAAATCTCAACTTTGATAACTTAAAAATATAACTAATAAGAAGATATCAAATTTATTTATAAATCAAAAGAAAAAAATAAACGAGAGACTGGTGCTTATTTTTTTTAAAAAAAATATAAGCTAGTAAGTTGTACCATAATTAATTAGTTATTATTAATATAAGTAATTTTATTTAAATATCTAATTACTTATTTTTAAAAATAAATTATAGTCAATAAAATATTTACCAGCACTTCAACAGATAATATGGAGTCATATCACTCAATTAACAAATAAAAAACATGTGAGCAAGTAGTAATGAACTCTACAAGCCATATATCGTGATGTTAAACGTGTTTGATGACAATTTATGTAAGAGGTAAATCAATCTGTAACAAAAAAAAAAGCCTCTTGATATTATTATAAACATTAAATATATAAACATAAGGCCGCTAATAAACCAATAAAGCTTCTTATATTTTAAACTATATATATTATATATGTGACCATTCATCATCGACGCGTACTAGTTTAGTACGTGCTGTAATCTTTTAAAATATTATTAATTTTTTGTTTTGGAGCCATCCTATCTTTATCCTGTCTGAAAATCAGGATCAATTAATTAATCAGGGATTAACCAAAAATAAAACAGGACTCATCAACTGTCCCGCTTCATCTCAACAAGATCAAACTATTTTAAATAGAATGTGACATTAACACTGTCACTTTATTAAGTATTTGGAATAGGCAATTTTTTATTTATTAAATGGCATAATCAAGTATTGTTTAGAATTTGAATGACAATATTAAGAAAACTACTCTTATTAACGTTTAACGATAAAAATATTATATGTTTAATTTTTTTTTCAACCTTACCTTATGCAAATGTATTATTTTTTCTCAACCTATTTTATTATCTTTTCTTTTTCCAATAGACGCATTATTATCGTTTTATATATTCAAGCTTAATTAGTTAAGAATTATTTATTGTTTGTGTAATGGATAAGAATATTTTTTATTATGATTACATATGTTGCATGCACCATATAAAATATGTTGTAGATATAAATATTTGCATATTTCAATAGAATTATAAAACTCATTAGTTGTGAGATTTTATTTTATTTGAAATATAAATAAATTTTTTATTCTGTTATACTAAAATTTGTTTGGATAATTTATATTAGATCCAATTGTGCTGTTTTATATGTATATACTACTTGTACCTTTAATATCTAATCATCATTTGATATATGCTATTGCTAATTAAATCGCTATTCACCATAAAATCGCTATTATCTTATCCAAGTAATGTCAAACCTAGCCTATATTCAGAAAATGAACAAACATATGAGGTAATCATGACTAGGCAAACAAAACCCTATAATACCAGTTAGAGAGAAATATGATAGTTATAAATTATAGTCACGACGATCCTTAGTATAACTATAATGACATAATATTATTGATATGTAATAATTTGATCATCAAATTTTTTTAATCCGAAGTCACTCATGAAAAATTTTCTAAACAAAAAATGTAATCACTTTGTGCTTGGGTACGTTTTGGGTCATAATATTTTCATGAAAGAATATTTTGATTCGTCATGTGTCTGTATCAAATTTCACTACTAGAAATTTGTCGATTAGCGACACACGCAAGGTGTCGCTAAAACGGTGCTAACTCATGGCTAAAAAAATAGTCAGCCTCTAGCGTCGACACGATGTCACGATGATGAGACGCTTGATTTCGGTAACCATTAGCGACACAATGACGCTAAGACGTTAGTTGATGCTACTAGCGTCACAAGTCCACATTACTACGACGTTGTGATGATGCAAAAAGTGTCATTGCGAACTGGTAACATGCTTCGCTACTTCAACGCTGAAGCCAAGTTGACGCTAAAGCGAGACGCTATTTTGACGCTAATATGACGCTAAAAGAATTCATATCTCCCTCATTGGTGGCGTTATTTTGACGCCAATGAGTCGCTAAACATTGCGACACCAATGTGGCGCTAATTAATGTGGCTCTAAAGTATGTGGCGTCAATGACGCTAAAAAGATGCTAAATACAGTATCTTCATACAATGAAATAACATTTCCTTGTACAAGTTAAATTTACATATACATATACATATACATTTCATAAAAGAATCACTTGTTCTAATCTGACGCTTTGTTCTAATCACAAAATGATAAATTTTACATATACATATACATAAAATTACATCTGGTGCTTTATGCTTGAATTACAAATGCCTAATTTATGCTTAAATTGCATCATCAAATTAATCTCCGATGTCGACCACGTCGGCATGGCCGTCGCACAGACCGTCCTGACCCAGCACCTCACCAATGAGCTTGCCCTCATGGATTCCAAGCTGAACATGCTCCGTGGCAAGATGCTCGACCTACAACAAGCAGCGGTGTTCCTACCCCAGACCCGCATCACGACATCTACGTTCCCCGACCGACTAAACCATCACTGCAGGCTCCGACATCCTCATCATCGCGGCTGGCGCTTGCCAAACCCTAGGGAGACACGGCTGGATCTCATGATCGCCCTCCAGGAAAACATGGAACTTGCAGGAGGCGAAGACTTCGGCTTCACGAAGAGGCATGTCGTCGGTGGCAGCGGACCGCGCACGATGGATCAACGAGGAAACGGCGAACATGGAGGGAGAAAGAAAGAGAGGGCGAGGCGATTTGAAGGGGGATCACGAAAGAAGGGGATTTGAAGGGGGCGATTGTGGATGAACGTGCGCGTTGGATTAAAACAAAGGAGGGCTAAGATTTGTTCGTCGACAAGCACACAGATCGCCACTTAGCGACGTAAAAATTGTGACGCTAATGTGATGCCATGTTACTTCAGTTATGATAGATAATTAATTATAAAATATGTCAAATAGTGCTTCATGTTAGTGACTCTACGAAAGCGAAGCTAAGGTAGAACATAACGTCAAACTAGCGTCACGTCCCTGCGACGCTATTGTGACACTATTATGCACGGCGCAAGGTACCGACGGGTAGTGGCGATGCTATTGTGAAGCTAATGTGTCGTTAGTTAGATGCGTCGCTAGTGGGACGCTGAGGTGGCGCCAAAGTATTAGTTATTTATTAACTATAAGTTGATTGAATATACATAGATAAATATGTGTATATCTAATTATATTTATATATGTACATGTATGTATATGGATGTGTATGTATGTATGTGCATATGTATGTTTATATGTATGGATATGTATCTATGTACATGTATATGTATATGTATATCTATCTCTCTCTCTCTCTCTCTCTGTATAAATATGTATATATGTATATGTAGGTATTCAAATTAGATGAACTCTTTTATACATACAACATATATCATATTAACAAATGCATATATAAGCTTAACTACTAAGAAAAACCCTATAGTTATATATATATATACATATATATAAACTTGTATCACATATCTATGAATCCTTTTAGTAAATCATACAATGTAGGATTAAGTCATATATTTTTGTTATTACTTTAAATTTTTGTACTAATGTAGGATTAAGTGAGAATTATCAAAAGAACTCGACTATAAAATAGCGACTCAATATTGTGTCTCTATCTTGATGCTAAGTCGTGGCTAAATAAAATAGCGACTCCTTAGCGTCGACATGGCATCAAATGCTTAAAATGCCGATGTAGCATCAAGAACGAGCGAATCAACACTATAGAGGCTCTAACATTGCGTCAACAATTGTTGTAGTGCTAAAGTGACGCTAATTTTCACCATATTAGCGTGGATTCTTAAGTTGATGCTATTATGATGCTATGTCGATTCCATTGCGTCTCTACGGTGATGCTAAATATTAGTGTTAATTTCAATTTTTGTAAGAAAAATCATTACTTAATTCAACCCTTATAATTCCATGATTAAGAATATAAAAATAATTTATCAATAATCAAGATATGATATATATATATAATTTATGTATAATATATTAACATGTGTGCATACACATGTAGGTATATATACATTAATACATCGATAATTACTATAACGTATATTTGTATTTATGTACATATATGTGTATGATGCATGCTCAATTTTGCATATTATCTTGCACTTTAATAAGTTAAAATTGGACGATCATGCATCAATTGTCTTATTTTTCTCATGGAAATATTATTATCCTTTTTATTGTGTGATTCTTACGACATATGCTCGACAAGAGAAGAAAACGGGCCACGTCCAGATGACACGGGCCATTTTTATCCAGGTCGCGTCAGCACCAACACGACTGGGGGAAATTCTTCCAAGTGCTGATTAAAATGGTCCATTTTATGATGACACGGTCTGTGTTAGATAATGACGAAAAGATTTTTTTGGCGATTCCAGAAGACAATGTGGCCCGTGTTATTAATGACATGGTCCGTGTTATTCATATCTGAGGATTTATTATGCCGAGATGTGATTTGCGTAATCATGACATTAATCAACATGCCCCGTGTCATTAATGACACGGTTCGTGTTGACACCCAGACTTTTGATCACGGCAACTATAAAAAGACCTCTCATTGCACTCCAAAGGACATCAGAGCTGAGAAGAAAAACATCCACTTTTATTGAGTATTGTGGCTACTTTGTCTAGGGTCACATTTTAGAGTTCTATTTTCTTGTTAATCTTTTGTAACCTAATTTTTGGCATTATGTTGTTTAACTCTCCAACAATGGAGTAGTACTTCTTTGTTGGTTTTACGTTGTTGAACTCCACTATTATTTTAATGAAAGATTATTTTTTTCTTTATCAGAATATGAATGTTGTGTTTGAATTGAATATATTTTTAACATATGATATCTCTCCACTATCTACACTATGAGATTTAGAGGGGTGTGGACTTAGACTTACTCGGTTGATGAGTCTTTGAGATGAATTGAATTACCTTATGTTTTATCCTTAAATATTTGGAGAATGATTTGGTTAAACTTTCTTCAAATATTTAATTGATAAAACAAATATGACATTTGGTTGGAGTCCTAATTTTAATAATTTCCATCAGATGTGATTTTCCTACTTGTTTTAATTAACAGTGGAGGAATGCTCAGTAAAGTCAACATTTCTTCTAATTAATATTTCTTTTTATTGAATCTGCTTTTTGTTTCCTCTGATTATATTCAGAATTTATTTCTCTTAAAAATTTCTCATCTAGTAAAAATTAGAGATAAAAGTCCTCGTGAAATCGATATCTTTTTACTACTTGTACGACCGGTACACTTGCCGTATTTTTCTACTCTAGAAAAAATCACACCAGTGTATTTGTATTTATGTATATTTAGGAATACATTTGTAGGTAACACATATAATATAATTAATATATAGTATAGAAATAACACATATAGTATAGGAATACATATGTAGGTGACATATATATATCTATATATGTATATTTAATTAGGAATATTTAATCTTTTATTCATTAAACTATAGTATAAGTAACATATAGTTATATAAATTAACATTAATTACCTATTTAAATACAAATTAATATACCATTTGTGTCACATCAACGACGCCTTAATGACATAATGAAATAGCATTTCCTGCACCTCACAGTAACGTTACAAGCTTCCGACACCAAGATTGCCTCTTGAGCTAGTGTCACAAGTAATGTGATGCTAAGTTAGCATCGCACACAGTCAATGTCAATACAACACAAGTCTTCAGCGCCAATATCGCCTCCTGAACTCGCGTCAATTTAGCGTCGCATGGTTGGTGACACTAATTTAGTGTCGCATGTTATCGACGTCAATATATCGCTATAATCTATCACGCATTTTTCAATTTTAACGCATGATAATAGCGGCTAAAGTAGCGTCGCAATACCGCTGAATTTAGCGCCGATATAGTGTAACGCTAATGCGACGCTAAATAAATGTTATTGGGAGGTACTTAGCATCTCTTTTTATCGATCCAACGACGTACACACTATTGGTGTCGAGTTAGTGTCGCAACATTTTGAGTCGTTAACGCGTGTTATTATTTGGCAGATTTCTTATAGTGTTTGTTAAATTATCTTACCCTTGTCTTTATTTTTCTTTTATTACATCTCTTACATTTTCTCCATCTTTTTTTAAATTGAGGCAATAATAAATTTGACATTAATATTTTATTAATTTTAAATTTTAGTTTAAAAATGTCCCTTAGGGACACGGTCGAGAAGTTAGTATTAATATGGTAATGGAAAATTTCAAGAATGAAATATTTAGTGATGATTGTTTTAGAAAAATATCATTAGTTACAAATCTATCAAATGGAATGATAAAAAATTATAGTCCCGTTTTGAAAGCACGACATATTGAAAGGAAATAAAATTAAAAATATTTATTTGTTTGTAGTATAATATTAACCTAATATTCAAACTTCTTTATTATAATATGTAATTCTTTCTGATAAACTAAAGTTACTAGTAAATATAAAAAATAGGAAAATGTTAACTTTAAAATATTTTCCTCAACGAAAAGTTTGAAACAAAAAGGAAGACGTTTTTTTAGAAAATTTCCGGACAGGACATCTGTAGATGAGGATCATTGCACAAATTAGTAAGATCATTATATTGAAAATATTATATGATAGGAAGATTAAAGAAGTTCAAAAGAGAGAACAGATCAAGGAAACCATAATGAGAATATGCTGTGGACTGAAATTGTCCTAAAGTAATAGTATGAATTGTAGTCGTATTTTCGTTTGGGGGCACTGAATATTTGATCGATTTACCTATTGTACATATTATTATTCATAAAAAAATATACATATTATTATTCATAAAAAATGTGTTTATATGATATATCGATGGACTTATTACTCAATGCAATATACTATAGCATAGAAACAAGTAGTATAGTCTTCTTTCTCGTTTAGTTAGTTAGTGTAACAACCAAAAAAAGATAAAAAAAAAGAAAAAGAACCAGAATTTTAACCACGGCCGATAGAAAGAAATAAAAGGCCCAATGCCACTCAAAATTGGTAAAGAAAAAGTTTAAATCTCATCTCATCAGATTTGTTTGGGAGAGAGAGAGGATATATAAGATGAGACAAATTAGTTAAACCTCTTTCTTTCTCGGCAAAAGTCACGACCCTCTCCCTGTTCTGCCTCCCTCTCATTCTTCTTCGTGCGTGAGCAGAAACAGGAGCAATCTGATTGTTGTTCTTGGTGCAAGGGTAGGCAGGGTTTTCTCTTTCTCTCTATCAGATCCCTTCGCTTTTCCTTACGTAGCCCTCTGCACCGTTTGCGTTGCAGACGGCAAAAGAAAAGAGCAAGAACAGGGGTAGAAAACGTAGGAAACAGGGGGGCCGGGATCGATTTTTCGACGAACGGAAAGACAGATTGATCGCAAACCGAGATGGGTGAATCGAAATCACCTTGCATGACCCCTGAATAACGTTAAATCATGCCCTAATCATACAAGTAAAGAAGAAGAGGAAAAGATGGTTCAAGTTCCTTGTTTTGTCTTGCTTGATTTTCTTGAATTAATTGATTGATTGATTATTTGTATGCATAATTCATTGTTTGTTGATCTGGGGTTGTGTGATTGATTTGCTAGGGATAGTAATTAGGTTAGATTGAGATTGCACCGAAGAATTTACGAAATTCGAGGGTTCTACAAGTTTTTTGGACGTCGACCGGTTCGTATGCATCGCGGCAACCGGTCGACCGATAACTTGCATGCAGCCGCTTTCTGGACATGTCGACCGGTAGATCGATTCTTGTCACCGGTCGATCGATCCTTCCTCATCAGGTCGACCGTTCAACTGAACGGATCAACCGACCCGCAGACAATCGGTCGACCGTTTCCCTGAATCGGTCGACCGATTTCTCAGAAAATCTTTTATTATATTTATTAATTATTTTCCTTTTATCCAGATATTATATATATATATATATATATATGATTGATCTTATTGTCTGACCCCACAGAGATCCCTCACTGATTTACATGATTTACTCTGTTATTGATTTATTTCACATTGATCCTATCGTATCGGTTGAATCAAGAACAAAGAGCTACAAGTTATTAAAAAATGATTAATAAGTTCAGATGAAAGATTAATGATGGGTTGCCAGTCCAAGCCAAGTGCATCAAGATAAGGGTCGCTCCCTTGGTCATGGTTTGATCACCCATTGACCCGCACAAAGCCGTATCGTTTGCTGGACATACCCCAAGAATTAAAGGCACTCAAAGTCACCATGATTGCTAATTAATAACCAAGATCAAGAAGCAAGTTCAAGTCAAGTCAAGTATGCCATGATTCCAAGTTTAATATATATTATTGATCCTCCTGATTCATGATATCGCTGATCTTATTCTTATTATGATCCATGATACTGATATATTATCTTTCACGTTCAAGTTAAGTATGATTATTTATCGTTGATTATTATATTCATGTCATGCATTGTATATCATGTGGTTCCCAACTAAGCTGTAAAGCTTACGGGAAGAACTTCTCCTTTGTGTCTGATTTTCACAGGATTAGGTCAGTGACGTGATGGAGTAGGCGTGTGGTGATGAAGATCTGGCGATAGGACAGCACATGAACCACAGGACTTTTAGAGTGTTTATTAGTTTTCATTTACCTTCCGCATTTTAGTTTCATGATGTAGAACTTATTTTATTTCTTTAGCAATGATATAGTCACTTTTAGACTTTCGCAAATTAAAGTTATCATTTATCTTTATTTCTTTTCTTCCGCTGACGTGTCTCGATCATTGACTGAGATATGGACAATATTATGGTCAAGTTATAGCATGCCGTAGCGTCTTCAGGTTGGTCTTCGCCACGTGGCGGGAGTCGATTTGAGGGTGTTACCGTTAGTCTCAAGGAGAATATATTAAAATTTATTGTTAAACTAAGAGTAATTTATCTAATTGAGAAACTATAAATTTATCTCAATAATACACTATAAAATTTGATTTTATGACCAGCCTTATTAAAATTTATTTTTATATTAAGGGTGGTCATAAAATCAAAGTACTGATTAAACCGGAGAATCTTAGACCCCTCAGCCAATTCTATGGCTTATAAACTATCAATTAGGACGAATTTCTATTTCATTTAACTTTATGTTGTTCTTATAAATAACTTTATTCACATAGATAAATACATTGAAAGTAAAATGGATTTTTATTATTATTTCACACTTTTATTACTTCACGAGTTATAAATTTGAATTTATAAAATAGTAAGATTTAAAATTCTTCTATTATATTTTGGAATTGTTATTTGATATCTTTCGAAATATCGGGCTAAGTTTTATATTTTAAAGTTATTCTTTTCTAACACCGTATGAACTATAAAGTTTTTTTTGTTATCTAATCCTAAACTAAGGTTTTATGAACTTTACTTTTCACTTTATGTTGGTTTACGACTTAGATCATTCCACTAAATTTTATCCAAATTTTTGTTATCTTTTTTATTAATATGTGAATTCAAATTTTCCTTTATTTCCTTAATATGAATAACAACATGAGCCCAATACATCTATTTTTTTATTTTTTGTAAAATAGGAAAAATAATAAAACTACTATTTCATAACTATTAAAAATAACTTAACAAATTTTTTTATGGGAAGGACCTAAGAGCATCCACGTTTACCTTGTCATGTTAATTAATAATTTACATTCTTTGACATAAAAATTGTCTTTTTTTAAATTACAAGTAATACACATTGTCTTATTTACTATGCACAAGTTATTTCTCCAACAACTCAAATATATTTTTTTATTTATAACAAAAGATTAGTATGTAATAAACAATTAATTAAAATACTTTTTATCATTAATGTCAAATTAAAATTTATATAATTTGACTAAAAACTCTAATTAAACATAAATTGATAAATTAAATAAATCTAGTTATAAATATTTAATATATTTTTAAATAGAAAAAAATGATAATAATAGATGTAATGTTCAAAACAATAACTAATAGTATTATATCAGTGTGAATAACAATAATAAAATAATAATTTAAGTAAATAAATATTATTAATTATGATAATAATAATGGTAATACTATTTTTTTGTTATTGTTGTCGTCATGAATTTTTAAATTTTACTTGTTTGAGATTGGAAAAAAGCATAAATTAAAAAAAGATAAAAATTAGATTATAATCTTTTAGTCAATATGAATTGTCACTTCACATGCAATTTGCATTCGTAGATAATACAAATAAAAAAAATAAGGTAATATGATTGACCTATATAATTTAACTTTAGATTATCTAAAAAGATTACTTGTAGGAAATATGCACTAAGTGCCAAATTTGAATAAGTTGAGAGATTAAACTTTGTAAGCTTATAATTTAATGTTACATGCAAAAAATTATACTTTGAGGTTGAGAACATTAAGAAAAAGCCCTATATTTTACTTATCACATATATTTATATTTAATTTATTTTTATTTGAATTTTAAATTTTTTTATTAAAGTAAAATAAAAAAGGAATTATTCGAAGCATTGTTTCACTAAAAAAATGATTTGCATTTGTCAAAATATTTTCAAAATGATTTTTTTTAATTGACTAAAGAAATGACTAATAAAATTTTCAAACGGAAATGGAAAATTTTCAATAACTAGTTTCCACGTGCCTCAATCTTTTTCCTTCTATTGCTTTCATT
This sequence comes from Pontederia crassipes, assembly GCA_030549335.1. Classification (NCBI taxonomy): domain Eukaryota; kingdom Viridiplantae; phylum Streptophyta; class Magnoliopsida; order Commelinales; family Pontederiaceae; genus Pontederia; species Pontederia crassipes. The sequence goes on from CM060198.1 coordinate 64,036,008, forward strand.
ATTCTTTAGGAACAATAGTAATATAGGGGAAGCTATAAGAATGCTTAATAGGTTCCAAGTTATATGAATCTTAATAAATCAGACAAAATAATTATTTGCTATCATGGAAGCTGTAAGAATCATAATATGATGGGACAAATTTCACTAAATGTTCTTCAACTTGACCTTTTTTCAATTTTATTTTCTAACTAGATTATCTTTTATCCTTTTAATTGGATATAGAAGGTTTATCGATTGCTTGATCTACTTGGACGTCATGTGTCATATTATCTCTCCTACACGTGTGCATGTCTAAAATGAAAAATATTAAAAAAATAATAATAAAATAACATTAATGATAATAATATAATATTTTTTTAAAAAAGAAGGGCCACCGCCCCCTCCCCTCGACCTCCGGCGAAGCAGCCGACATTGAAGGGAGGGGGCAGCCTCATTAGGGGTGTTCACGGGTCGGGTTTGATCAGACCCGACCCGCCCGATTTTGATCGGGTCGGGTCGGGTCGGGTCAGCCCTCTTTAGAGGGATGGATCCGATCCAACTCGACCCAGTTCGGGTCGGGTTGGATCGGGTCGGGTGATCGGGTTACCCGACCACCATTTTTTCTTTTTTTTTTTTAATTTTTTTCTTACTTTCCTATTATTTAATATAAAAATATGATATAATATTTATTTTAAAAGCATAAAATATTTTGTTAAACATTTATATATTATTTTCCACATTTAAAATATTTTATTTTAATATTTTTTAGTATAAAAATATAGGTTGAAAGCTAAAAAAATAAAAAAAGAATTGGGTCCTTCGGGTTGGGTCGGGTCAACGCGGATCGAAAAATTTCGACCTGTACCCGACGCGCTGAATACCCCTAGGCCTTATTGACGCCGAACATGCCGGCCTTGCCTGCGCGGCGAAGGAAGTTGGAGCCAGAGCAGCACAACAATCATTCGTCTTGAGGTCAAAAGGGTAGTTGGTATGCTAGTGAAACAAGTAAAAAATTCGAGAATAATTTTATTACAAAGTGAAGTTTGAGGGTAGCTCCGAAGAAATACTTAAAGTTGAAAGGTATTTTGTGAAAATTTTAATTTGTGATGTCATGTTGAACTATAGTTAAACCCTGAACTTGTTATTATTCTCAAAGCAACAAACTAAATATATATATTTTTTAGTTGTCACCCCAATGTCCGGAAAGTGACGTTGATCGTCCAACTCAGTTGATGCTAAGAGTTATACGTATTGGTCATGGATTGGAGCCTTGACCCATCATCGAGTCCGATTATTCTGGTGTCGTCTCGGGCAGCATACCTGACTACGACAAGTGAGGCTCACAACAGAAACTTTCTGTATTCATAAAGGTTCGAACTCGAGACCTTTGATTAAGCGGTGAGAAATTACTATCCACCCCATCCCCGCTCCTATTAACAAAACTAAATATATTTTTTAAAGAGCACACATTAGACTTGCGATCCATTTTTTTTAATTATAACGGGAGTTTCAAGTACCTTACTAAATTGAACGAAGAAAAACCGTAACTTTCGTTTATAAAAAATAAAACTTAAAAGTATCTCATTTTTTTATCACTCCTAAAATTTTAATATAATTCTCTTTTATAGCAATTTTATTTTATTTTTACTTTGACTGTTAATATTTTATGAATTATTTAACATAGAAACAAAATAACTTTTTAAAAAATAGCATTAAAATTTTTGAAGTGGCATTCTAATATACGAAACCCCATGTTTCTATTATCTATTAAAAATTGTGTTGACTAAAAAACCTATAATAAAATTCTTGTTTACTGGAATATATATTCAATAATATGCTTATGCATGGGCCTCAATGTATGTATCCGATAATATCTCACGGGAAAGAGCAGCTGAAAAGACAGAGATATTCTTCACCGAATTCTCTCACCACTACCTTTTTCTTTTTAAGTTTTCTCGCTTTATGTCGGAAAAAGTTGAGCTAAGGGATTTAAAAAGATCACATGTAGGCAGCTTATCAATGTCGTGGCCTCCATGATGAGGAGAATACAGCTACACCTACACAGCAACGCATATAAATACTGACTGCAACAACAATAATAATAACATAACGAAGATACCCCTCCAAAAGCTATAAAGAGCTGATCCATCTTATCTTCCTCCTTAAACAATGGACGAGCTTGTGGAGCTCCATCTGCCACACATGTAAGAAGCTTTGGAAGCCCCTTGAACTGATCACAATCTACAACATTGATCCAGTGGCCCCTTCTCCTCTAACCTTATCAGGTTGCACAAAACAAAGGCGCATGCAACAACATGCAAACACAGTGGGTCTCTTCAACTTCCTCTGCGAGCCAGAGCAGCACAGCTGTGTGCCTTGTGTCAATGGAAAACCAGCAAATTGCTTCATCCGTCTGCTTCCAGACTCTGTCTTGCTCTTTCCTCAGTGGTCGTACTCATGGGGCTCCTGAACAGTGATGCAGATGGGGACGGCCTTGTTGATGACTCTAACTACTAGGCAGACTCTCTCTGGGCCTGTCTGTAGTGAGCCAGCATTGCATGATGATGTATGGTCACACTCAAACAAAAAACTTTCACTTTTCCTTACAATTTGCGCAAGAACTTGGTTGCAGAAGAGAAAAATGCGAATTGATGGGCAATATTTTGAGCAAGATTGTAATGGTCTTTGATCACAGAGTTACTAAGCCTATATGGCCTTTGGCATTGCAGATGCAAAGACGAGACAACTGATGCTTGTAATTCGTTATTCAGTGATCACACATGGTGTTCCTAGTTTACTGTCCACAGTTGGACTCCTTTTATTTGGATTTTAGTTTTCCCGTCATTTTCTCCTGCTTCAAATGAACAGAAGAAGAAAAGTTGAGATGCCCTGATGCTGATATGTTGCTGAGGTAGTGCCTGTTCCTGCAGATGGACCTGTTTGGACAACACATCCGGGGAACGAAGTATGATTGATCCATATCTTCGCTAGATGGGGAATGCTACATATGCACGTGAGTTTTCATCAACCGATACAAAGAAGGCTACGGACTAGTGCCGGAGTAAATAGCATTATGTCTCGTTGACACTTCAACTTTCTGGAATCCTTTCCTGTTGACTGAAACTCATCATCCCTTGTTCTGCAATCTTCATTGAGCTCCGTTGAATTGAAGGTAACACAGCTCATCCAACCTCCTAAATGATTACATTTCAGACTTGAACATAGGAAATATCTCTAGTGAATTTTCTATTCAAGTGGTGTAGTGTACAATTTCTGACGGAAGAGAACAATCGCACAAGTGCAGGATGATCAAACCTTAGCAGTTATATCGACTGTTTTTTTTTTTCTGATGTGATTAAACAGGGTACAATAAGAATTTGCTTCCAATTTCTTAGAGGTTCGTGTTTAATTCGACATTAGAAGAGTGTTTTTGAGATACTATTGCACCAATGGAATATCTATTGAATCTCCACAATTTTGTGAAATCATATAAGTTATATTCCAATTAAGAATTTGGTCCAAACCAAGACAATTCCACAACACTTTGAACATAGTTTGAAGAATCAGGAGAGTACTCATCACTACTCTCTTCAAATATAAATTTTGTAATTGGTAAAGGAACAACTTGCAACGGTATTTCAAGTTTTTTCAACCATGAGCTTGATTCCATCTAATAACCTCATAAATATTGACCATTAAAAGGAGGAATACATAAATTTTCGTTTAAGTAACTGCATGGAGGGTGGGCGCATATATGTGTAAATATGAACTTTTAATTGGATAGTTCTTTTTTATAATCAAAGGGATATACAATTGTTGGCGTTATTACATCAGACAGAGAACAAAAGCAATACCATGAAGACCACATAAAACATTTTGTATTGGTTTTCCTCCGATACTCAACATGAATCATAACACTAATATTTGGTTCCAAATGACACTGACTGAATGCAAATTGATACAAAAGAATGCAAATACATAAGTCTGCGGTCCATTTCTTTCAAAAAGAAGAATCCAAAGACAACTTTCTGGTTAACAGCCTCTTAAATCCACAAGCATTTGATGATGAGATATATGTCAAGGCCTGCAAATCCATACCATTTGCCATAAACTAAAGACGTGACAGTGACGACGATGCAGTAAACTTGAAATATGAATTCTCAAGCGCAAACAATCCATTTGCAAGTTCAACCTCTGCGATTGGTTTGGTAAACAAGAAAGATTCCGGAGAAAAAAAAATGGAAAAAGATGAGCAGCAAGCATGCAGAAGGGCATAAACAGAAACAAAGTGCTCTGAGATGTATGTATTAAATTATACCAGGTGACGACTTAAATCATCACCCTTACCTTAATGTCAATCTATATCTTCTATTTTCGTATAGTTTATGCCATTTCTCTCGCAAAATCCTTCCAGTAGGGGACATTGACCTATCATAATCTTGGATCTGTTGTTAGGAGGTAAGCGTGGCAAAGATCCAAGCTTCGGGCATTGACAAATCACCATTCTCTTCAAAGATGGGAGATTTAACACGTCTTCACCAGAAGCTAATGACCTTAGCGACATGCAGTTCGTAATTTTGAGTGTTTGAAGATCGTTGAGTCCCCTGGTGGGTCTTGTTTGGATATGCTTGAGTGTTGGAATCTCCATGATTGTAAGTGACTTAAGAGATGTAAGCTGCGGAAACCATGAAATGACTGCCCAGTTAACTGCACTAACCACCAATTCATGCAGTGATGGAGCACTTGTAGATGGATGAAGAATCAACTTTGGGCAATTCCTTAACTCAAGCTTTCTAAGGCGACTTGGAAGGCTAGGAAACCTGCCACCATCATTTCTTACGGAAAGAGCCTCCAATTCCTTCATATCTGATACACACAGCACCTCTAGTGATGCAAATCCTATATGAGAATTATCCGAGACAATACTAGGAATTCTTTTAACTTTGTGAAGCCCCTTGATATAAAGATTTTTCAGCCGAGGCAGCTTGGCTGCACAGGGGAGAATTTCCAAGCTGCTGGAGCTTGTGAGTCTCAATGTCTCCAAACATGCAAACGCTTCATCCTCCATCCGATCCAGGAATATAGTTCCCATAAAGTTGTCTATCCAAAGAGATTTAAGCTGCGGAAACCATCCAGTGACTGCCCAGTTAACTCCACTAACGACCAATTCATGCAGTAATGGAGCACTTGTAGATGGACTAAGAATCAACTTTGGGCAATTCCTTAACTCAAGCTTTCTAAGGGAACTTGGAAGGCTAGGGATCCTGTGATCATCATGTCTTACAAAAAGAGCCTCCAATTTCTTCATATCTGACACACATAGCACTTCTAACGATGGAAATCCTATATGAGAGTCATTCGAGACAACACTAGGAATTCTTTTAACTTTGTGAAGTCCCTTGATGTAAAGGTTTTTCAGCCGAGGCAGCCTCGCTACACAAGGGAAAATTTTGCAGCTGCCGGATCTTGTAAGTCTGATAGTCTCCAAATATGCAAATGCCTCATCCTCCATCCAATCCGGGAATCTAGTCCCCATATAGTTGTCTATCCAAAGAGTCTTGACATTCGTGTGGGGTTGCAGACCATTAGCCACATCATTTGCTGATCCTAGCCTCATCCTCTTGGAAGATGCATTTGTGCTCCAACTTAGCATCAGAAAATCTACCTTCCGCTTCTGGCTTAAGTTGGCCTTGGAGGCTTCTTCCTCCCCGCCCACCACATTTTCCAGCTTGGAGATGCAAAGTTCGCCTCGCAGTTTTAGTTTTCCCAACTGATCAATTCCACAATTCTTTTCAGATGCAACACTGAATCTTGAAAGTGTCTGCAGACTGGTTAACTTTCCTATTCCAGGGGGCATCGAAGTCAAGCGATCAGCACTACTGTCCCAATTTTGCCAATCAAGATGTAGGCCAAGATGCCTTAGCTTAGTAAGGCTGCATATTTCTGCTGGCAATTCCTTGAGTTTATAACATTCACCAAGTTCCAGGGTCTGCAGATTATGAAGTTTCTTTATCGTCATAGGCAAAATTTCTAACAATGTACCTCGTAGACCCAAATACCTCAGATGTATTAGTTTACCAATCCAATCTGGCAGCTTCTCAAGTTGGCTGTCGCTCATGTCCAGCACACGTAAACAATTCAATATCAATAAACTTGAGGGAACCGCCGTCGGAGCCAGATCATGTTCATTGTGCAATAATAATGTTCTTAGGCTTTTGTGATTGCATATCAGCTCAAGATTTTTCAGCTGCTCTGTAGAGTATGATAAAAATGCATAACGAGCTCTTACAGCATCTTTTCCGTGTTGAATCCCAAAATCATTTATATTTAGGCATTCATATTTTGAAACAGACTGCGCTAAATCGTGAATCAAGCTGGGCATCTGGTACTTGTTCTCTTTGTTGCTACTAGAAGGCTGAAAGAATGATCTCCCAAGCAGTTCATGAAAATGCTTGTTGCCAGCATCTTCGATTTGCAGGTTCTCACGAGGCCTACCACACTTGATCAGCCCTTCTGCCATCCAGAACTTGACGAGCTCATCTTTGTCGAACTCGTAGCCTTTAGGAAATATCGAGCAGTAGGCAAAACAGTGCTTCAGATGCAGGGACAGCTGATCATAGCTCACTCTCATGATTGCTGGCAAGATTTTGTCTACGACTTCGTTAGGGTCAGGCATTTCATCCAACATGGTCTCCCAGTCAACTAGAGTTTTGTTGGCATTCAGGAGTCTACCCAGAAGTTGTGCAGCCAAAGGCGAACCATCACATTTCTCTGCAATCTGCACGCCAATTCTGACAAGGTCCGGAAAGTCGTCATGGTCTCCTCGAACGAACGCCTGATCTCGCAAGACCTGCCAGTTGCTGCAGTGATCCAGTTTGTCCAAAACAATCGGATCCCATGCATGCATGTTGCATGTTACTTGCCTATTTCGAGTAGTCATCAAAACCCTACTCCCAGAACGTCCTGCAGTCAGAGGGATACGCAATGTATCCCAAAAGTGGACGTCTTCATTCCATACGCTGTCCAACACCAACAAGAACTTGCTGTTCTCCAACAGAGCCTGCAGATCACGCTGAAGCAAATCCAATGACCAGGAGGGGCATTCGTCTCCATCGTTCAATGATGTGATAATCTCTTTGATGGTTCTTTTTGCATCGAATTGCTGAGACATATCGACCCATATCCACTTATCGAACATATTCCTCGACTTGGTCTCTTCGAAGACCCTTTGGGCGACCGTTGTCTTTCCAATTCCCCCAACACCTTCAATGGAGATAACTTGAATTTCTCCATTCCTGGAAGATGACGATGAGAGCAGTTCAATGATTTTACTTATTTCTTCATCCCGGCCATGAACATTTAATGCACCTGGGTACATATGGAAAAAGAGAAAAAAATGTCGTTATTATGTTAAGATAGGAGAGGGGTTCTGGTTCGATGATTTTTACGTAAAAAAACATCGATCTTGTGGGTGATAAAAGATCAGAGAAAAAAATTGATTTGGATGGTGTAGTTTTTTTGGGTCAGGAATATACTTTAAAATAATAAATTTTTTAAAAAAATTATAAAATTAAATATATCGTATTAGTCTATTAGATGTTTTAAAAAATAAAATTTAACTCTAAATTCAAATTTGTATGTAAAAAATAAACTAATATATTATCACATATTCACATTATAATTCAAAATATTTTAGTCAATTTTATACGAGCTTTAATGAAATAGGTTAATAACTTGATAATATTCAAGTTTAACTTAATATACCTAATTTAATAAATATGGATAAAAAAATGTAAAACTATAAAATATTATTTGAAAAGTGAAGTAAATTTTTAATTATAAATATGTTTTAAAATATATTTGATTCAGATCAGACTCCTCATATCCATTAGGAGTCATAATTTAAACAATGGATTTAAGTATTACAAAAAAACAACCTATTTTTAAATTGGAGTTCAAATTTTTTATTTGTTCTGATAATTTTTTTTATTTGATTAGATTTTAGGATGGTTAGATTTTTATTTACACCCCACGTGATGTCCATTTTCAATGCAATGCCAATCCAAATGATGCAAGCATGAACTCACTCTTTTATTTGTGAACCAAAAGGTCAATTCCTGCTGACCGAACTTATACACTCTTTTACTTGTAGTTTATTTTATTTTCTTTGCATTAGATGCCCATTTTAACCGTAACAAAAGTATTGCATATGAGTTCATAATATATATATATATATATATATATATATATATATATATGTTATTAAGCTAGGAAAAAGTGAAACATATTCACTTTAGTTTGGGTTTGAATCATACCCAAAGTCATTTATACTTTACGAGCAATGAACAACATGCGATATCTAAATGATCATTAATAATAAAAAAACGGATGACTTATCAATGAAAATCAACCCTTGGAGCCCTAGTTCAATCTTGTTGGTTTTGATTTCTTTATTAAAAGTCACACTGAGGTGAATAATATACCGAAAGGTTTAGTTACTAATAGAGCGGAATGGCGTCGTATGATCCATGTAGCCGACCCCACCTAGTGGGATAAGGCTTTGTTGTTGTTGTTGTTGTTGTATTAAAAGTCACACTGAAATAGATGACTTGTGTAGTTGATCTCATAAAATAATTAGGAATGAAATGTCTTCTACGTTGGTAATGGTTTGAATACTAACCTAGTTGTAAACCATTTTGAGCCATATATGGAACATGCAATATAAACAGATATCTAGCTACAAAATTTACTTGGAGATGTTGGGTTACATTAGTTTTAGACTATAATAAGTTGTCATTTAGCTAAGACTTAAGTGCATCATGAAAGAACTAAATACATTGAATATTGAAACTAATCTAGCTAATATGTTCATCAAGTTGATTGATTCTTCGTAGTAGTTAATATAGTGTATTGCTTTGATAGTGGTTCAAAGGTGGGGGCCAAGTAAATATCGTGTTCGCCATGATACAAAAATTGTAATTTAACAGGGAATTTTGCAAAACAAAAAATTCTATGAACCCCGAATGTAGAGTCGTTTGTGCAAAAAAAAATCACCTTAATATATTCTATTTTTTTAAAAAATAATAATTATTTTCTTTTATATTTATTATATTTTTGAAAATTTTAAAATTTGTTAATGAATTACAAATTTGTATTTATTATATTTCTCTTATGTGTCTTATAATGAATTAAAATTTTTTAATTTTGTTCCTAAATTTGTCATTTACATCCTTCAATGCCTCTTGCATCAAATTTTTCATTAAATTAAATTTTTTAGTAATTAAAATGTCCTTTTTCCATTTCTTGCATATTTTAATAAAAAATCAACCAGAGGAGTGATATAAGACCCAACCCGGCCGGTCGAACATCCGAAAGGGAAAATGGTCCATGGGTCAACCTAAATTCGGACACCCATTTGACCAATGTTGACCTGGTCAAACTCGATTAAAACCTGAATTTGATAGACCGACCCGTCAGGTTCCTACGATCCGGTCGATCTAATTTTTTTTACATAAAATGTAAAAAAATAAAAATAATTAAAATTCTAAAATTAGCATTAGGTAAGTTGGCTCATCACAATAACCTCTTCATCAATTAGGTTATAAATAGTCTGAAATTAATATAATGAGAATGGTGACTTGCGAATGAATAATGCTAATGTTTGAATGTGATCGCATCCTCTTCTCATAAATTATGTTTTAAAATTTCTCCAAATTTTATTCCACATTAAGAAACTCTATTTGGCACATTAATTCATATGGAACTTTTACCTTTTATTAACACACTACTTTTTTGTTCATATATTTTTACTTTGAAATAAATATTATATTAACTTATACAAAACTTTCCATCTTGATTGATGGATCAATTTTAATAATGTATTACTATATTAAAATATTATATTATATTATTTATTTATTTTTAACTTGATTTTATTAATTTATTATTATTCGGTCCGATCATCCGATTGGACCCGGTCTGATCGGTTCGACTTAACTCATTGCAACATTGATGCTAGGTAGGGGTCTTGCTGCCATTTTATTTTTATTTTTAATAAAAACTTCTGTATTAAAATATATTAATGTGGTAATAGTCAAATAAACAATTCAATTTATGATTGATAAATAATTATTAATAGCTGCATAAAATATTTCAACCAAAGAACTATTTTGGAGAGAGAGATTAAAACTATATTGTTAATTAGATGTCATGCCAAAATAATCTTAATACTAATCAACGCAGGGGCGGAGTCAGGATTTGCTTAGTTGGCTATTTATCAGTAAGTAAATAATAAATAAAGTATAAAAGGTAAATATATAAATGGATTTAAAGGAATACCGCAATTAAGTAAAAAGTTATATTAAATATAGTTGAATAAGTGCATTTAAAAATATAATAATAATATGAGCAAGAAATGTTCTCTAAGAATAAAGTAAATATAAAAATTTAAAACTTATACACTAATGATTAGTTTAAAATTGTGTTGAAAAAAAAATTTACTAGAAATTGCATAACTATATAAAAACATAGAAGAAAAGTTTTGAAAACTAGTAGATGAATTATGATAAAAGAGAAAATGACCCAATGAATTATATTTATGATAAAAAATGCAAAACAAAAACAAATAAGTTAAAAGATAAATAAAATAATGTAAATGTTACTAAAAGAAAATCTAACTACATTAAAAAAAAACTAGTGATGAAATAGAAAAAAAAAAACTTGGGATTGACATTTGGAGTGGGATGGAATTAATAGGACTGTCAGCAAAAAAACTACAATGTAGAGACTGGAACTTGGGATAATTGGTTGGGTCATACACATGGGAAGACATATGGCTCCCTCCTTGAATCGGCTTAATGATTAATTTTTTCATTCTTATTATTTAGTCATCTTTCTCTCCTTTTTGCCACTCTCCACTGGAGAGCTTTACACATATGTACATGACGTTTTCTTTCAGTGATATATATACCCGGATGGCAACGTAACTGGTAGTCATCCTTTTTCCTCTAAAAAAAAATAGTAATGAATGTTGACTTGGCATGGTTGACCGTGGGGTCCGACGCCACACCGAAGAGTTCTACCAAAATGGCTGTCCGTCGAGCCTCTTGCTCTGAGCCCTCGATGAATAATAGTGTATCATCTGCATACTGCAATAGAGGGACAAGGCTTTCGGCAAAGCCACTGAAAAGACTAGCCTCGCACGCCGAGTGCATCTAGCAAGATTGTCAACGGCAATCGTGAAGAGCATGGGCGTGAGGGGGCACCCCTGACGAACACCCCTATGTGGCTGCACCCATCCCCTTGTCGTCGTCCCGTTGACCAAGATCGAGAAGGAAGCAATGGTAACACACCACTTCATCTAGGTGATCCAAGTCTTCGGGAAACCTCAAACCTGTAAGGAGTGCCAAAGAAAAAAACCAAGAAAGTGAGTTATTAGAGAAATCAACCTTCCAAAGGAAGGCCCGTCTGCCGCTCCAGTGTGCGACGATCTTCGAGGCCATGGAATAGCTATCGGTGATGGATCGGCCGTGGATAAAATCTGCGCAGGATGGATGATGCCATGGAGCACCTCACACGAAGCCAATTTGCCAGTACCCAAGTCAACAAAAGATAAATGGCATTGGATAAGGTAATCGGCCTATAGTCCTCCACTCTCTCCGTCGGGTGCACTTGGGGAGCATAACTAGCAGGAATTGGTTCAGGCGCTCAAAGCCTCGGTTTTCGTTGGTGAACTCTAGGATGACCATCATCACGTCCTCGCACACCACATCCCAGAACTCCTTGTAGAAGAAGACAAGAAAACCGTCTGGTCTGAGGGAACCCTCATCATTGAGGTCCCGCAGCGTGTCGGTAACCTCATCCTCCGAAAAGGTCTGCACCAATGGAGAAGACTGGACATCAGTAAGACAAGAAACACGCCTGGGGACCACATCAGCTGCCGCCTGGAGAACTCCCAATGGAATGAGGCGATGGCCTCCCCGATGTGGTCGTGGCCAGTGGATCGTGATTCACTGTCCCATCACCTCCATGTGATCAATCCGGTTCGCCCGTCAGCGCGAACTCACGTACATGATGAAGCCAGGTCTGCTAGGAGCGTTGCCTCCACTTGGTCTCCACTCTCTGTCCTCTAGCTGGATGGTCTCTGGGCTTGCCAGCGTTGTGCCACCTCAATCTTCGTGAGATGGTGAGTGTCCTCCTCCCGGTCAAGCCGAGCAATCGTCTCCAGGGCTTCCGTCCTCTGTGCCTCCCGGGTCACACAGATCTGTCTGCGGTGCTCCTGGAGGAAGCACCGCAGGCTATGTAGTCGGGAAGAGAGGGTCGTCGCTGCAGAACCCGAGATCGGGACGCTCCGCCAATGATCTGCCACCAACTATCGGAAGCCATCCTCCAGAAGCCAAGACCGCTCAAAGCAGAAGATGGATCGCAGGGGCTGACCGTCCTCGGATCTCCATAGGAGGGGAGTGTGGTCGGAGAAAGGTCGAACCATGGCATGAACATCCGCAAGCTGGTGGGCCTCAACCAACTCTAAAGAACCCAAGAATCTGTCAAGTCGCGATCTGGAAGGTGATGCCATGCTCCGCAATGTAAATTCTGCAGTTTGTTGCCGGAAATCCGTCAACGACTGAGAGTCAATGAAGTCCCTGAACAATACTGTTCCCGCATCTCTTCTCCGACGATTGAGAGGCCGATCATCCATGTCGTGACATTGAAGTTGCCCCCAATCAACCAATGAGCGTCCGAGTGGTGTGATCGGGCTGCGGCGAGCTCCTCGGAGTGACTCTGAGCAAGGGCGTACACGCAGGAGAAAAGGTAGGAAGAGCTGTCCGCGTTTCACCTCAAGTGAACTGACAGAGAATCTGTCGGTCCACGAGTCCACCAAGTTAAAGAGATCATCTCGCCAACCAATGATACATCCCCCAGAGAGGCCTGTGCCGGTAGACGTGGGGGTCAGCAGCCATCACCGTCTCCTGCTGGCTGTTGCCGGATTGCGTGGTGTCTGACTGCCGGAGGAGCTGGACTGTGTGTGACCGCCTGCTACTTTCCGGTGCGTCGCTGGAACTGAGGTTGACCGTGCCAACCGGTGTTTGAGCTTGGCGAGGCTGCGTGGGCGAGGCAGGTTGTGTTGAGGTGGACAGGGTCTGCCGGTGGGTGGCGGAGGCAGTGTGGCCAGTGGAGGAGGTGCTGTGTCGGGGAGGGGATGAGGTTGGTTCGGCATTTTGGGGTTGAGCCGTGGAGAGATGGGTGCGGTTTGGGCTAGGTTTGGGTGCAGGTCCGAGTACAGCTGGATGGGTGGTCAATTGTGGCTGCTGGTTGGTGACGTGTCTGTTAGGTGCTTGAACAGGATTTTGAATTAAAGGTGGAGGTGGCGGGTACGGTTGGCACGAGCTCTCCTCACATGCTGCGCGGGGACTCCAGCTGACGAGGATGGAGACTCCGCAGGTCGGCCGGCGGTGATGACAGCAGTCCACGACGCAGATGGTGTGGCTTGTCTTAGCCGGACGGAAAAGCTGCTTGCGCCCGCCAGCAGGGTGACCGATACTGGGAGACGGCAGGCCGGGTGCAACTCTGCCTTGACAGCGACGGTGGATAGGTCGGGCGACCCAATGGCCGGGAGACTGATGGTGGTAGGGTTGCCAACCAATCGTGCCACGGCCACGATGATTTTTTGGCCGCAGAAGGTGCAGAGGAAGGCTCAAAATCTCGATGCTGCACCTGTCCACCGGAGGTACCGTCACAGCTCCATCGGTCTCATTCCAGTGTCACCAGTGTACCCATCTGCCCGGCGATATCATGGTTGGCGCAGCCAGAAGCGAGAAACGAGGTTCTCTGTTCCGCAGAACCAGGGACCAGTAGCCATAGCTCCGGCGATACACGGTTGAGGTGGAAAGGTGGGGCGGCATCGACAGCAGCTGTAATCGCCATTAGAAGGGCTGACAGGTTTGGCGGCTGGCTGGCGACTTCGCCTATGATGCAGCCATGGAGGAAGTCCACCCCTTGCTGAACCTCCGGGGACCAAGGAATGTCGACGGATAGGGTTAGGCATCATGTTCTCCATCTCCGGCAGAGGCGCAATAACAGTTTTCGGGTGACGCCCCATCCTATGTGCGCGTGGACAGGACGCCCGGCGATGTCCCTCTCCGCCACACAGGAGGCACCGCACAGGAGCCAAGCAGTGCGAGGAACCAAGCAGTTGCTCGCATGATGTCCCTCCCCTAGGCACCAGAAGCAAACGTTGACGAGCTGACGCTGCAGATTTGTTCCTCGCGGAGGTGTGCGGGTGATGCGTGTCCACCCATCATTCTGCACCCTATGTGTTGTACACATTTTCAGGCGAAAGGGGGCAGTTTGGAGAGGAGAGGCAGAGTTGGCACCGCCGGCAGGGACTGCCGGAGACGGTGGGCTATTGCGTCAGTAGATATTACTACTCGTTATCTATTACCAAATGTCTTTAATATTGATGTATCACAACCACTTTTTTGACTAGAGCGTGGGGAGAGACTTGTTCACATCACATGGGCATCATTTATGGACGTTTTATACATTGATACATGGATGATTAGATCCTTCTGGTCATCCTTTTATCCTAACAAAATGAATCCATGGGGATATGAATATCCATATGAGATGCTTGTTTGCATGAACTATGTTCAGTTATTTGACAGTCATATTTTTATATCATGTAACTACATGTTGCGTACTTTTTTAATATATAGCGGATGACCAGCTAAGCTTTGGAGTCATCCTTTCCTTCCTCAAAACAATCAACCAACGCGTTGTGTCTTCCTAAAAAATAGTCTCCTTTGAGTGACTGATAAATCAAGAAAATAAACTCCAATTGGAAGCAGAGTTACAATTAGAAACATATAGTCAAATTACTTTTTTTTAAACTCTCATTTAATAGAAAATTAGAGTCAGCCACTGAATAGGATTGACCCACTATTATTATTATTTTTTTTTTTTTTGAAGAATACGTCATGGTTAGGATCATTGATCAACACTATAATTGGTAATCTCAAGCTCTCCATTTCGAATATTCACATAAGATATGAAGATACCGAGAGGTAAGTGTTCATATTTCTTGTATATATTCTTTTACATTTATTGATTATTTTACAAATATGTTATTAAGTGTGTTTTGTGTAGCAATCCTGGGCATCCGTTTGCAGCTGGTCTGATGCTTTCTAAGCTCTCAGCGGTTACAGTTGATGACTTGGGGAAAGAGACTTTTGTTACTGGTGGTGCTTTAGAGCGCATTCAGAAGGTATTTTTTTTAATAATTTTCACAAGTTTGTAATAGCCCTGTTATTAAGGTTTCGTAACTCATAATATTTTTCTTTTGAATTCAGTTCTAATAAAGTTGAAAATATTGACAATATTCGTGTATTACTTCTAGGACAGTTGTCGAATATGTAACCAATCTTGCTGGTCTTCCTTTCACGTTTCAAAAAATATGTAACCTATCGGATAATGAAATATTTAACTGTTTTTTTTCTATTTTTATTTTTGTCTTCAATTATGATATACCAGGTCCTTAAATGTCTTGGTTTAAATTATAGTATAGAATAGGATGACTACCCTAGCTTAGTATGCATCCTTCCTTTCATCCCAAAATATAGTCTATTAAGGTTTCTGTCCAAGAACTCCGCCTATATTTTATAGCCGGTCCCAAGCCCGGATAAAGGAGGAGGGTTGTGTTAGGCCCCGACAGTCAGCATAAAATCCTGTCGAATCTTATGAACATGAATCAACGAATAGAGCGGAATGGCGTCGATCCATGTAGCCGACCCCACCTAGTGGGATAAGGCTTTGTTGTTGTTGTTGTTGTATGACAAAAATGAAAATACTTTCTTTTATATTCACTGGACCTTCGATATGCAGAATTATTAAGACATGATTTATTTGAAGTCGAGATAAAGAACAAAATGATTCGTCGAAGTGCTGACTCTCTTTGGTTAAGTAAGTATGTTTTTTTTCCAAAATGGATGGAATCTGAGTTATGAATTCCATATTCGATTTTTGAAATTGATGTTTGACTACAAAAATATCGTTTTGCCTTTTATTCGAAATCGTTAGATGTCAGTAATTTCGGATATGGGCTCGAGGGACTATACAAGCAAAAATGTTAAATCCTTCTAACTCATCCTCTAATAATCCTCCTAACACACACAATAAAAATACCCAAAATAGTTGATGAATTTATAATGCATGTCATTGTGTCTTGTTAGGAGAATTTTTAGGCTGATTTTTAGGAGGATATAGCAACACTCTACATAAAATGGACCAAGAGTTTGATTCGCTTACCTCGTTGCGATCCGGCTTCCGGAAGCAGCGGAACGGACTTGAGCCGCCGGGGGGCCTCGCTCCGCTTCAGGGCGAGGTCCTTTTTGTCCTGCACGATCTTTTTGAATCGGTCGTCAATGTCGTCAATCACCTTGGAAACCTGGTAGCAGTACCAGAGCCAGACCGTCGGGACGTCGGCGCTCTTTTTGGTCTCGAACTCGTCGAGGAGGTCGTCGATGTCGAAGGTCACCGCGCGGAGCTCCCGCAGCCAGTTGAGCACGGCCACGTCCTCGATGTAGCGTCGCTGCTCGGCGTCCTCCAGAGTGGCCTTGATGCGCCCGGCGCGATCTCTGAGACTGGCGAGCTCGGAATCCACTGAGTCGGCACGGGCGAAGTTGGAGCAGACCCAGCCAGCGACACCGAACAGGACTTCGATGCCCTTCTCCTGTAATTTGTCCATTTTGAGCAGTGCCATGAGGAGATCTTTGAGATTTACCATTGGTCTACGGCGAGGGCGGACGGCGAATGATGCTGATGGATCGGGGAACAAAAGAGAGGGGGAGGAGACCGGAGAGAGACGATGCGACCAGTCAATGGATGATGAGTATTAAAAAAAAGTGTGCCCTCTCTCCAATAATTTCCCCCACTCGAAGGTGTGAGACAAATATTGATAGAAAATTGATTGAACTTAAATTTATATTCAATAAGCATTTAGAAGATTAATATTCTAAATTGTATTATAGAAATTTCTGCCTACTTTCTGATAAATTAAAAAAAAGACCAAAAGTAGCTTTTTTTTTATTGAATTGTCATCACATATTCGAAAATAAAAAACTTTAAGCCACTATCATTTCAACAAACTTGTATGACGACTCACGCGACGAACAGATGATACAAAATTAATAAATATTATAATTATAAATAATATTTTAATATATTTACTTATTATTAAAAATTATAATGTAAAATTTAAAATATAATTTTTTAGACTATCTAATAATCTCCCTCCTTGCAAACTTATGTAAGCAAACATATCATAATAAATTAAATTTATTTGAAATTATTTTTTAAAAACCTATAATATTTTGTGTCATTTTCTAATCATCCTTTATTATATCTCGGCCCTCTTACCTTTTTTTATTTTTTTTAACATCTTTTACTTAAATTTTTTATTTTATTAATACTAATTTACATATGATAATATAGGAATATGATATGTGATTTCTCCTATTAGACAATAATATTTGATATCCACTTTATTTTGAAACACACCATATTTTATAATTAAATAAATACCATTTATTTAACTTTTTAACAATGTTTTTTTTACTTTATTTATTTCATTTTCTATGTGACAACATGAAATTGTCACATTGGGCATCTTTTGCCTTTCATAATACAAACACAAATTTTTATACAAAATAATTAGTTAAGTCTTTATTTTATGCGATTTCATCAAAATTATATATATATATAAACAAATGTTAAAATTATTTAAATATTTTAAGCTTAATATGTGGCTTAATTAGAGATAGATAGATAGATAGATTTTATTACTTATAACCTATTATAATTTTAAGTTAATTATATTTTGTTGTCTACTTCTTTCAAAAATATCCACCACAATGCATTCATTTTTTGTTAGACTAATTAAGAATGTTTGTTGTAATAATTTATTTTAAAATGTATACTTAATATTGATAACTTGCTTCCAATGATCGAAATAAATAATTCATTATTTTAATAACATCGTTAGAGCATAGTCAATCTGAGCCTGCATTCTAAAAGAATAATTTATTTAATTTATTATTTTTATCATATATAAACTAACTTAAAAACTATTAATTATCATGGCCATTTTTTATAATATAGCTAAAAGTGTATATTTCATGTTGATAACATTTATTTCAATAATCAACATATATAAAATAATATATAAAAAATTATTGAATAATATTATTTGAATATGAGAGATACATCTCTAAGCTTATAATAAGTTGATTCCATGCCAAACCTTGCATATACTTTCTTCTTTTATAATATCTCATTGTTAGTGTTTGATAATAATATATTGATATACATTACTCTTTATTTTATTCATGTCGTCACTACAGATATCCATAAATGTATAATTTATCTTTTTAAAACTGATTTTAAAAAGATTGTTTTGTGTGTTCCAAGTAGCATTTACACCGCCCCATATAATATATATATATTATTACACATAAATTATCTTTTTTTATTTATCATTGGGTCATACTCAATGGGACAATGGGAATATTTTTTGTTGTTTCAATATAAATATGAATATTATATTTAACTTTTACCGAGTATTAGAACTTATTAAATTTTTTATTTGATTATGCGTCACATGCTTTTGCCTAAGTCACGAAACTTATTGATATTGATTGACTTAATCTAGATAAATAATTATCAAAATTTGTAAATCCTTCCTTTTTTATAATTCATCTTATCTATTTCATATTATAAACTTTAAATGAGGAACTAAATAAAATAGTTGCATATGTTTCTTTTTTATATCATCTCATTTTTTAATATTTGGAAAGCTTTGAATGTGGAACCAAAAGCATATATGATAGATATATTGATAAAAAAAATTATTTTACTATTCATATTGTTATAGTCTTACAAATCAATTCTCATTCATAGCATTTTATAAAAATATTTATAATTATTTAAAATAATTTTATTTGATATGTGGGATTATAATATTTTTTCATTGGACAATTTCTACCTCAACTTATATATATGGATCCATATATACGTAGATATGTGTGTATAAATTTATAATCATATTCTTTTATCAAATATTTTGTTTTTTTATTATATATGAAATATATTATATTTATTCATGAGATGTCATAACATGACTTCATTTATCCTCCATTATATATATATATATATATATATATATATATATCTTATATCTGAAATGAATTTTTAAACTCTTATTTATTTGAATGTAATATGTGATTAATTTTTTTTACATGAGACAAAGATATTTTTTTCTCGTGTGTTGTGTGTATGTGTGTATAGTGAGTATAATTTATGATATTTATTCTTATCTATCATCAAGGTTGTCAAGATCGAAATCTTATATAAGATCGGGTGGGAGTTACAAAATGGAATATCGTAAGACCGGATCGAGGATCATAAAATAAAATAATAAATATATTTTTGAAAAATTTTTCACGTCTTAAATTATACCTGACTAAGATATTTTTTATTGATTCTTAAGTCAAATTATATCAAAACATATAAGAAATGAACAAAAATATATTTAACTTTATATAAATTAATTCTTATTATCATAAATATATTTTTAATTAATATTTAAATGGTTATATTAATCATATAAGATTGTATAGGATGGGATAAGATCGTAAGATCGTGTGATCAAAATTAAGATCGTATTAAAATCTTACACATAAAATTTTTAAGATAAGATCGAGATCGAAAGAGATCTGCAAGATCGTGAAATCGTAAGATCTTAAGATCTAGATTGAGATTTTGATAATCTTATCATAACTAATATACTTTAGTTTTTTTCATTTTAAAACAATATAATTAATATGTGAACTTATAAGAGATTGTCACTTGGCAATTTCACCCTTACTTATATATATATAATATTTAATTATAGTTAAGGTAGAATATAAATTATTTTATTTATTGTTATCCATCAGAACTAACATACTTTACACATTTTTATGTAAAAAAATAATTTGAATGATAGATAGCTTAATCAAAAAATTCTACTTGGAATTTATGCATTTCCTTTTGGATAGATATATAATATGGATATCAATCGATTATATATGTGCCATTAAATGATGTGATACTCATTAGCATTATTAAATTTACCACACTATTATTTTTATTAATGTTAATTTATTATGATTATTAACATAATATTATAGTTATATTGATGGTTCTTTTATTAATCATCAATATAAATATTACCATTTCAATCTTTCCTTATATATAAGTTATAATGTTAATATTTTTATTTGATAGAAAAAAATATAAAAAATGAATATATATGTATACAATATTTTTTTATCACATATAAACTTATAGTAGGAGATTCACATGTGCTCTTCTGTCTCAAAGACGATGTCATGTATGCAACTGAATTTAAAAGTGCCCTCTATTTATAGCTACAAATAATAAATTTCAAAATATAGTAACAAAAGTGGCCTCTATTTTTCATACCTAACTTTTAAATATCATGATAATATTAAAGTAAATAACAATTATTTGATTACAAACTTTTGAAAGTATTATAGTATATATTAGATAGCTACAATAACAAATATTGTTATGATATCTAAAATTAATATAACAAATATTGTTATGATATCTAGCACTAATATAACAAATATTGTTATGGTATATCGCATTAATATAATTTAAATTTTTATTAGGAAAAATTAAATGATACATGACATCACGAGAAATTCACACATGGTATTTTAAACTTTTGGTTTGGCACGATATGAAGAAAGATATAACAGAATATATCTCTCGATATTAGTATGTCAATAGAAGACAAAGCTCCAGCTGAAATTCTTCAATTAATTTCGATACCAGAATGGAAGTGAGATGAAATTACTATGAATTTTGTGACGGATTTTCCAACCAAAGGAAATCACGACACTATTTGAGTAATTATTGATCATCTCACCAAGTCTGCACAATTCATATTAGTTCGAAAGGATGACTCTTTAAATACGTTGACGAATCTATATATTGATGAAATTATGAGATTACATGGTGTTCTAACATCTATCATTTTAGATAGTGATTCACGTTTTATCTCTCGATTCTGGCATAATTTACATAATACTTTAGATACAAAATTCATTTCATCCTCAAACAGATGTTGTAATGAAGTGTATGTAAAATTTTTCGTAAGGTTGTATGTAACCTTATCATATGAGGTGTTATATGTTAGATAGTTTGTGAAAAAAATAGTGATAGTATGTGAACATTATGTCTTATATTTTTTATTAAACTTTGATGAGTATATATGCATCTTTTGTATGTATTGTCAAATAAAAAAAAGATAAGTAAGGAGGATATTTTGTCAATTTTATTTTTAAAATTGCCAAAAAAAATCAAGGGATACAATAATTAGAATTAGAACTTAGTCACGGAATTAGGTGTGTCAGATTTTTATACCAGAGCTTCACAATCATGACTTCCGGATATACAGAGCATAACATGAATCAATAAGTGCACACAGAACAACCCAGAGGTAAAGACATCCAATATACACCCAAATTGCATCATGTATATCGAATGTGCGGTCCCAAAGATAGACATACAAATATACACATAATAATAAATTAATAAGCTATTAATAATGACATAAGGATTAAGTTTGTTTGATTATTCTGTTATTAGCTGATTAGACATCTTATGCATGCAAAATCCAAAATATATTTCGTATTGCATTTACTATAATTTCGAATCGTTTTCTAATAGTATGCATTATTTTGTGAGCTTATTTATATTAATATTACAAAAATAAAAATCTACCCAAATATTATATTTATTATTTAGGAAGCAAGAAAATTGAACTATGAGAAGAAAATCGTGCTCAAATCAGAGTTAAAACAAAATCAGAAAGTAAAAAAAATGTACAGCTGTCAAGGTTTGTAAGTTGGCTATCATGGGTGGGCGGTGAAAGATCTGTCATGGGCTTTGACAGAGGCCATGAAAACATTATAATAGGTCGTTGAAATACATTTTTCTACAACAAAAATCTGCCTGAGGCACGACCGTGATCAAACTATCACAGGATGTGAAATTCACAATTTTTATGTGAATCAGACATTGTAAGGGTCATGAAAATTCTTTCATGTGTCATGAAAACTCATTTCTAGTTCAATCCGGACACTATTTATGTCACTGTTACAACTCGTGATGAAGTTTGGATTCGAGATTTGGATGAATTTTTGGAAGAATTAATTATGCTCCAATTTTTTTATTTTGATTTGAAAAAAAAATTTAAGTTTCTTCTCCGATCACATAAAAACCTAAACCTATATAAATAGAGATTTTCTACAGTTAGAAGAGAGGATACTAGGGCCGTGCTTTGAAGAAAAAAATGTGGGAGCAACTTTAAAAAGCAACCTAAAGGACTTTTTGTGTGGTGATCTCGGGTGAGGATTGTGCAGTAGTTGTCGATTTCGTTCTAGATAGTACTTCTAGTTTTATGTTATACTGTGATGCATCAATTTATGCTTCAAAGTTCTGTCATTATAAGCTCTATAATCTAAATACTTTTGAATCGGTTTTTATCTTTTAAGTTTTAGCTCTATCCCCTGCAAGAGTTTTAATGCTAAGTCAATTTGTGAAACTTTCTATAGTTTTAATTATAGTTTGTTTTACCTTTAAGAACATGATTATTGTATTTAATACTTTTGATTGATTTTATTTGAATGATTAGTTAATTATTAATTGGCCAGTGTGATCAATTTATTAATTCATAATTTTTGTTAAGTAATTCATGTCGTAATCTAATAAAATCGGGCAGAGTATTAGATTACATGGTTTGCCAAGTTGACCCAAGTGAGTAGTTTGATAGCATAAGAATCACAACACATAGCATTCTACTATGAATAGCGATGCGAAAATTTTCTATAGCGCAAGTACTAGCAAGAGCACTAGGTCGAATCAAGTAATAAAGAATGAGAAGAGTGTCAAACTCACGAGATCTAGTCTATCTTTATCTTTTATCTTAATTTAATTAGATGAGGAAAATAGATAATATTTGGTTCAAATAAAACAAAGAAGATTAAATATGATCTAGTCTAAAATCCCAAAATTTATACGTTAGAGATTTTCAAATAAGATGAGAGTAGTAATATCCTTGAATGTGAGATCTAAAACAAATCCGAATAATCTAGTGGAAAGGATGCAAAAAAAAGTAAAGGACTCAAACCAGAAGTCCTATCTTATCTCAATATTACAGAGAGAAAGTTCAACTGAATCAATCTCCAATTAACTTTTAATAAGATGCTTTAGCGATGCAATCCTATTTCAAAAACACCTCAACCGAGTGAGTTAATGATTCACAAATCTCTAAATCTCAACCGAGTAAATAGAGATAGAATATGAAATGCTTATCGAAATATCGATAAATTGAGACCAATCGGTTAAAATCGAGTACTCAGAAGAAAGTATTAAAATCAGCATACATATTCAGACAATTTAGAAATCTTATTCAACGATCTAATAAAGTCCAACATAAATAGATTATAATCAGAACTCTATTACATAGATAGAGAAATTATCAAGATTGTAGTAGAGAAATAAACAAGAGATTAAAAGATAGAAAAAAAAGAAGAAATAATCTCTTCAAAATTATCTAAACTCCTCCGAAAGAATCTCTACCGAGTAGACGACCAAAGGCTCTCTCTTCTTGCCTTTGCAATGGATTTCGAATTCTAGACTTGGATGATTAAGTGAGGTGATATGGACCCATTTTTATAGTCGAAAATTCATCTACCCTTTGAGAATCAGCGGGGATTGTGCCATCAATGCCGCATTAATCAAAATATAATTATTTGACTGAGAAAATCTAGCAAAATTAATAACACGGATTGTATCATATATTGTTAGAGTGATTTTCGCCCAATATCTCAGATTTTAAAGATATGATGATTGCTGGCTAAAATGGACCATGTTGTAAGGAACATGGATTGTGTTGCTGAAAAACGCGGATTGTGTTGAAACAACGCGAGCCGTGTTATATAGACAACGCGGACTGTGTTAGAATTGCGGGCCGTCTTGGAATAAAGTGGACTGTGTTGTAATAATGCGGACCGTGTTGGCTACTGCAGAATAAGAAATTAGGTACCATTCTTTGAAAGATTTAATTAAAAATGAGGAAAAGTTTATATATGTTAGAATAAAATTATAAAAAATAGACTGAATGATATGAAATAAATATGTATAAAATGTCATGCATCAAATTCTCCCAAGCTTGAACTAATGCTTGTCCTCAAACAAGTTTCGAATTAAGAACTCAATGAAAATGGTTTCATCATAAACTTCACCTCTTGACTAATATGTTTCTAACACTGCTATGTCGCACGTTCATTGTCAAAGCATCTCTGTTCTTGCCATTTGTCCCTGCCTCATAGAATTTCTAACACTTAAACATATTTAAACATTTATGGATTCAACTTGATAAAAAAGTATAAATGATCATATAATAGTCTTAATATTGAAAAGTATAAGTTCAGCTTAGTGTTCTTGTTATTATAGCAATTCAAACATTCATGTGCTTCTCTATATTGCGCAAGGTGGTCTATGTAGCGAGTTTTCGATCGAACCAGTTGATCTTAGATCATCAGGTAAGAATCCCTACGAATTTAACTGCCCAAACACACAAAGGTGCTAGAGAAACACTCAAGACTTATTTATTGCATTTTTTCACACTTTTTTTTTTGTGTGTTTCCCCATCTTTCTCAAATTGGTTCTTGTATTTCAATTTATTCAACTTCTTTGGAAGTTTTTTTTTTCAAAAGCTCGGCAAGTACTTAAAGCATTCAATAAAAGACTACTCCAATCTGTTGGGTCAAAGTTTTAATGACATATAAAATTATATTTTGATGAAACAAACCTCGAATGATTAAAGTTAAAATGTTGAAAAAGTTTAAAGAAAAATGAATAACTTTATGCAACTATGCTTTGATTAAACAATTGTCATTGATCTCATTAGTTTTGTATGAATGTGGAATGTCAAATTGTAGAGAATTCTGTTAGCTTTCCATAGACTTCAAGATCATCTAATTTGGATAACCGTGCAAAAAGTTATGATCAAAAGAATGCAGATCGGTCAACTTGTCGGTCGACGCAAAGAAGGCCGATCGAGAAGATGTTGGTCGACCGAACAGAAGAAGCCGATCGACCGATAACTACTGAGCCTGCTCCGGACGACGTCAAGCCGATACCGGTCGATGTATCGATCGATAGACCGATCGACCGATCAAGCGCAGAAATTGAAGAAAACGCGCCCCGATCGACCGGTCCAGAAGTGTGGTCGATCGGCCTCCGAGTCAAATGAACAGTAACAGTCAAATTTGAAGGAGGAATTTGTGGAATGATTTTTGGACGAATTTTCCACACATTGAAGGCTATAAAAGGAGTGCCAAAGCTAGAGGCAAATGCACCCATTCACTTATTAAAGAAAAGCTTCAAGTTGTCAAAGAGAGATCATTTCTTGGAGTTTTCATTTTATAATTTTCTCATTCTTTCTCTCTTCTCCTCTTGTGAGCATAGAATTGTAAGCATAGAATTGTAAAAGAGAAACACTTTTATTCCAAAAAATTAGAGAGAGCTCCTGTGTAAAAGAGGTTCTAAATCTTACCTCTTGAGCGAGAGAAATAGATTAACTTTCTAGGATGAGAGGTTGCATTGCCTCTCGAAGCAGAGGAAAGGTGGTGGTGTAAAGAGCTTTCTTCCTTACCCCATTTGGAACAAAGAAAGTGCTAGTGGAATCTCCGGCGATCTCGAGATCGAGAAGTCGAAGCGGGAACGTAGGCCAAGGAGTGGCCAAACCTCGTCAACAACCACCGTGTCTTTGTGTTTGATTTTCTGTCTCTCTCCCCGTTCGTATTGTGTTTATAATTTGAATTGCAAAGGTTTTAAGAATCGGTTTTGTGCTTCCGCTATGAATTTCGTGAAATTGATATTTTTGATTAAACACCAATTCACCCCCCACTCTTGGTGCCCTTTGGGATCCTACAGTTGGTATCAGAGCGGGTTGCTCTTCTTTTGATCTTTTGAATCATCTCGGTTTTTAGATCTAATCATTTCGGATCTAATCATTTTTAAGATTCAATCGTTTATTTTAAGATTTAACAATCTAGAGAGCTATGGCATCAAGTACATTTATTTTTGTCGAAGGACAATCAATTAGTCGTCCTTCCCTTTTAAATGTATCAAATTTTTAATCTTGGAAAATTTGGATTCAAGCCTACATATTTTCTATTGATATAAACATGTGGGATATTGTTGAAAAAGGCTATTATTTACATGAAAAATTACCTTCCGAATATGATGAAAGACAGAAAATTTTTTCAAAATTAGATTGGAAAGCAAAGAATATTTTTTATTGTGCTTTGGATTCAATGAATTTTAATCGGATTTCAAGTTGTGAAAGTGCAACTGAGATTTGGAATAAACTCATCACTTCTTACGAAGGAACCGATAAAATTAAAGAATCTAGATTGAATATTCTAAATCATCAATATGATTCTTTCAAGATGCATGAAAATGAATCTATAAATAATATGGTTACTCGATTTAATGATATTTTGAATGGCTTAGCCTCCTTGGACGAGACAAGATCTAACTCTCAAAAAGTGAAAAATATTCTCGGGTCTCTCCCCTCCAAATGGCATACAAAGAGGATCGTGATCGAAGAAAAATATTTGAACAAATTGGATTTTGATGATCTTGTTGGTTCACTTTTAACCTATGAGATCTCAATCCAAGAAGATCAAGAAGGAAAAACCCCCAAGAAAAAAAACATTGACATTGAAGGCAAATACAATAGAAGAAGATTCAAATGATGAGAAAGTTGATGAAAAGAAACTCGCACTCTAATTAAGAAAATTAGATAAGTATCTCAAGTTGGTTAAAAAGAAAGAGAAGAACGAGAAGCCAACTAGAAAAACATACAAACACCACAAAGAAGAAAGATCTCGGAAAGATAAGAAGAAAAAATATGAAGGTGAAACAAGTAGTTCATCAAGCTCTTTTAGCGATGAAGCATACATATGCTTGATGGCACACGACGATGAGATAATCTCTAACCCTTCGTCAAACTCTTTCGAAGAAATTCTTTCTTTAGATGTGAATAAAGAACTCTCCTCTCTTATAAAAAGATATTTTTCAATTAAAGAGGAAAATGAAATATTAATACATGAAACTGAAAAATTAAAAGAGGAAAATAATACATATTTTTTGGAAAATGAACAACTAAAAAACGAAATTGATACTTTGGAAATCACGCATGCATGTGAGGTTGTAAAATTAGCATGTTTTTTGGAAAAAGTAAAAACAAAATCCCTATTTGAAAGATATACAAAATAAATTTATTTCTTATGCAAAGAAAACTAATCTTATGAATCATTTCTATGATAGAAAATCACATTTTAAATGCTTTACATGTGAATTTTATGGGCATTATGTATAACAATGCAAAATGAGAAAATCAACACAACATGACATGATTTGGGTTTCGAAAGGAATATTGTATAATAAATTAGGACCCAAAAAAATTTGGATACTAAAGATTACATAATTACTTTTCAGGTGTGCCTCACATGCAAAGGACAAGTGGTGAAGGCACAAAGGTTATGGTAAAAGTATCACTTACTTTTTAATTTCACCCAAAAAATTTCAAAACTACTATTTCTTTAAAAAAAAAATAGGAATATATAAAAAATTGATCACAGTGATAGGGGGAGCATGACTAAACATTATTTTCACATATCATGGATATCACATTGTTTTATCAAAATTTTTATGCCATATTTTTAATATATTTTTGTTTTTGGCTTTCATAAATTAGCTTTCATTATAAAATCGCCATAAATTTAGGGAGAGTTATCCTTCAAAATACTCTACATATACAAAAAGGAGGAAGAATATTTTATTTGAAAAATTGATTAAGGGGGAGTTACATATGAGTTCTTATATACTTCAATTACAAATGACTTTTTGATGAAATAAAAGGGAGAGAAATATAGGACCTGAATGTATTTTATAAGAAAAGTTAAGTGTTAGGGGGAGTAAAATTATTTTAACAAGATTTTACAACTTTTTCGTCAACTTATATCTTTTTCATATTTCTCGATTTGTCTTCATCAAAAGGGGGAGATTGTTGGGTCAAAGTTTTAATGACATATGAAATTATATTTTGATGAAACAAACATCGAATGATTAAAGTTGAAATGTTGAAAAAGTTTAAAGAAAAATGGATAACTTTATGCACTACGCTTTGATTAAATAATTGTCATTGATCTTATTAGTTTTGGATGAATAGAGAATTCTGTTAACTTTCCATAGACTCCAAAATCATCTAATTTGGATAACCGTGCAAAAAATTATGATCAAAATAGTGTAGGTCAATCAACTTGCCGGTCGACGCAAAGAAGGCCGGTCGAGAAGATGCCGGTCTACCGAACAGAAGAAGCCGGTCGACCGATAACTACTGAGCCTGCTCCGGACGACGTTGAACCGATACCAATCGATGTATCGGTCGACAGGCCGGTCGATCGATCAAGCGCAGAAATTGAAGAAAACGCGCAACGGTCACATAGACTGGCCGACCGATCCAGAAGTGCGGTCGACCGACCTCCGAGTCAAATAAATAGTAACGATCAAATTTGAAGAGAAATTTGTGGAATGATTTCTGTACGAAATTTTCACACATTGAAGGCTATAAAAGGAGTGCCAAAGTAAGAGGCAAAGTCACCCATTTACTCATTGAAGAAAAATTTCAAGTTGTCAAAGAGATGTCATTTCTTGAAGTTTTTATTTTATAGCTTTCTCATTCTTTCTCTCTTCTCCTCTTGTGAGCATAGAATTGTAAAAGAGAGAAACACTTTTTTTCAAAAAAATTAGAGAGAGCTCTTGTGTAAAAGAAGTTCTAAATCTTACCTCTTAAGCGAGAGAAATAGATTAGCTTCCT
Organism: Pontederia crassipes; assembly: GCA_030549335.1. Lineage (NCBI taxonomy): Eukaryota > Viridiplantae > Streptophyta > Magnoliopsida > Commelinales > Pontederiaceae > Pontederia > Pontederia crassipes. The sequence continues at coordinate 64,065,007 of CM060198.1, forward strand.
AAGAGGAGAGGTTGCCTTGCCTCTCGAAGCGAGAAAAGGCGGTGGTGTAAATGACTTCCTTGCCCCATTTGGAACAAAGGAAGTTCTAGTGGAATCTCTGGCGGTCTCGAGGTCGAGAAGTCGGAGCGATGACGTAGGTCAAAGTGTGGCCGAACCTCGTCAACAACCACCACGTCTTTGTGTTTGATTTTCTCTCTCTCTCTCTGTTCATATTGTGTTTATAATATGAATTGCAAAGGTTTTATGAATCGATTTTGTGCTTCCGCTACGAATTTTGTGAAATTGATATTTTTGGTTAAACACCAATTCCCCCCACTCTTGGTGCCCTTTGGATTCCTACACAATCCAATCTAATTAAAATAAAAGCAAACTGAATAAAGAATCGTAGTCCATGTATCATATGTCTATTTGGCATCATTCTACTTTTTCAATAACCCAATACTATGGCAATGAGACGATAGAAACTTCAGCATAGAATTTCATAAGTCAATAAGATGTCTTTTAAAATTGATGACAAATTTTTAAATTTTTTTGTGGATTTTAGATGATATGCATATAAAGCAGAAAAATGCAACTCTCCCAAACTTAAACTAAGCACTATCTTTAGTGCTAGCTTAGTCGGGTAAAGTTGTGTCACTGAACAATGACTTAAGAAATATAATATGAAGAAACAAAGAGACACAACCTATTATTTTAAAAATGACGATGGTAAAGCGTTGATCGATGGTGGAGCACAAATGTTGATGGTTCTGGAGTCGCCGAAAAAGGTCATCAGCTGCAATACGATAAGTTATACTGACTGCGCGAGCTGTGTCATAAATGTGGTATGTGGTTGTTGGCACAATCTTTGAATTTTTTTTAATGAATCATGAAGCACATTGATCATACTAAAAAAGAACTTTATGCAAAAATAGGCCGAGTGATTAGTCCATGTTGAAAACACAAGCCATATCAAAATGCACCTGGGTCATTTTTTTCAAAATTCTCTATCTATGAAATGAGTGCCTAAATCTAACAACTAAAATTATTTTAAGAAAAACTAAATTGACCTGAAATAGAAAAAAAGTTTCCTACTAAAAGGATTAGCATTATGATCATGAGCGAAGTTTGCAATTAAGAATAATCTCATCCGAATTATGTGATCATGATGCGTTTATCATGGTAAGAATCAATGAATGTGGGTGAACATACATCCAACCGTCATAATTTTTGGCAAGCCATCTATGTAATTTTTACCTTACCCTTGATTTGAGATTTTGCAATTTCTACTATTGGGCTCTATGGTCGCCATTCTTTGGATGACATTGGTGCTCGTGATGTTGTTCTTGCTGATGACGATGCTGGTACTGCGATCACCTTCTTTTGTGGTGGTGGATTTGAAGGTGCAGTGATGGTTGTAGATGGTATTTCTAAAGTTGAGCTCCTACTTCGGATTCGTCCATTTTCAATTATGTATGGACTTGTCTCCATAATCCTCCTCTTGTAGTCCATGTTTTTTTGTTGATAATATCTTCGTGATTTTCATCGTCTCTGATATGGTTCTCGATGATGACAAGGACACATGAAAATTGGCGGCCTACCTAAAATGCTTGCCTTTTGAGATTGGGTCAAATAAGAAGATAAATTAGCTACTTCCTTCTCCGGTAGTTGGTTGGCCTGCATATCATCAAACCTTTGTTGAATCTCAGGTGGATGCGATGAAGGTGAACTCTCTTCATGAACATTGGCTTGATCTTTCAACTACTTCCAGTGAATCTCCAAATATTGGATGAGTTGGTCCTGCAAAGAAAATCTCTTATCAATTGCAGATATGAATTGCTTAAACATGTCCTCTAATTTGGTTCTTAACTCAGTTGATGAATTGATGGCAACATCTATCTTTGTGTTGTGTTGTGTCAGTTGAGTAATCTGTTTCTCCATATTTTGAATGTACTCTTCCTGCATAGAAAATTTGTTCATCAACATGCCTGTCATATGTGTAAGTAAGGATAATGGGTTAGTTGAAATATCTTCTGATGAAAATTGTTGAGCCTCCTTGTTGTAACTTGTGTTAGGCAAATTAACACCAACTTGGATAATTTCTGATATTGAAGGGTCTTGAAGTTGTGTTTCTTATAATTATATTGTTGATATTTCCAAATGTCATGGGTTTTTATTAGATTTGTTCTTTTTCATCATTGAAAATTGAACAATTTTTTTCTATATCAAGAGCAAAGAGAAGTGGATCCTTAAAAAAATATGTTGCTCAAAGGTTCGAGAGAGAAACTTGAACAATAGAGAGCAAAAAAAAATGAATAAGGAAAAGAGAACGCGGACCGTTTTGAACAAACATGAAGTGTTTTAGAAAAGTCGACACAGGTCGTTTCCCAAATCACTGTCTGTGTGAGGAGGTTAAAAAGAGAAGGTGAAACATGAGTCGTGTACTAATGAACGTGGACTGTTTTGATCAAACACGAAGCATGCGGGCCGTGTATAAGGGAACATGGTCCATGTCCAAGAAAGTGCGGGATAATTGCATGGGCCGTGTACAATAAAAACGGACTATATTAATTTTAGCGCAGCGCAAAAGCAACAGAGGAGGGGGAAAACGTGGACCGTGTATGGACCATGTAGACCATTTTAGAAGTGTCAACACGGGTTATCTTCCAAAAATAGTCCATTTTATTGAGGAAATAGAAATGATAAAAGAATCATGGACCGTGCCAAAATGATGCTGCCTGTTTCAGATATAGAATACAATGAGGAATATGAAAAAGAGAGAAAGATTAGAATATTTAAGAACCAATGAAGTAAGAAAACATAGAAAAACCTCCAGCAACCGTGCCAAAAATTTGATGTGAAAATTTTGTATAGCGCAAGTACTAGCAAGAGCACTAGGTCGAATCAAATAATAAAGAGTGAGAAGAGTGTCGAACCCACGAGGACTAGTATATCTTTATCTTTTATCTTAATTTAATTAGATGAGGAAAACAGATAATATTTGGTTTAAATAAAACAAAGAAGATTAAAATTGATCCAGTCTAAAATCTCAAAATTTATACGTTAGATATTTTTAAATAAGATGAGAGTAGTAATATCCTTGAATGTAAGATCTAAAATAAATCCGAATAGTCTGGTGGAAAGGATGCAAAAAAGGTAAATGACTCAAACCAGATGTCCTATCTTATCTCAATATTAGAGAGAGAAAGTTCAACTGAATCAATCTCTAATTAACTTTTAATAAAATGCTTTAACGATGCAATCCTATTTCAAAAACACCTCAACCGAGTGAGTTAATGATTTACAAATCTCTAAATCTTAACCGAGTAAATAGAGATAAAATATAAAATGCTTATCGAAATATCAATAAATTGAGAAAGGTCTAAAGAACAAATCTGAATAATATCAACCGGTTAAAATCGAGTACTCAGAAGAAAGTATTAAAATCAGCATACATATTCAGACAATTCAAAAATCTTATTCAACGATCTAATAAAGTCTTACATAAATAGATCATAATCAGAACTCTACATAGATAGAGAATTTATCAAGATTGCAGTAGAGAGATAAACAAGAGATTAAAAGATAGAAAAAAGAAATAATTTCTTCAAAATTATCTAAACTCATCCGGAAGAATCTCCATTGAGTAGATGACTAAAGGCTCTCTCTTCTTGCATTTGTAATGAATTTCGAATTCTAGACTTGGATGATTAAGTGAGGTGATATGAACCTCTTTTTATAGACGAAAATTCATCTACCCTTTGAGAATAATCACGGGTCATGTCATCAATGTCGCATTAATCAAAATATAATTATTTGAGTGAGAAAATCTGGCGAAATTAATAACACGGATTGTGTCATATATTGTTAGAGTGATTTTCGCCCAATATCTCATATTTTTAAGATATGGTGATTGCTGGTTAACATGGACCATGTTGCAAGGAACATGAGCTGTATTGTTGGAAAACGCGGATCGTGTTGAATCAACGTGGGCCGTGTTATATAGACAATGTGGATTGTGTTAGAATAACGTGGGCCTTGTTGGAATAATGCGAACGGTGTTGTAATAATGCGGACCATGTTGGCAGCTGCAGAATAAGAAATTAGGTACCAGCTGATTTTTTGAAAGATTTAATTAAAAATGAGGAAAAGTTTATATATGTCAGAATAAAATTATGGAAAATAGACCGAATGATATTAAATAAATATATATAAAATGTCATGCATCAAATAAGATTGAGAGTAGAGTCGAGTGGAGTACTATCATCTTATTAAGATTAAGAATAGTTGGTTTAACCAGTTAGGGAAATCATACTTTAGGTGTTCCTAATCCATCTAAAAGTTGAATTTGATTATCTTAAATTAAATCAATCTCTACGGAAGTTAAACAAGTTTGTTCTTAATTATTTTAATATCCTAGGACCCTAGATATCAGTATTTTACTTTAATTTTAGTATTTCATTTTCTATTATTTTATTTTTAGTGACTAATTCACTTGCTAGCACATATTGTTATCAATTATTGCATCAATATCCTATACCTATTTATAAGTAACTATCAAATAATAATAAAATGACTATGAATTATAGTTGTTTGATATTCTAAAATGATTAATATATTATGGGGCATTAGGAAGGTTGATTTCGATATTTCTTCCACTTTTCTCGGAAATTTCAATTGTAAATCAACTCTAAATCGTATCATAAGTCCCATGAATCATTAGAAAATATATTTATTCAGATTTGAAAAAGTTTTGAATAGTTTCAAAGTCCAATCAAAGTCTATTTCAAATTTTTATTGTTTTGACATAAAAAAACTCCCAATCAAATTGAAACTTTACCAAAACCATTGGACACCTAGAAGCTATAAATAGATGCCTTAGAAGACAGAAAAATGTGTGCTTGTAGTGCTGTGGTACTTGAGACCCGAGAGTTGTGCTACATTGCAAAGGACGAATTTAAGAGTTTCGGTGTTTATTCGAAAGAAACTGTGGAACAATTTAGCACGTATACTTTACGACGATCCAGAGATAATCAAAAGCGAAAAATTTTGTCTTCTACTTGTTGTTTGGATGCTCTTTACTCATATTTTTTAGTTCTATCTTTTATGTAATAGAGATCTTTAATCTTTATGAGAAATCTGCATGAACCATTGATTAGATTTGAATTAATTAGTTATTCCATTTCTTTTGATAATGATTGTTATGCTTAATGTTTTTTACAAAGATTATTGTATTATGAGATAAGAGTATAAATTAGATCTAGGGTGGTTAGTTGTACGATTTAATAATTTCCAATAAATTATTCTTTTACTTGAGAGTTGAAGTAATCATAACACGAAACTACTAACTCATCGTTTGTGCGATCTATCAATTTTTACCCAACGAGATAATTGTTTCGTGTATTGGTTTTTTCACTGATAATATTAATCATAACATCAATAATGGCTCCAAATGAGAGTGAATACAAATTATTACAAAAGAATGCAAGTACATAAGTCTACAAGCCTTCTTTAAAAAAAGAAGGGATCGTTTATTTTTCTGAAGGTCATGATCGATTTGCATGCATGCAGGAGAATGGACTGGTGAATGGAGAGTAAAAAATGCGTCGAAGGAGGACTATCAGAGGTTTGTGCAAGCGCAGTTGAACGATTATGGAAAGGCTTCTTTCGGGTGGGCTTATTGGACTCTCAAGAATGACCAGAATCACTGGAACTTGGAGTGGATGATACAAAATGGCTACATTACATTGTAGGGGATCGGATAAGAAAAAAATCCCATCGTCCAAGAACACAACTCCCAGTTGAACAGCCTCTTAAATTCACAAGCATTTAGTGACGAGATATATGTCAAACCTAGCAAATCCACACCATTTGCCATAAACTAAGGACGTGACGATGATGCAGTAAACTTGAAATATGAATTCTCAAGGGTAAGCACTCCATTTGCAAGTTCAACCCCAGCAAGTGGTTTGGTAAACGAGAAAGATCCTGAAAAGAATAGAGGAAAAAGTATGAGCCGCAAGCATAAAGAAAGGCATAAATAGAACGTGCTCTGAAATGTATATATTAAATTATACCAGTTGATGATTTAAATCATCACCATTACCATAATGCCAATTCATATTTTCTATTTTCGTATACTTTATGTCATTTGTCTGGCAGAATTCTTCTAGTGGGGGACATTGACCTATCATAATCTTGAAACTGTCGTTGGGAGGTAAATCTGGTAATGATCCAAGCTCAGCACATTGACAAGGCACCATTCTCTTCAAAGATGGGAGATTTAACACGTCTTCACCAGAAGCTAATGACTTGAGCTCCATGCAGTTTTTAATTTTGAGCATTTGAAGATTGTTGAGTTCCCTGATGAATCTTGTTGGAATATGCTTGAGTGTTGGAATCTCCATAATTGTGTGACAGAAGAGATATGAGCTGCAGAAACAATGCAATGATCGCACAGTTAACTGCACCAACCACCAATTCTTGCAGTGATGGAGCACTTGTGGATGGATTAAGAATCAACTTTGGGCAATTCCTTAACTCAAGCTTTCTAAGGCGACATTGAAGGCCATGAATCCTGTCACCATCTTGTTTTACAAAAAGTGCCTCCAATTGCTTCATATCTGATACATATAGCACCTATAATGATGGAAATCGTATATGAGAACTATCCGAGAAATGACTAGGAATTCCTTTAACTTTGTGAAGTCCCTTGATGTAAAGATTTTTGAGCCGAGGCAGCCTTTCAACACAAGGGAGAATTTGGCAGCTACGGGAGCTTGTGAGTCTGATTGTCTCTAAACATACAAATGATTCATCCTCCATCCATTCCGGGAATCTAGTCCCCATATAGTTGTCTATACAAAGAGTCTTGACATTCGTGTGGGGCTGCAGACCATTAGCCACATCAGTTGCTGATTCTGTCTTCATCCTCTTGAAAGATGCATATCTGCTCCAACTTAGCATCAAAAAATTTGTCTTCCGCTTCTGGCTTAATTTGGCCTTGGAGGTTTCGTCGTCCCCTCCCAACACATTTTCCAGATTGGAGATGCAAAGTTGGCCTCGCAGTTTTAGTTTTCCCAACGGATCAATTTCACAATTCTCGTATATGCTTTGAACTATGTACTCTATACCTAAAATCATGAAAGAAAAAAATGAAGATTTATGACGAAAGCGAAGAGCTTGGCCCGTCAGTACATCACCACAAGCTCAACAACAATACATGCTAGCTCGTGATAGATCGAGGAGAGAAATAAAAGTACCTTAAATGCTCGAATTTGAAGAACTGATGACTTATGCATTAAGTGTTGTTGAAGATATTGAATTACCTAATCCTTCATCTTATTTTGAAGCTATTCAAAGTTCAGATTGCAATAAGTGGTTAATCGCAATGCAAGAGGAGATGAAATCTCTACAGAAGTATGACACTTTGGAACTTGTAAAACCACCAGTGAATAAGAAGATTGTTAGTTATAAATGGATGTTCAAAAAATAAGAAGAAATCAATAATGAAGACACAAAATACAAAACAAAATTGATGGCAAAAGCCTATAGTCAAGTGGAGGGCATCGATTTCCATGATGTGTTAACTTTTATTGTGAAACATACTTCTATTCGTACTTTACTTATTATTGTTGTTTTGCAGAATCTTGAACTTGAACAACTAGATGTGAAGACTGCATTCTTATATGACGATCTTGAAGAAGATATATATATAGAGCAGCCAGAGAGTTTTCATGTTGAAGGTAGAGAATGTCATGTTTATCATTTAAAAAAGTCCTTATATAGACTTAAAAAATTCCCTCGACAGTGATTAAAAATGTTTGATTCATTCATGTTGAGTATTGATTTTGCTAGAAGCAAGTATGATAGTTGTGTTTATTTGAATCAACTTGCCGATAGTTTATTCATCTATTTGTTGCTCTATGTTGATGATATGTTAATTGCTCTGGAATTAACATTTTGAATAAGTTAAATTCTGAATTTAAAATGAAGGATCTTAGAGCAGCAAAGAAGATTTTGAGAATGAAAATTTCTAAAGATAGAAACGCAGAAAGATTATTTCTGCCTCAGCAAGAATATATTGAAAAAATTTTGGAGCATTTTAGAATGCACAATGCTAAGGTCGTCAGTACACTGATTGTTGTACACTTTAAACTCTCAACTTCATGTTCACCACAATCTGATGAAGATAAAAGGTATATGTCAAAAGTTCATTACTATATTGGAGTTGGTAGCATTATGTATGCAATAATTTGCACTCATCCAGATATATCTCATGCTGCCAGTGTTGTTAGTAGATATATGTCTAATTCAGGAAAGAAGCACTAAGAAGTTGTTAAGTGGATAATGAAGTATTTGAGAGGTACTTCTGATGTATGTTTGAAGTTTGGTAGAAATTTAGCCAGACTGATTGGCTATGTTGATTTTCGTATGGACCTTTATATATGAGTGTTTTATCATGGTGTACTCTATTTTGCTCATAGTGAATTTTCTCTAATGATGACCTTCTTTGTCCGTGGATGTTTCTCTCTTATTCACATTGATCAAGAGGATTTTACCAGGTTAAATCTCTGCGTTCATTTTTCTTTTTCAAAAGAAGGAAATAGGTACTTGCTGGCATTTATGAATGACTTTTCTAAAAAAGTTTGGGTTTATTTTTTGAAGCATAAAGATGATATATTTGAAACATTCAAATCATGAAAGACTTTGCTAGAGAAGGAATTTGGAAAAGTTATGAAGAACATGAGGAATGATAATGGATTAGAATTTTGTAATTCTAAGTACAATGAATTTTGTGACAAAGAAGGAATTGTAAGACATCACACAATTGTGAGAACTCCACAACAGAATGAAGTCGCAGAAAGAATGAACATAACTTTACTAAAGAGAACTCGATGTATGCTGTCAAATACAGAACTTGGCAAGGAGTTTTGGGCAGAGGTTGTCAACTTGACATGTCACTTAGTGAATCGGTCTCCTCGTCGATCTTTAGATTTAAAAATTACTGAAGAAGTGTGGTCAAGTAATCCTCCTAATTACTCACATTTAAGAGTTTTCGGTTATCCTGCATATACACATGTTAATGATGGAAAGCTTTAAGCTAGATCTAGGAAGTGCATATTTCTTTGTTATAAATATGATGTTAAAGGTTATAAATTATGGTGTCCTGAAACTAAGAAATTCATTATCAGTAGAGATGTTACTTTTGATGAATATGGAATGCTTCATTTGAGAAAAGATTTGTCTATTATTGATGATATAGAAAATAGAAGACTTTGGAGAAGGTGGAGTTATAACTTTCAAGTTCTTTTAATGAAAAGAATGATGATCATGTTACTCCTGAAGTTCATACATCAACTCGAGCTCAGCAACAATACATGCTAGTTCGTGGTAGACCGAGGTGAAAAATAAAAGCACCTCAAAGGCTCGGGTTTGAAGAATTAATGGCTTATGCATTAAGTGTTACTGAAGATATTGAATTACCTGATCCTTCTTCTTATTTTAAAGTTATTCGATGTTCTGATTGCAATAAGTGATTAATAATAATGCAAGAGGAGATGGAAACTCTACAAGAGAATGACACTTGAGAACTTGTGAAAGCACCAGTGCATAAGAAGATTGTTGATTGCAAATGGGTGCTCAAGAAGAAAGAAGGAATCAACAATGAAGACATAAAGTACAAAATAAGATTGGTGGAAAAAGACTACAGTCAAGTGGAGGGCATCGATTTCCATGATGTATTTTCTTCTGTTGTGAAATATACGTCTATTCATACTTTATTGCTATTGTTGCTTTGCAGAATTTTAAACTTGAATAGCTAGATGTCATGACTGCATTCTTACATGGTGATATTGAAGAAGATATATATATATGTAGCAGTCAGAGGGTTTTCACTTTGAAGGTAGAGAAGATCAAGTTTGCCATATGAAGAAGTCCTTATATGGACTTAAGCAATCCCCTCGACAGTGGTATAAAAGGTTTGATTCATTTATGTTGAGTGTTGGCTTTGCTAGAAGCAAGTATGATAGTTGTGTCTATTTGAATCAATTTGCCGATGATTCATTCATCTATTTGTTGTTTTATGTTGATGATATGTTAATTGCAGTGAAAGACATATCTGAAATTAACATTTTGATAAATAAGTTAAGTTCTTAATTTGAGATGAAGGATCTTGGAGCAGCAAAGAAGATTTTAGGAATGGAAATTTCTAGAAATAAAAGCGCAGGAAGACTATTTTTGTCTCAATAGAAGTATATTGAAAAAGTCTTGGAGCATTTTAAAATGAAAAATGCTAAGACTGTCAGTACACGTATTGCTGCACACTTTAAACTCTCAACTTCATATTCATCACAATGAAGACAAAAGGTATATGTAAAAAAAAATTTACTGTAGTGCAGTTGGTAGCATTATGTATGCAATGATTTGCATTCGTCCAAATATATCTCATGCTATTAGTGTTATTAGTAGATATATGTCTAATGCAGGAAAGAAGTATTAGGAAGCTGTTAAGTGGATAATAAGGTATTTGAGAGGTACTTCTGAAATATGTTCAGAATTTGATAGAAATTCAGTTGGACTGATGGTTATGTTGATTCTGGTACGGACCTTTATATAAGAGGGTTCGAATTTTATTTTTTGCTCATAGTGAATTTTCTCTGATGACGGTCTCTTTTGTCCATAGATGTTTCTCTTTTATTCACATTAATTAAGAAGGTTTTACTACGTTAAATCTCTGTGTTCATCTTCTTTTTCTTTTATTGTTTTGATTGTTCATCGATCCTCGGTGTTTTACTCCCAACATCATCAGATGCAACTCTGAATCATGAAAGTGTCTACAGATTTAATTTCCCTATTTCGGGGGGCATTGAAGTCAAGTGATCAGCACTACTGTCCCAATTTTGTCTGTCAAGATGTAGGCTGATGCGTAAAATGATGTAGCAGAATAAAATCGCTAGCAAGTGCACTAATCGCTTAAGTAATATAGTAATAGGAGTAAAGAGTGTCGAACCCACGAGGAATATTATTAATAAAATATCTGAATTTATAAATGAATAAGAGAGAAGAAAAATATGGAATTTTGGAAAAAGGGTTTTGTAAAATAAAATAAAGAAAATAAAATAAAGATAGGATAATGGTGCTTAAGTTGATCTTAGGATGATAATAAATTAAGGATAATTATGTGAACCAGAAAAGATAAATTAAAATTCTTAAGATGGATTAGGAATTTTTTCAAGTTATTAATTTACAAAATTAACATCACAAAGTCCACAAACTAATAATTCTGCTATTTAATCCGGCAAATCAAACTGTTTTAAATTCAATCAAACCTGAAGTCCCACAAACTGATATTCGTCAGATGAGATTAAAATTAAAATGCATTAATATGAAAATCCTAGACTATTAATCACTCCACAAACTAGTATAGATTAACAGACCACACAGATCTAATTCTCCACACACTAGTTATTAGACCTATGTCAATTTTTAATTTCACAATAAATCATTTAATTTAACTAAATAACATCTGAAATTAAGTAGTCCACAAACTGGTAATTACTTAACTCACAATTAAAAATTGATCAAAAGAAATTCAATAATAATAAAATAAGGGTTCACATAATTTCCCTTCAATAATAATCTCCTAAAAATAAAATAGCTAAAACATGGAGTTCATCCTAGAATTGCAGAGTGATAATAACAAAATAACAATAATAATTGGAAGAATTACACCAGTAATAAAATCAGGGCCCTCGGATGTCGTAGGAGCGTCTAGAACAGTCATCCGATCAAATCTCTCTTTCTGGTCAAAGCCCGTGAAGCTCATGACTTGCTGTGGACGAAAACTAAACTTCAAGGCACGAATTGGAATGATGACTTCCTCCTCTATTTATAGGTGTGGACGGCCTTCAATTTGATCAGGATCGTAACATCGTACGACCAACTTTAAATTTGCGAGATAAATTTTACGGTGTGGATAAAACTTTGGTTAATGGTAAAAGGTTATCCGTTTTACACCTCTTCGTTCCCTGTCACAAAATGATAATCTCGGCCAAAACTTAGATTATTACGCCCAAAATGTATGGATTCTTCTTTACCCTCTTCATGAAATCTCGACCAAAACAATGATTCTTTTATCTTTACGCCCAAAAAGATAAACTCTTTTATCTTCCTTCTTGAGTTATCGACCAAAATGATGACTTCGCCCAAGGATTTGGGTTATCAGCCGATAAACTTGATTCCTTTCTGAATCTCAACCAAAACAAAATATCACTTATTCTAATTTCGGCCAAAACAACGTATATTGATCAATATGTTTCGGCCATGTCACCACATGAATTAAATAATGTTACGCTCAAAGATATCACGTTGCAAAGATTTTACCCCCAAGGAAGTCGTGTAAAACTTATCTAATGAAATGATAACTCTTTTACGCCTTCATGTGACTCTCATAAGATCTTTGTATTCGAATTGCAGCCGATTAATTTAATATAATCCCTAGGATAATTGTGTATTCGGCCATTTCTGCAAAATAAATATCAAATTTTAATTAATCCATCCACAATTAAAATATTTAAAGAATTAACAATAAAAATCGATAAATCCAGAATTATGACTAAAATTGACTACAAATGATGCATGCTATGATCAAATTATAGAAAAATTAATTAAAATAATAAACTAAAATATGTTATATTTTGCATGCATCATAGGCCAAGATGCCTTAGATTAATTAGGCTACATATTTCTACTAGCAATTTCTTGAGCTTATAACATTCACCAAGTTCCAGGGTCTGCAGATTATGAAGTTTCTTTATCGTCTTAGGCAAAATTTCTAACAGTGTACCTCGAAGACCCAAATACCTCAAATGTATTAGATTATCTGTCAGGCCTCACGATTCATCAAAAAAAAAAGAGAAGGTGAAGAGGAAACGGCCAAACCCTTTCCCTCTTCCTCTTCTTCATTTCACCTTCTCTCTCTTCCTCTCCCCTCTTCAATTCTCCTACCGATTGTAGAGTTGGAGAGACATGGGGAGAGCAAGGGACAGCTGCATCATCGTAAAACCACCTACCCTGACCTCCTCTCATGAATTTCCCTTCATCTCTCCATTACTCGCTCTCTATTCCTCTCCTTCGGCGCACAAGAGCAGCAGAGGGCGAAAGGATAGCACCGGTGAAACTTCTAAGCGCTCCAACAGGACCTTTCAGCGTGGACGACGGTGGCCGACAACAGTGAATTGAGGACGAACCACCACGAAGATGAACCCCAAATACATAGGCACAAAGGTGTGTTTTCGGGATCTAGGTCATGGGATCGTTTCCAGGGGGATTTGCATGTTTAAGGACGGATTAGAGTTAAGATTTTTATGCTAGATTGAGTAGAAATCATGTTCTAGAATTATTATGATGATCTTGACCCGTTTTCATTTGATTCGTGACTATAGCCAAATGATTTTCTATGATTCCATGATCGAATCATGCTATGAATGATTGATGTGTTAATACGATAGAAATGGTTGGTAGATGATCTATTACATACCTCTAGATGATAGTGATGTTTTTTAAGACCTAGAACAATTATGTAAACCATTGCATGTTTAAAGATAAGTGATCGACACATTGTTCGTGTGAAGAGAAATGATGTGAATGTAATGTTAACTATGAGATTTATGATTGAAATATGTTTACTGAAGCATGATAAATGTTAGGAATGTTGTTGGTACAACTTTAGGATTGTTTGTAGTGAAACTGATTGAAAACTTAAGGATTCCACAACGATCTACGGTTTTGTCGAACATAAACAGTTGACCGATACCATTTCGGTCATCCGATTTAGTTCGGCAAGAGTATAGTGACAGCTATAACGGACGACTGTTATTATAATGGTCGACCGTTATTGATCAGAACGGAAGTCCAAAATCCTTTCGGACAATCAAACTAGAAAATGTCGAGACTCGACAATGGTGACGATGACCAATCGGACGACCGATATTGTTTCGGTCGATCAATATTGTTTCGGTCGACCGTTCTGGGTCTCCTCACCGGAATAACTTCTGACCGTCGACGGAGAAATCCGACTGATCATCGACGGAGAAGATGACACTGTTCATAACGGGCGACCATTATGAAATAAATGAAGAATGAACATCAAACGGTCGACTGCTACCTTTCCAGTCGATCGAAAGACTGATAAACGAGCGTCCGTTTCCTCCTATCGGACGACTGCTGAATGGACTTATAACGGGAGACCGTTTTACTAATGGTCGACCTTTATGTGGACAGAGGACAACATGACTATAATCAAACTCTTCTGATTTATAAAGCTTCTATCCACCTGATTTGTTAAAGAATGAAATGAACTTAAAGAAGATTCAGAGCTTTGCTCCATACAACCTTGACAATCTACGAATTGGAAGATAAGTCCACATGATTCGAAGTTATGCTCCATACGACCTTGATCGATCTTTGGATTGAAAGAAATGTCCACTATGATGGGAGGAAGTTAAGCGAACCCCAAGCAAGGCACTTCCTCACGGGTTACCATTTGTCCTATCTAGATGGGAGTTTCTCCCTTACGGATTTTTTCTCATGGTACGAGGTCATCCCAGCTCCACGGGGTTGGCCGTGTGATGCATAGAATTCATGCATAATTTTTAAGCCAATTTATTCTAACTTTAAGAGTGTTTCATGATTTAAAGTGAAAAATTGGTATAAATATAGAGAAAATTCTCAAAAGATTTACTACTACCTAAGCTTGATTGAATTTGTGATAGGGAATGGAAATACATTGGAATCTGGTGAAAAAGCCGTAGAAAACAAGTTTTTGCAGCTGCCACGGTCGTTCCAATAGATGTTACACCCGTGCAATGAAGAGCGGAATTTAATCTTTGTGTCACGGCCGTACGGATGAATTTCACGGCCGTGCGAATCGGAGGCTTGGAAGACTTTCTATCACGGCCATGTACCGATGCCTGGCTTTGGGGTGGTTTCTCCGTGGACAATGCCACCTTTTAGTGTGGAGATACTGAAGCGAACGTCACGCCCGTGCTGCGAAAGGCCAAAAATTAATGTTCTGTCACGGTGCCACTTGATTTTCACGGTCGTGACGGCGGTTCTGTTAGGCAGTTTTAAGCCATTTTATCCATTTTTTTGATAAGATTTCGGGTTGTTGAGCCATGTTATGGGAAAAACTATTTAAGGAGACCCCAAATCAATTGGAGGATTATCTTTGGAGGGCATAATTCAGAGGTTGAAGGCTTGGTGAAGGAGATCCAGAGGCTACAACGAAGTTCTGTCGGAAACTTGAGAGAGGACGGTAGAATTAGGAGTAGTTCTTTTTGTTCTCTTTTCTTTTCCTGAAACATTATTTAGATTGAGGTACTCTAGTTTTATGGAGTATTTTTTTAGGATTTTCTTGATTGAACCATATTCTTTATGAATTCTTTGTACAATTAGTTGATGGATCAATAGCATGTTTGAAGATTTAATTAATTGTTACTTGAGATATATTCTTTTGAATATTTTGATTATCTGAAAAGAAGTTTTTAGATTCTCTAGAGTTTCTCTCTGATTTTTCTCTTACATGTCATAATTGGGGAAATCGCAAGACACCCAATTGTGTTGTTGTTAAGGTGACTTGAGAAAGCCATTAATTGTATATTCCAGTTGAATGTGTTTTGAGATTGCATAGATTAGATTAAAAACCGAAAGAATTACTCTCTTTTATTGATCTCAAAATAGGGTTTAAAGCCTGAAATATCAATTAAATCAATTTGGGAAGTTTACTTTATTAATTCATCATCTTTTGTCTAGAATTCATATGTGAGTAGTGGTATTAATCAAGATAAGTCATATTCATCAAATCTATACTTTTAAACTCCATTGATCATAGTATTATATTTTTACTATTTATTCATCTTATTTTCACATTAAACAACCTATTTATCTTTTCTCAAGTTATAAGTAAGAGAAGTTATTAATTATTTATGGTCCTCGTGGGAACGATACTTTATACTCATCATTTTATTTCTTGAACGATTAGTGCGCTTGCTACTGTTTCTAAGTCCGCATCAAGTTTTTGGCGCCGTTGTCGGGGAACTAGTTAATAATTAATTTCTTATCTTACTTATTAATTTGAGAATTATTACCATTTATTTGTATTGGTGTGGTTGCAGGAATTGAAGAGTTTATAATCCACACATCCTGGAGGATTCTAGCACTAGTGCCTTGGGACATAGGCCTAATACACGAAGTTCAGGCGAACCACTAGTGTTTGATCCTGAAATAAAGAGAACTGCCAGAAGACTAAAGAAGAAAACTTCTACTATTGTTAAGATGACAGAACAACAAAGGCAAATTGAGAATCAATTACCACCACCTCCACCTGTGTATAGAACTACGAGAGATTACACCATGGGACCGATGATTGATGAAAGAGGGAGTATTACACTCACTGAAATTGGTGCTAACAATTTTCAAATCCAGCAGGAAATAGTTCAAATGATATCAAACACACAATTTGGAGGAGATAGAGATGAAGATCCATTTGGTCACATTACAAAATTTGTCCAATTATGTTCAACTTTCAAATTTCAGAGAGTAACAGATGATGCAGTTCGTCTAGGAGTTTTTCCTTTCTCTTTGAAAGGAAAAACTTATACTTGGCTCACTACATTGCCGACATGAACCATAACAAATTAGGAAGAAATGCGTCAAACATTCATTAACAAGTACTGTCCACCACAAAAAGCTGCTAGATGCTTATCTGAAGTTTCTTCTTTTTGCCAGCAGGATATAGAATCTATGCATGAAGCTTGGGATAGGTTCAAGGATCTCGTCAGTAAAGTCCAAATCATAACATCCCTTTTTACCAACAAATCCAATACTTTTACAATGGAGCCTCAACAGAGATAAATGACAAGATCGACACCGCTGCTGGAGGAACCATTGCTGATAGATCCCCTGAAGATCTTTATAAGTTATTCGACAATCTTGCCTTGAACAATTGGCAAAACTCAAGGGTAAAGAAGGCTGGACTTTATGAAGTTGATAAAGCTACTCACATTCAAGCCCAACTAGATGCCTTGGAAAAGAAAATGGATATGTTGATGACTCAAAGATCTATCAACGAGGTTTCGAACATCACATATGACATGTGTGGAGGGGAACATCCTAATCATGAATGCCAAGCAGGTATAAATTTTAATCAGCAAAATTTTGAGGATGCTAACTTTGTTTCTAATAATGCTTTCAGGAACAATGTTGGAGGAAATGCTTACAATAGTGGGCTAAGGGCTCCTCCTAATTACTCTTGGGTGAATAATAGGAGTTCAACACAACCCCCTGCTTATCAACGTTATACCGAACCAAAAAATGATTTGAAAAATGTTCTATCAAAGTTTACTAATCAAGATGCATCAATCAGAAACTTAGAAACACAGATCTGACAACTGACAAACATGGTATCTAGAAGACATCCAGGGAGCTTGCCGAGCAATACAGAGAAAAATCCAAGAGAGCAAGCGAATTCAATCACCTTAATAAGTGGCCACTCAGTGCCCTTATTAGACCCTTGAAGATGAAAGGAAAAAAAGTCAAGCTAACGACTATAACTTAGAACTATACTACCTAAACCCTGTTCTCGTTACTTCTTTTAGTTTCCTGGTTGTGGAGTAGATTTGATATTAACTTAGTTATGCTCATGTTCAGGAAAAACTTCGGTTACGGCTATTTTCATTACCGTTCTCAAGACCTGAAGGATATTCATTCTGTCTCGGTCACAACATAGGCCAGGCCTTACCATATTTCTGCTTATAATGCAGACCTAGATCATAGACTTGGCCACAGACCACCCTTCTCGCCATCGCCACCTCCAGAAGACTAAGCCTTGGTCGTTTATTCTCCTTTACATTTTTCCACATGTATTTTTCTTCTCTCAGTTGTTCAAGCTTGGGGGAGGGACTTAGTCCATTTTGCATTTGCATGGCATGTCTTATTTTAGTATTTTGAATCAATCATCTTTTGTTTGGTATGCATCTAACTATGAAAATTTTTTTAGAAAAAAATTTTTTAGTGACATCTCATTTCTCTTTGTTTAATATTTTATTGTCTTAAAGTTCAGTGTCAGGGCATTGATTATCTTATGAAATTCAATTATTGTTCTTTTTACCAGTTATCACTAGATTATTGGAAAATTGTAATAGTTTGTTGCCAAGCAAATGAATCTACTCTTTAATTTGCACTTCTGAAATTATCTACTATGATATGACTCTTGATTATATTTGTATCTTTCTTAAAGCATAAAATCTTTTTGGAGCTTATAATTATGCTAATTAATTTTAATGTTAAAATGAAAATGAAAAGAGATCTAGTTGAGCTCCAATAGTTAAAGTGAAAAGTATAAAGTATCCTCTGGAGCCTTAGTGTGTCCGAGTAATTAGATCCGTAGGAGATTTTTGCCTGACGACCTAAGGACATCTGCTCTGGGATCCCGTCGATTGAAAGCCCGTTACATGGACCACTTTGTGCAATATGGAGGATTATAAATTCTTTGAAAAAAAATGCATAATGCTGAAATGTGAAATGATAATAGTATAAAAATAAGTTCCTTAAAGATTTGTGGTTCAATATTGATATTCTTATGAGATGGATGAATATTGTACGTAAATAATGCAGGGAGGACGGTTAAAGGTTGAGAATTTTGTAAGGCTAGGCTTGATTTGAGAAAAGATACTTTGGTGATGGTTGTGTAAAAGAGCAATAGGAAAAAAATATTAGATATCGCAATGGAGCGATGGCTTGCCTGACAAAATTGCTTGAGGACAAGCAAAATATCTAGCTTGGGGGAATTTGATGCATAGAATTCATGCATAATTTTTAAGCCAATTTAAGCAATAGGAGAAAATTCCCAAAAGATTTACTACTACCTAAGCATGATTGAATTTATGATAGGGAATGAAAATACGTTGGAATCTGGACGAAAAAGTCGCAGAAAACAAGTTTTTGCAGCTGTCACGACCGTGCCAATAGATGTCACGCTCGTGCAATGAAGAGCGGAATTTAATCTTTCTGTCACGGCCGTGTGGATGAATTTCATGGCCGTGTGAATCGGAGGCTTGGAAGACTTTCTATCACGGCCGTCGTCACGCCCGTGCTGCGAAAGACCAGAAATTGATGTTCTGTCACGGCCGTGCCACTTGATTTTTACGGCCGTGACGGCGGTTCTGTTAGGCAGTTTTAAACCAATTTTTTCCATCTTTTTTATAAGATTTCGGATTGTTGAGCCATGTTATGGGAAAAACTATTTAAGGAGGCCCCAAATCAATTGGAGGATTATCTTTGGAGGGCATAATTCAGAGGTTGAAGGCTTGGTGAAGGAGATCCAAAAGCTACAACGAAGTTCTGCCGGAAACTCAAGAGAGAACGGTAGAATTAGGAGTAGTTCTTCTTGTTCTCTTTTCTTTTCCTGAAACATTATTTAGATTGATGTACTCTAGTTTTATGGAGTAGTTCTTTAGGATTGTCTTGATTGAACCATATTCTTTATGAATTCTTTGTACAATTAGTTGATGGATCAATAGCATGTTTGAAGATTTAATTAATTGTTACTTGAGATTTATTCTTTTGAATATTTTGATTATCTGAAAAAAAGTTTTTAGATTCTCTAGAGTTTCTCTGATTTTTCTCTTACATGCCATAATTGGAGAAATCGCAAAAGACCCAATTGTGTTGTTATTAAGGTGACTTGAGAAAGCCCTTAACTTTATATTCCAATTGAATGCGTTTTGAGATTGAAAAGATTAGATTAAAAACCAAAAGGATTACTCTCTTTTATCGATCTCAAAATAGGGTTTAAAGTCTGAAATATCTGTTAAATCAATTTAGGAAGTTTACTTTATTAATTCATCATCTTTTGTCTAGAATTCATATGTGAGTAGTGGTATTAATCAAGATAAGTCATATTCATCAAATCTATACTTTTAAACTCCATTGATCATAGTCTTATAATTTTACTATTTATTCATCTTATTTTCACATTAAACAACCTATTTATCTTTTCTCAAGTTATAAGTATGAGAAGTTATTAATTATTTTTTGTCCTCGTGGGAACGATACTTTATACTCATCATTTTATTACTTGAACGATTAGTGTGCTTGCTAGTATTTCTAAGTCCGCATCACCGTGGCACTAATCACACGCTGGCCCAGATAGTTTAGATAGTTGCACCTTGAGTGCCGGCAATGATATTCCCTAAAAGAAATGAAGAGCTCTTCCAAAGAAAGAATGAATGAAAAGAAAGAAAGAAAGAAAGAATGAATGAATGAATGAATGAAAAGAATGAATGAATGAAAAAAAGAATGGAAGAATGAAAGAAAGAATCAATGAATAATGAAAGTACGAATAAAAGAATGGTTCCAAAATGAATGAAAGAACATGAATGATGAGCAAGTGCTCATGATGCTTTTATTGATCCTTCATATTGATTCATTTTTCATCATACATGATTTATATGTTTTACTTCATGCCTATTCCTATGGAATTATCTTATAACCTATACGAACTCGCACTTAGTTGTATGCTAACGGTTGAGCTTGCTCTCCTGTGTGATCTTCATAGGTACATGATGTTTGCTCGTGACGTGATGGTGTGTGCGTGGAGAGTTCATTTTGGGTGGCATGTGCATATGGTCATGATCATGTCTAGTATGAGTCGTGTGTTCATCCATTATATTAGATGGTATATCTATCTAAATGGGTCTTATCAGGTCATGTTTGACCATCGTTGTTTTTATGTTTACTATTAATATTTTTATCCTTACTGCTTCAAACATGAGACTAATGGGATGTACCTTTTTGCCTCCGCACTATGCTTTATATCGAGATAGTTTGTCATATTTTCCCCTTTGGCTTCCGCATTATCCTCTAATTATTATATTATTTTAATTGATAAGTCTTCCTCTGATGTGTCATTTTCCCTTGACCATTTGGGTCAACGAAAGAGTCAAATAAGAAGATAATGGTAGCACACTGGAGGAGATCGCACCACGCGGTGGGTCAAATTTTGGGGCGTTATATTTATGGTATCGGAGCCTAATGCTAGGACTCTCTTGACGTCCTAGAGGTAGAGTTAAGTCTAAGTATACTTCATATGCACCCACCAGAGCTACCGCCACACCCATTTGTCACAAAAGCAAAATAAGAGATCTTTATGCTTTTAAAGTTATGATTGTTTATTGAAATGAAATTGTTATGTTTATAGATGGCTCCCACGACACGTTCAGCGGTCCGACGTGACAGAGGCCGTGGGCGCGGACGTGAAGGTGACCGTGTCACGGTTACCCCGAAAATCGCTATGGAGTCAAGTAGGAGAGGGTGTGTAGCAAGAGCTTCCTCCAAGCAGCCACGGGAGCTCCAGCCGCCCTCGTTGCAGCCCACATATTCGGTATCTATGTACCAGATGTTGTTCCCTCCTCCAGCACTACCGATGCCTCCTCCTGATACGATTCATAAATTCCTGCAGCTGCACCCGCCCTATTTTAGGAGGGCGGTAAATTATGAAGAGGCAGTCCAGTGGCTTACCCGGATGGAAGAATTGTTTGACACCGGCCGATGCGGCGAAGATTGTAAGGTTCTTGCGTGATCTGTGTGTCGAAGATTTCTCTGCCGACCCGAGGGAATTTGTAGAGAGGATGCTCTTTGTCGAGCGTCAACCGAGGGAAAAACTGCGGCGAGGATGCTCTATGTCGTCGAAGTGGGCGGCGGTGTCGGGTCGTGGTCGAAGCCGATAATGGCGGTAATCGGGTCGACAGAGAATCGAAGGGCGAGGAACGTTGAGATTCCCTCATCGATTGAAGGCGATGGCCGCCGGGGTACGAATCGCCGATGATGTGGGGGTCGTCGGAGATCCAGTCATCAAGCGAGTCGAGCAACGTCCGAGCTTGGGAGAGAAGATGAGGCATGAGGGACGATCTCATGGTCCTGCACTTTAAATAGCCAACTGATGGGGGCCGTGAAGAGTTTTTAATGCGTCGTGACAATTTAATGCCGGTGGTTGAGCACTGAGTGATTTAGGGGTGATGTGCTTGGGTTACGAGGCGTTACTCGCTGTCTGGAGTCTATGCCACATGGCCCGATCCATGGTAGAAAATATGATCCTATGAAATAATGCCACGCGTTCTTCTATGGATGTGTTTTGTGTATTTGGTTAGATTCATAGGGCGTGAACGAGAATTAACAACCCATGAGGATTGGTGACGGCTCGTGAATAGTTGTGTAGGGTCGTGAGATGGGGAAAAAGTGTCAGTCGCCGAAGCGGACTTGGATACTTACATCCCGTGATGCAAATCTAACGACCCGTGAAAACTGTGAGCGCAGCGAGCTAGATACTGCGAGACCCATAAAAGTAGACTCACGACTCGTGAAAACTAGATGGAGACCCGTTAGAAAATAGGCATGGTCGTTACTCGGGGACTACAAAAGTCTATGGGGTGGACAGAGTCACTTACGACCCGTGAAGATCGTGTAACGCCTCATGAGATCCGGTGCATATATTGCGAAAACCTCATGTGAGACCCTTGATAGTACAGTTACGGCCTGTGACGAGGGTTCTGTGAGACTCGTGAGACATGAATAATGGCCTGTGACTTTGTCTGGTGGTGGCGGACGGTTAGTTCACGGGCCATGAACCAACAATCACGCCCCGTGAAGTATCTGTGAGGTGTAAATCGCAGCCAGCGAAGGTATAAAATTTGTTCCAACTGCAAGTGTGGTGTGCTTGCTATATATTTTTGAGAAATGTAACGTGGAATGAACTTATCTGAGCAAAATTCTCTAAAATTAAGTAACAAAAAGAAGCGTGCAAACAAAAAGAAACGAAGGCTAGAAGTAAAAGTGTAAGCTAAATAATAAACTAAAATTAAAATTCTATAGATAGAGTTGAGGCAGTATAGTTCTAAAGTTATAGTCGCTAGCTTGACTGTCCCCGCAACATGTGCTAAGGTTCATATGAGGAGAGAAGTTGAATGACGGCGGGCTCATGGCCATGAACATATGATTAACTCTATGTCCATTTACTTTGAATGTGGTCTTTCCATCACGAGATACTATTTTGACCACACCTTGAGGTGACATATTGAGTACAGTGTAAGGCCCAGACCATCAGGATACAAGTTTTTCGGGGAATAGACGCAGACGGCTATTGTAAATAAGAACTTTTTGACCTGGCAGAAACTCTTTCTGTTTAATATGTTTGTCGTGTAATCTTTTGGTCCGTTCTTTATACAGCTTGCTATTCTCGTAGGCCTGTTGTCTAAATTCATCAAGTTCGTTTAAAGTTAACAATCTTTCGTTCCCAGCAATATCTAAGTTATAGTTGAGAAATTTCCTTGCCCAGTATGCTTTATGTTTTAACCCAACAGGGAGATGACGTGCTTTTCCAAAGACTAATTGGTAAGGTGTATCAATAGGGTTTTAAAAGCTGTTCTGTAAGCCCAAAGGGCATCATCGAGCTTGAGTGACCAATCTTTCCTAAAGGCATTAACAGTCTTTTCTAAGATTCTCTTTAGTTCTCGATTCGACACTTAGACTTGACAACAGGTTTGTGCATGATAAGATTTACTAAGCCTATGATGGATTTTAAACCCGTGCAGGAGACTAGCTACAATTTTGTTGCCGAAATGTGTACCATTATCACTTATGATGACTCTAGGTGTGCCATACCTTGTGAAAATATTTTTTTCTTAAAAATTTCACCACGACTTTAGCATCATTAGTAGGTGAAGCAATAGCTTCAACCCACTTAGATATGTAATCGACAGCAACTAGGATGTATTCGTGGCCATAAGATTTGGGAAAGGGACCCATAAAATCGATACCCCAAACATCAAATATGTCGCAGTAAAAAATATTGTTTAAAGGCATTTCGTTGTGACGAGATATGTTACTTGTCTGCTAGCAATGATCACAAGACTTATAGTGTTCTCGAGCGTCCTTGTAGAGTGTGGTCCAGTAAAATCTGCATTCCAAGACTTTGGCAGCAGTTCGGTTAGGCTCAATGTGTCCTCCTGCAATGGTGCCGTGACAATGTTGTAGAATATTAGGCATCTCGTCTTCTCGTACACATCTTCGGATCACTTGATCTGCACACACTTTAAACAAATAAGGATCTTCCCAATGATAATGTTTAACGTTAGAGAAAAATTTATTTCTTTGATGCGTAGTCCAACCTTTGAGGATCCACTTGCTGGCGAGATAGTTGGCAAAATCTACAAACCAAGGTGTTAGTTCAGATTTATGATTTATTGCAAATACGGCCAGGATCTTTTCATCGGGAAATTCTTCCTAGATGTCAATGTCCTCTTCAGGGGCTGGGTCCAACCGAGAGAGGTGGTCAGCAACTAGATTCTCTGTCCCCTTTTTGTCCTTGATTTCAACGTCAAATTCCTGTAGCAATAATATCCATCAGATTAATCTTGGCTTGGCATCTGTCTTCATCATAAGGTGTCGGATGGCTGCATGATCAGTATAGATGACAACTTTGGTGCATATGAGATAAGTTCTAAATTTGTCGAATGCATAAATCACAGCAAGGAATTCTTTTCCGTAGTCGCATAGCTGATTTGTGCTGAAGTGAGTGTGCGACTGGCATAATATATGACACGAAAAATTTTATTGTGTCGCTATCCCAACACTGCCCCAATCGCTCCATCGCTTGTGTCACACATTAATTCGAAAGGGAGACTCCAATATGGTGTGATAACAATAGGAGCAAAAATTAGTTTTTCCTTTAACATGTTATAAGCCTCTAAATAATTCGAATTGAAATCAAATTTGGCATCTTTAGTTAGGAGGGCAGTAAGTGGCTTTGAGATCTTCGAAAAATCTTTGATGAACCGACAGTAGAAATCAGCATGTCCGAGGAAACTTCTTATGGCTTTGACATTTGTAGGAGGAGAGAGGTTGGCGATGACATCAATTTTGGCCTTGTCTACTTCGATCCCTTTCTTTGAAATCTTGTGACCAAGAACTATACCTTCCTTCACCATAAAATGACATTTTTCCCAATTCAGGACGAGATTAGTTTCCTCACATTTCTACAAAAGTAATGACAGATTGTATAAGCAGTTATCAAAAGAGTTTCCAAAAATAGTGAAATCGGCCATGAAAATTTCAAGGATTTGTTTGTTCATATCAGCGAAAATCGACATCATACAACGTTGGAAGGTTGCTGGAGCATTGAAGAGTCTGAACGACATCCTTCGGTAGGAAAACGTTCCATATGGTCATGTGAATGTCATTTTCTCTTGGTCTTCGGGCGCAATTGCAATTTGATTATACCCCGAATATCCATCTAAAAAGCAATAAAAACTATGACTTGAGATACGCTCTAGCATTTGATCAATAAAGGGTAAAGGAAAGCGATCCTTGCGTGTGGCATCATTCAATTTATGATAATCGATGCATACACTCCACCCGGTCACGGTTCTCTACGGGATAAGTTCATTATTTTTATTTTTAACTATCGTCATACCTCCTTTCTTGGGTACTACCTGGACTGGACTTACCCAGCGGCTGTCGGAGATAGCGTAGATGATTCCAGCATCAAGGAGTTCGATAATTTCCTTTCTGACGACTTCCTTTAATGCGAGGTTAAGCCTTCAAACTGGGCGACCGGATGTCCATTTTCCTCTATTAAGATTTTATGTTGACAAATAGTAGGGGAGATACCTTTAATGTTTGAGATAGACCATGCTATGGCTTTCTTGTGAGTTCATGACAACTCCAAAAGTTGTCATTCCATACCATCTGTAAGACCAGAGATGATAATAACAGGATATGCATCATTCTCAAGAAAGGCGTATTTCAGATGTGGTGGTGGTTCTTTAAGTTCAAGTTTTGGTGATGAGAGTGTGGCCTCTTCTTGTTGTATTATTACTTCTTCCTTATCTGGCTTCTGAATTTCGGTTGTGGATTCCTCTACATCTGTATCATCGATACCTATATATGGATCATTAACAATGTTAGAAATTATGTCGTCTATTTCATCATGATTTTCGTCTTCCAAACTCTCAATAGCGAAACAAGTGGAACATGAGGCATAGTCCATGGAATGCTGAAGTGAAGTTTTCATGTCAAAGCTGAGATCATGATTGTCAACTCAAAGTGTAAGTTTTTCTTGCTGGACGTCGATGAGAGTATTGCCCATGGTTAAGAATGGGCGTCCTAATATAATAGGTGCCTTTGGTCCAGACTTCATATCCAAAATGATGAAATTCGCTGGAAATATGAATTTGTCCACTTTCACTTGGACATCCTGTAGTACTCCCTTCGGTTTCTTCCCTGATTGATCAGCCATCTGTAGTAAGACAGAAATAGGAACAAGTTCTCCGTAACCTAACTTT
The DNA here is from genome assembly GCA_030549335.1 of Pontederia crassipes. Lineage (NCBI taxonomy): Eukaryota > Viridiplantae > Streptophyta > Magnoliopsida > Commelinales > Pontederiaceae > Pontederia > Pontederia crassipes. The sequence goes on from CM060198.1 coordinate 64,091,385, forward strand.
AAGAAAACAGAATATGGTGTTAGATTAATGCTTGCTCCAAGATCACATAGAGCTTTCGCACAATGATAATATCTAATTATGCAGGGTATGGTAAAACTTCCAGGATCACCCATCTTTGTTGGAAGATCTTCCTTGTAAATTGCACAACATTGGGGCATCATTTTCACAATGACTTCCATATCGATTGTCACACCCAACTCCGTGACTAAGTGCTAATCCCAATTATAAAAAATCTTAGTTACGTTTAGCCATTCCAAAAATAAAATCGACAAAACCTCCCTCCCTTACTTTCTTGTGTTATTAGCCAACACATACAAAAGATGTACATATATTCATCAAAGTTTTTAAAAAAACTATAAGATATGACATTCGCATATGGTCATTATATATTTTTTTTCCACAAATCATTTAATATATAACCCCATAGGATCAAGTCTCATACAACCTTACAAAATGATTCTAATAAACTCTAGTACAACTCCCGAGTTTATCTATTACATGCATGCTTTTTAAAAATGAAAGTGGAGAGAAAATAAAAGTGCTCCAACGGCTCAACCTCTTCTATATGCATCAAAGGCAAGCTTCGAATTGACTCAACTCAAGAACTTATAATTATCTGAAAAATTCAACAATGGTAATGTGATCAACAATAGTTTGCTCAGTGAGTAGAATAAATGTACAACATAGGGAACAATACGAGTGTATATAACATTTAAATAACCACATTTCTTTCATATGAGAAAACATTTAAAGCATAACTTATTTCACATAACTTTTCAAATCTTATGAACTTTGACATAAATACAAATTATTCAAGATATCATCATATTCACAATTAAACTCCATACATGTGTCTTTGCACATACTCATCATGGGTCAATACGTATCCCTCTATGATCATGTGTCATACAGTTAAGCAGAGCTTCATAATCAAGAGTATCAGATACGCAGAGCAAATCATGGGTCAATACGTATCCCTCTATGATTGTGTGTCATACAGTTAAGCAGAGCTTCACAATCAAGAGTCTCAGATACGCAGAGCAAATCATGGGTCAATATGTATCCCAATCATGATTGTGTGCCACCCAATCATGATTCTCAGATACGCAGAGCGATCATGGGTCAATACGTGCACGCAGAGCAGCCCCCAAAGGGTAAAGACATCCGATATACGCCCCAAAGGCTTCATGTATATCGAATGTGATCCCAAAGACCTTTTTTTTTCAAATAGCATGGCTAATGAACACACAGAGTTTAACAATATCAAAATACACATGTCATAATCTCATATCATTATCAAATAAAACTTATTTTAACTTCACAAGCATTGTTCTCTGAAAATATTTTCATGTAAAAAGTTGTTCCATCTCATATAAAATCATTGAAACATATCATAAATACTTTTCATAGTTCAAGATATGTTTCAATAATAATAATACTAATAATCTTTGCTTAAAATAATATCATAAATAAAAGAACTAACATATAACATTTTGCTATGTTGTAAATTTACTCACTCACCTTGTACTTCACCACTTCAAGGAGGTTTATTAGATTTCTTTCCTTTCACTTGCAACCTGAGATTTTCCTACAAACAATAATGTCTTCTTACTTCCCAATCACTAGTAAGGTAATATGTAATGCATGCTCATGATTTATGAATGCTTATGCACCCTAAAATGCATATAACCTCCTCTAATACCAATTTCTAATTTCAGACATTTATATTCATAAGCTATTCCACACTTGGAACTTTTTAATTCTCCAAAGCTTAACTAGGTGTTGTTTCAGGGTTTTAGACTGAGTGTCTATCAATCAATAATTCATAACTTCTTAACCACATGGACAAATCTTATAATTCTGGATTAATTAGAAACTAGACATACTAAGGTTTCCAATTCCCAAATATCATTATCAAATTTCAAGTGAGTAAGTTAGGACATCCCAAGCAATCTGACCTAGGGTTTGTGCCCTGGCAGACTGTGTGTCACTGAAATATTGATTTATATATTTCTTCATACTTGTCCATATAACTAGGGCATATTTTTTCTGAAAACTAGACTTCATTAGTATTTTTTCATAAAAATTAAAGAATTTAACTCGCTATATAGACTTATAACAAAAATAGTTAATTCGGATCGCAATCTGTCAATGTCCTGGAATCTGACAGAAGACTCACTATGAAATGAAACATTTATTTCTCCGCCTCTACACATCCAAATTGGATGCTTCCACTTCTCACCGAACCCTTGTGAAGCATACTTAACATGTATAAATTTCAATCCTAATTCTATTTACCCTAATCATATCCTGATCTACAAGGCGGACCTGTCTCTGACTCGAGACAGAGTGAGCGACTTACGGTTCCTGGTTCATAATTTTCTCTACAGAAGTTCTTTTTGTATGATTCTTATGGTCATGGAAAGATAACACCAGGAGGATGAATCATGCAAATTTTCAGGATTTATGAAGAACTACTCACGAAGATATGATCTTATGAAGTTGTAGGTCAATTTCGGATCAGCAGATTCTTTCTAACCCAGCGAACTTGTCGAATTTCCTCAGGCTGTTCGGCAACTGATTTGGTCTTGGAAATTTTTCATCTTGCAGATAATATGAATAAATGATTTATATATTTTTTTCCAGAATTTTAACACATCATATGACGGTTTGGAAAAATCGTTTTCTAAGCACATGGTGAGCTGCCTGCTTCAGCTGCTTGAAACCCTATTGGTTGAAATGGAGGTCCAATCATATTATTTGGTTAAAAATTAGTGTTAAACTTTTAATTAACATTAGTTAATCATAATTAAACATGTTTATTATAATATTTACAATTATTATAATTTATTCTTAATAATCTTATATAATTTCTTTATAACGCTTATCGATAATTTAATTTTGATTATGCTTTAATCCAAGGGTTAATTGCTACATGCAACAATGACTATATAAGCATCTAAACTTACTTAAACTGCTCATTAAAAGTAAGATTATATTTAAATGATATTTGTGGAGTACGTCCGTGACATCGATCTTCCGTTTACGGGATAAGACATCCTTCAGAAATTTCGTGTAGCTAGGCATATGTTGTAACGCTTCATAAAAAGGTATGTTAATGTGTAGTTGTTTAAATATTTCAATGAAGCGAGAGAATTGCTTATCCAATTGTTCGTTGCACAGCTTTTGTGGGAACCACAGATTTCCCAGTTTGCTTGGTATCTCGATGGTTGCTGGTTCTTTTCCTTTAGAACTCTTGATTGGAAGTGTGGGGTGAGTCTTCTCCAGGGTCATGTGGCATTTCGATTTTTGCCTCTTTGTCGGTGTTTTTGTTTGATGTTTGTAGTGCTTGTCTAGATAGAGTTTTTTCGCTTCGTAAGGAGATAGCTTTGACTTCTTCTCTTGGATTTTTCTCGATGTTACTTGGAAGAGCTCCCGATGTTCGTCTGACAAAAACATTTGTTGTCTGTCCTAGTTGAATTTTTAGATTGCGGATGGAAGCATCTTGATTGGAAACCTTGGTTTCCATAGTTGACATAAATTTTGTCATCAATTCCTCGAAGTTCGAGTTAGTTTGAACCTGTGGTTATAGATGGATAGGTTGCTGAAATTGTTGGCGCTGAAAAGTGTTTTGTTGAGGTGGTTGTTGTCCCGGATTCTATCTCTAGGAAAATAAATGTTGATTGCGCCAATTTGGATTGTAAGAGTTTCCCAATTATGGAGATCTGAAAAAGGAGTTAGAAACATAGTTAGCATCTTCAATCTGATTAGAAGATTTTCCACCTAGGCACTCGGACATAGGATGTCCTCCTCCACAAAGATCATAGGGATTGTTATTGCTCAGAAGCATCTCAAACTTTTTATTTAGTGACTCCAGCTGAGTCATTACTAGTTCACTTTCCGCTTTATTAATTCCTCGTCAATGCTGGTTGCATTTAGGTTTCCATGAATTCAGTGCCACATCATCGATGAGATCATATATTTCCTATGGCTTCATCTTGCCCATGATCGTTCCTCTGGCTCAGAAGTCTAACTTATTTTTATCAGATTGGCGCTGTCCATTGTAGAAATCTTCAAGTTTTTTCCATAGTGGAATTCGATTGTCTGGAACCCCACTCAAGAGTTCCTTGAATCTATCCCATGCCTCATAAAGTGTTTCATCATCATCTTGTCGAAAATATCGGAGTTCATTTCTCAGTTTGTTGCTTTCTGAGGTGGGCAGTATTTGTTGATGAACTTATCTAGAAGTTGCGTCTAAGTTTTGATCGATCCTGCATGAAGAGTCTTCAGCCAAGTAAATGCTTTATCTCTCAAGGAGAAGGGAAATAAAGTTAAGCGTGACGCATCCACTGAAATGTTAGGACTTTTAAAGGTGATGCATATGCGAAAAAAATTTGTCCAGATGATCATGAGGGTTCTCATGGAAGGCTCCGCCAAACTGATGTGCTTCAACCATGCAAGTAATGGCGGGGTTCAATTCAAAGTTATTTGTTGTGATTGCTAGAATCACGATGCTAGAGTTGGTATTCAAATATTTAGCCGAGACATAATCCCTCATGCTGAGTTCTTCTCCTTCCTCCTCTTCTTGTTCAATTTGGCATCGTTCTTGTTCAGCTTGGCGGCATTCTTGTTGTTCAGCCATCGTGTTCTTTCTCAGTAGCCGCGCTGTTCATTCGATCTCAGGATCGAATTTCAGAGGAGCTTTGGAACTTCATGTATTATGTCGAGTGTCATGGTCCAAAGGCTCCAGAATAGATGGCTTGTGAAAGAATCATGCCTGAAAATCTGCACAACCACCAAACGAAAGGAAATAGAAAGTAAAGAGTCTCAAAGTAGAATATGAATAGAAAATAAAGATTAATTCCCCGGCAATGACACCAAAAACTTGATGCGAAAATTGATAACAGTAGCTAGCAAGTGTACTAATCACTCAAGTAATAAAATGAAAAGTATAGGTTGTCAATCTCACGAGGAACTAATTTACTTCTCTATCAAATCTCAGAGGTTAATAGGAGATGACATAAAATTTTGGAATAAAAGTTGTGCAGAAAGTAAAAATACAATAATATAAAAAGAGAAAAAGAGAAAAGGATAAAGAAAACTAAACTACCGATGCATAGGTCCTTAGGATGATATATCTTAAAATAGACAAACTAATAGTCCTAGAAATATTAAGTTGTTTCAATTGACGGATTAGAATCTACTTGAGGCATTGATTTTCTACCAGAACAAATGAAACTATCTCAATTTCATATTCAATATAATTATTCTATCTAAGATCATAATTAAATAAAATTGATTTTGAGAGGCATTAGTTGCAGATTCTAGACTATTGATACCCATATAATGATAGTGTTCAATAGACCGCACAATATGTAATCCATCAAGGATCATACGGCTTAGTTATATAATGCTTTGATATCTAAATCTTAAATCAATTATAGAGCTGTCATGCAAACTTAGGATGACAATTCCCACCAGGATAGTAGTCAAATTAGGATAATAATCAATCTCTCGAAAGCATTAGAAGTAGCATATCTAGTCAAAAGAAACTAACTTTATTTCATGAAACAGAGGTCTATGCGTCTGCCTTTTAACAATAAAAGTATAAACCTATAACAATAAAACTAAATTAAGAACTAAGTACTAAAGTAATCTTTAAACTACACAAAAGAACTACAACAAAACTAAAGATTTAAAAGATTTAATATCATCCCAACATAGAATAGAACATATAACACTCTTCGAGAATCACTGATGAACTGCTATTAAGCTCTCATCTAGAGTCGATCCAGTCGAAGTCTTCTCAGCAAGCCTTTAGAGTCTTCTCACGTTCTTGGCTTTGAAGAATATATTGCAGGCCCTAGCATGATTAATTCTGTCTACCAAACTTCTCTTTTATAGGGTCTTCGATTTCCAAGTGGCTTAGGAATAAACAGAAATATTTTCCATGTAAATTAAGGTAAATTCGGAGTCCCGTTGAGTCTGAGAATTTTGCCTCATAAAATTTTGAGATTTTTGTCCTAATTAGTTTCCAATTGATCTTAAGGACACATGGTACGAGTTGGAGTCCTTGTGCATTGAGAATTCATCCGAAAATATGTTTTTGTGTTGATTTAGGTGTCTATCACGCCCCTTGCAATAGTTTTAATGGTCAAATCAGACTCCGAGTCGAATTTTTCTTATCCTTCACGGGCGTGATAAAGTTCTCACAGCCGTGATTCGGGCGATTTTTCCTTCGCTTGCGCAACTTATTCATTTCATGGCCCGTAACTGTATTTTAACAGCTCTACAATAGGTCGACGTGGTTCGAGATTTTTCACATGTCTTTCCAAAGGACATCTCCGAATTGCTGCCACGGAGGGAGATCGACTTCAGAATCGACGTAGCATCAAGGACAACACCGATCTCCAAGGCTCCCTACCGAATGGTCTCGACGGAGATGCTAGAGCTGAAAAAGCAGATACATGAGTTACTTGACAAGGGGTTCATCCGACCCACATCTCCCCTTGGGGTGCTTCGGTTCTGTTTGTAAAGAAGAAGAATGGATCGTTATGACTCTGCATCGACTATCGAATGTTGAACAAAGTGACGATAAAGAATAAGTACCCGCTGCCCAGGATCGACGACTTGTTCGACTAGCTGTCCAAGGCTTCTGTATTCTAAAAAATTAACTTGAGGAGCAGCTATCACCAGAGTCACAGAAGAAAATGTGCCCAAGACCGCTTTTCTATCGCGGTATGGCCACTACGAGTTCACGGTCATGTCCTTCGGACTTACGAATGCCCCCGCAGCATTCATGGACCTAATGAACCCGATGTTCAAGCAACACTTAGATCAGTTTGTGATCGTCTTTGTGGATGACATTTTGATCTACTCCTCCAGCCCAAAGCAGCACCGGGAACACCGACGGATCATCTTGGAAACTTTGCGTCAACACCGTTGAGTTCTCCAAGTGTGAGTTTTGGATGGAGTAGATGATGTTCTTGAGGCACATCCTATCCAGACACGGCATAGTGGTGTACCCAGCAAAGGTCGAAGCAGTGGCCAACTAGGTCAGATCGAAGAACGCGATGGAGATCCACAGCTTCCTCGGTCTAGTAGGCTACCACCGACGCTTCATCCGAGATTTCTCGATGATTGCAGCCCCGCTCACTCACCTGACGAAGAAGAACAAGAAGTTCGTTTGGACAGACAAGTGCGAAGGAAGCTTCCAAAAGCTGAAGAACTGACTAACCTCCACTCTGATTCTTATACTGCCATCGGGGAGCGGAGGATACACCATTTACAACGATGCATGCAGTACCAACCTCTGGGATTCAAATGATGCCATAGTCCGACGAGAGGTGCTCGACGAAGGCCATAAGTCGAAGTTTGTGATTCATCCGGGCAGCATCAAGATGTACAAAGACATCAAACGCAGCTTCTGGTGGCACGACATGAAAAGGGAGATAGCTGACTATGTCTCCAAATGCTTGGTATGCCAACAGGTTAAGGCCGAGCACCAACGACCGTACGAACTCATGAAGCCGTTAGGAGTATCGGAATGGAAGTGGAAGAACATCACGATTCCTAGAATGCAGAAGGGTCACGCCATTTGGGTCGTGGTCGACAGATTTATGAAGGCGACCCACTTCATTCCGATCAAGTGGAAGTAGTCAGTGGAGAGCCTACTGGAGGTGTACGTATGAGAGATCATCTGACTTCATGGCATTCCAGTCTCGATCGTGTCGGACCGCGATCCCCGGTTCACATCGAGATTTTGGAAAAGTCTACAGAAGGCTTTCGGCATCAGATTGAGCTACAACACGACTTTCCATCCGCAGGCTGATGGACAATCAGAGAGGACGATTCGGACACTATGTGCTTTGAAATGGCACGGTAGCTGGGATGAACATCTACCGTTGATCGAGTTCTCGTACAACAATAGCTTCGACTCCGGCATGGCACTCTTTGAGGCAATGTACGGAAGACCTTGTCGTTCGCCTGCGCATTGGGGTGAGGTCGGTGAGCGGATAATGATGAGCGAAGAGCTACCGGTCGAAGCTCAGGAGTATGCGGATACGGTAGGCGTCATCTGAAGGAGAATGAAGGCTGCACAGTCACGATAGAAGAGCTATGCTGACAAGAAGCGACAAGAGCAGATCTTCAAAGTCGGAGACTATCTTCAAAGTCGGAGACTAGGTGCTACTGAATGTGTCTCCAATGAAAGGCATGATGTGATTTAGCAAACAAGGGAAGCTCAGCCATCGGATTGTTGATCCCTTTGAAGTCCTCGAGTTAGTCGGCGACGCAGCTTGTAAATTGGCCCTACCTCCTTCCTACGGAAGAGTCCACAACGTCTTCCACATATTCATGCTCCGGAAGTACAAGCATGATGATGCCAATATCGCAGGGATCGTAGAACCCAACTTGAAAGAGGACTTGACCTATGCAGAATATTCGACAAAGATCTTAGGCCGCAAAGTGCAATATCGGAAGGACAAGGAGGTTCCACTAGTTAAAGTCGCATGGAAGTACTACCACGGAAAGAATGCGACATGAGAACTTAAATCTGAGATCGCAAAGAGTTTCCACACTTATTCGGTAATCTCTATTCTTTACAGAATTCAAGGACGAATTCTTTTTCTATGGGTATTATATTGTAACATCTCACGATTAATCAAAAAAAAAAAGAGAGAGAAGGTGAAGAGGAAACGGCCGAACCCCTTCCCTCTCTCTCTCTTCTTCCTTTCACCTTCTCTCTCTTCCTCTCCCCTCTTCAATTCTCCTATCGGTTGCAGAATTGTAGAGACATGGGGAGAGCAAGGGACATCTGGATCACCTTAAAAACCCCTACCCTGACCTCCTCTCACGGTTTTCCCTTCATGTCTCCATTACTCACTCTCTGTTCCTCTCGTTCAACGTGCACGAGCAGCAGAGGGCGAGAGGACAGCACCGGCGACACTTTCGAGTGCACCAACAGGACCTTCCGGCATGGACGGCGGTGGCCGATAGTAGCGAACCGAGGACGAACCACCACGAAGATGAATCTCAAATACATAGGCACAAAGGTGTGTTTTCGAGATCTAGGTCATGGGATCGTTTCCAGAGGGATTTGCATGTTTAAGGATGGACTAGAGTTAAGATTTTTATGCTAGATTGGATAGAAATCATGCTCTAGAATTATTATGATGATCTTGACCCATTTTCATTTGATTCGTGACTATAGCCGAATGATTTTCTATGATTCCATGATCGAACCCTGCTATGAATGATTGATGTGTTAGTACGATAAAAATGGTTGATAAATGATCTGTTACATGCCTCTAGATGACAGTGATGTTGATTAAGAACTAGAACAATTCTGAAAACCATTCCATGTTTAAAGATAAGTGATCGACACATTGTTCATGTGGAGAGAAATGATGTGAATGTAATGTTAAGTGTGAGATTTATGATTGGAATATATTTTCTGAAGCATGATAAATGTTAGGAATGATGTTGGTACAACTTTAGGATTGTTTGAAATGAAAACTGATTGAAAACTTAAGGATTCCGTAATGACCTACGGCTCTATCGAACAAAAACGATCAATCGATATCATTTCGGTCGTCCGATTTAGTTTGGCAAGAGTATAGTGACAGCTATAACAGGTGATCGTTATTATAACGGTCGACCATTATTGATCAGAACGAAAGTCCGAAATCCTTTCGGACGATCGAACTGGAAAATGTCGAGACTCGACAATGGCATCGATGACCAATCGGGTGACCGATATCATTTCGGTCGACCGCTCTGGGTCTCCTCATTGGAATAACATCTGATTGTCGACGGAGAAATCTGATCGATCGAAAGTATGATTATGAAATAAATGAAGAATGAACATCAAACGGTCGACTGCTACCTTTCCAGTCGATCGAAAGACTGATAAATGGGCGTCTGTTTCCTCCTATCGGACGACTACTGAATGGACTTATAACATGCGATCGTTTTACTAATGGTCGATCATTATGTGGACAGAAGACAACATGACTCTAATCAAACTCTTTTGATTTATAAAGCTTTTGTCCACCTGATTTGTTAAAGAATGAAATGAACTTAAAGAGGATTCAGAGCTTTGCTCCATACGGCCTTGACTAATCTACGAATTGGAAGATAGGTTCACATGATTCGGAGCTATACTCCATACAACCTTGATCGATTTTTTATTAAAAGAAAGGTCCACTACGATGAGAGGAAGTTAAGTGAGCACTTCCTCACAGGTTACCATTTATCTTATCTAGATGGGTGTTTCTCCCTTATGGATGTTTTCCCTTGGTACGAGGTCATCCCAGCTCGACGAGGCTGATCGTGGCACTAATCACCCACTGACCCATGATGATTTAGATAGTTGCACCTTGAGTGCCAACAATGGTATTCCCTAAAAGAAATGAAAAGCTCTTTCAAAAAAAGAAAGAATGAATGAATGAAAGAAAGAATAGAAGAACGAAAGAAAGAAAGTATAAACGAATGAATGGTTCCAAAATGAGCGAAAGAATATGAATGAAGAGCAAGTGCTCATGATGTTTTTATTGATCATTCATATTGATCCATTTTTCATCATACATGATTTATATGTTCATATGGAATTATCTTATGACCTATATGAACTCACACTTAGCTGCATGCTAATGGTTGAGCTTCCTCCTTGTGTGATCCTCACAGGTACATGATGGTTGCTCATGACGTGATAGTGTGTGCGTGGAGATTTCACTTTGGGTGGTATGTGCATATGATCATGGTCATATCTAGTATGAGTCGTGTGTTCATCCATTATATTAAATGTTATATCTATCTGGATGGATCTTATTAGATCATGTTTGACTGTCATTATTTTTATGTTCAGTACTCATACTTTTATCCTTGCTATTTTAGACATGAGATTATGGAATGTACATTTTTGCTTTCGCACTATGCTTTATATTGAGACAGTTTGTCACATTTTTCTCCTTTAACTTCCGCATTGTCATCTAATTATTGTATTATTTTAATTGATAAGTCTTCCGTTGATGTGTCATTTTTCTTTAATCATATGGGCCAATAAAAGAGAAGAAAAGAGTAGCGCATGAGAGGAGATCGCGCCACGTGATAGGTCGAATTTTAGGGCGTTACATTACTAATCCAATCTGGCAGCTGCTCTAGTTGGCTGTAGCTCATGTCCAGCACGCGTAAACAATTCAATTTCAATAAATTTGATGGAACCATCGTCAGCGCTAGATCACCTTCATTCTGCATTTTGTGCAGTAATAATGTTCTTGGGCTTTTGTGATTGTATTATCAGCATAAGATTTTTCAGCTGTTCAGTTTGATAGGATAAAAATGCATAACGAGCTATTGCAGCATCTTGAAGTCCGCGTTGAACCCCATGATCGTTCACATTTAGGTATTCATATTTCGAACCAGATTGCGCTAAATCGTGGATCAAGCTAGGCATCTGATACTTGTTCTCTCTGTTGCTGCTAGAAGGCTGAAAGAATGACCTCCCAAGCGTTCATTAATGCCATGCAGAACTTGACGAGCTCATCTTTGTCGAACTCGTAACCTTTAGGAGATATCGAGCAGTAGGAAAAACAGTGTTTCAGATGCAGGGACAGCTGATCATAGCTCACTCTCATGATTGCTGGCAAGACTTTGTCTACGACTATTTTCGGGTCAGGCATTTCATCCAACATGGTCTGCCATTCAATTCCACTTCTGTTGAAGCTCAGGATTCTGCCCAGAAGTCAAGCAGCCAAGGGTGAGCCATCACACTTTGCGGCAATCTCCTTGCCAATGCTGACAAGCTCCGGAAAGTTGTCATGGTCTCCTCGAACGAACGCCTGATCTCGCAAGACCTGCCAGTTGCTGTAGTCATCCAGTTTGTCCAAAACAATCCGATCCCGTGCATGCATGTTCCATGTTGCTTGTATATTTCGGGTAGTCATCAAAACCTTGCTCTCAGAACTCCCTGCAGTCAGAGGGATGCGCAATGTATCCCAAAACTGATCGTATTCGTTCCATACGCTGTCCAATACCAACAAGAACTTACTGTTCTCCAACAGAGTCTTCAGACGATCATGAAACAAATCCAATGACCAGGAGGGGCATTCGTCTCCATCGTTCAATGATGTGATAATCTCTTTGATGGTTCTTTTTGCATCGAATTGCTGAGACATATCGACCCATATCCACTTATCGAACATATTCCTCGACTTGGTCTCTTCGAAGACCCTTTGTGCGACCGTTGTCTTTCCAATTCCCCCAACACCTTCAATGGAGATAACTTGAATTTCTCCTGTCCCGGAAGATGACGATGAGTGTAATCCAATGATGTCAAGTATTTCTTTCTCCCGGCCATGGACATTTAATGCACCTGGACGCGTGCGGAAACAATAATTTGTCATCAAGATGGCAAGAATATGCATGGACAGCGTACAATGTCCATTTTCTTTGCAACCTTAATTCATTTGATGACCTAAATGCTGCATAATATCTTGTTCAAAAAACAAACAAGAATGCTTCATCCTTCTAACTCTAAATCAGGAATTCCCAAATTTGATTTCCACACGGAAAGAGAAAATAAAGGTTAATACTTAATTCAAGATATATATATATATATTTTCAAAAATATTTGATCTCATACAAAGTTTTCTATTGAATTTTGTCAATAGTACGAGTTGGACTCGTCAGTTAATAATATTGAAGAACTCAATTTTTATTCTAATAATTTGTAATATTTAAAGTGGAGCCTAAAAGATGATGCATTTATTGTCTTTTTATTCAAAAGACGCACTTTATGATGAAAATGTCCCTTAATGATTTTTTTTTGTATAAAGGGCACATCTATATGAAAAGTACATTTTTTTCATCCATGGAAAAGGACAAGTCTACATTGGATGATACACTTCTTCATTACAAAATAAATCATCCATCGAATCATTTCACTCTATCTTTTTTGTTAATATTATCATATCTCATTGATAAAAAAAATGCATAGTTATATTTTATACTTAATTAATATGATTACCTTTTTCATGTTCACATAGTAATTCATTTGAAAATTTTAGCATACACATTCCAATAATTTATACCTCCTTTTATTTTGCATTAGATGCCTATGAGTTTTCTTTTGTAACAAAAAAAACTATACATATATAACCATAATATATACATATATATATTATTAAGTTAGGAACAAGGGAATATGTAGCAAACATATTCACTTTGATTTGGATTTGAATCATAACCAATGTCATATATACTTTCTACATGCAATGAACAACATATGATGTGTAAATGATCTTTAATGTCGAAGATATACGCTTTTTCAGTGAAATTTTCATGCTTATATCCCTATGGTTGCGTTTGGCTCCCAGGACTTGGGCTAGAACTTGCCCAAGTCCTGATATTTTTTGCCAAACGACCAACATGTGATCGATGTTCTCTATTTTGGAGAACAAAAAATTCAAGCAAGAACTTTTCACAAGTTCTCGCTTTCGGCGTGAACTTTTTTTTTAATCTTCTTTTTTTGACATCTTTTTTTTGCTTTTTTGTTTTTTATTCTTTATTATATTTTAATTACCAAAATATTGCTAATTAATATTTAATATTAATATTATTAAGTAAACTATTTTTATATTAACTTAAATAATAATCAATTATAATATTTTATTTATTAATATATTATCATTTTTCTTATAAAATAATATTTTTAACTTAATATAATATTTTTCGTAAATTATAATATTAATAATATATGGAAATAATAAATTATAATATTATTATTTTTCATAAATTATAATATTCATATCAATACTTTTGTAAATTATAAATTACAATATTAATATAAATATTTTCTAAAATTATTATTTTAACTAATAAAGATATAATATTTTAATTTCTTATACTTTTATATTTCATAAAATAATATATTATATTCTTAATTCTTATTTTTCATCCAAAACACCTACTAAAACTTATCTATTAAATCAACCTTTCAAATTTTCATCATTACACTTTTTCATCCAAACACCACATCTAAACTTATCTATCAAATCAATTAGTTCTCGAGAACTAACGGGAACTCGGAATCCCCATGCCAAACACAGCCTATAAGCACAAAAAAAAACATTCGAAAAATGACTCTACCAAATGAGAAAATTCCAAAACGAAGGCACATATATGTATCAAGTTAAATATGTGACTAAGATGACGGTCGTCGGATGCAGCAAAAACGAATATGCTTTATTTCATCCAATGGTTAATCCGGGAACTCGATGACCCAACCCGACCCGAACCAATTTAGGTCGGGTCGGAATTGGTTCGGGTCAGGTTGGTGATCGGGTAGGATCCGACCCGATCTTTATATTTTTTTATTTATATTAATCTATTTTTTTATTTAATTTATAGGTTTATATGATTAAAATTTTAAGAAATATGAAAATAAGTCATTTAAAATAGAAACAAATAGTAAATAAATAAAATGTTTTTAATGATTTAAAATAAATTTTTTAATATAACTTTATATTAAATAAAGAAGAAAAAACTTTTGGAAAAAAGGAGGTCGGGCTACCCGACCACCCGACCCTCGAGTCTGCTGCCCAAAAGACTATCAAACCGACCCGATCAAAATTTACATCCTCTCGGACAGATAAACATAAAAGAAATGAAATAAAAAAATACTATTTTTGCAACAATAATCACAAGAAAAAAATGGAAACCCATTAAATAAATTAACTATCCTAATACATTTCAAATTATCATAATCCTAATATATAGAAGATGTGTCATCCCATAAAATTAGTATTTAAACTAGCAATCCTAATATGTTTCAAATCATAATATATATAACATTAGATAATATATGTATCCTAATATTATATATATATTAGATATTTATTTAGATCAATAATACTAATTTAGTTCAAATATGTACCTATTAATTTATTTCAAATAATATAATTTAGATATGTCACGGTAATATTACTTATTTTTTATATACCGACGGTTCTAGCCGTTGAAAGTTGCGAGGGTTCATAGAACCGTCGAAACTTTCAGCGGTTAGAACCATCAGAATTTGAATTGATATTATATATTATTTATATTTGTTTCGACGGTTTTGACCGTCAAAATGTAAGATATATTACATTATACATCTAACGTTAATATTTGAATTGGTATATTTTTTTATGTTTCGATTGTTGGAACCGTCAAAAGTTTCGAGGGTTATGTGAACCGTCGAAACTTTCAGCAGTTTGAGCCATCAAAATTTGAATTAATATTTTATATTATTTACCTACGTTTCGACGATTTTGACAATTAAAAATGGACATACCCTCCTCTATAAGTAGCCGACCCTTCTGTTTCGTTTCCGGTTTCCATCCCACTGATATTGTCGACGACCGATCCGCCGCTTCGCTCCGTCGACGATGTCCGATCCCCCCCCCCCCCCACCGCGCTACAATCGGTCTCCACTGTTCACCATCGCCTGATCCGCGGGCTTACCTCTGCAGCCCTTCCGCGCTCCATCAATGCCTGTGAGACCCGCCGCCGCCTGTGCGATCCGTTGCCGCCTGCGCGACCTGCCGCCATCGGAATCGTGTCGATCTGCCACTGCAACCGTTCGGCTCTAGTGCAGGTACGTTCCCCACATCCTTCGGCCACTCCCCTCTGCCCTTGCCCACGTCGTCATTCGATCGGCTGTTCGATCCGACCGCGGCGGCCAGATCCGGCTATAGCAGACTGATCCAGCTGGGGCAGCCAGATCAGGTTCGGCTGCGGCGGCTAGATCAGGTCCAGCCGCAACGGCCAGGTCCAGTCGGATCGGCCTGGTCCGACCGGCCGCGGCAGCTAGAACCGGCTGTTCATTTTCGCAGCTGCCGAATCTGGCCGACGGATACCAGATCCGGATGGCGGCCACTTCCGACGGGGCATGACTTTGTGGAGTTTATTTTTTCTCTCATATACGTTGATGTACTTGCATTTTTCGTACATGACTTTGTTTTCTCGCTTGATAAGCATTGTGAGGTTTCTCCTTTCGACAAGTTCAAAAGTATAAGAATGCAAAAATTGAGTGTTACATAAATCTGGAGACTATATTTTTTGTTGTCTTATGTTTCATTTATGTGCATGTTATTAGAATTCTTTTATTGTCTCTGTCATTCCAAAAGACATAAGTTATTTATTTTTAAGTCATTACTACTTCTATGTTTTGACAAGCAAATATGAATTTTATTTATTGTAGTAATTATGAAATATGTAATATGTTTAAATTCTCTATTTCATATTTCATTCATTAGTTCAAATTTCTTATTTTTTAGTGCAAATATAATTATTTTGTGTTTATGATGTTTCTTTGATATTTTATTTAGAACATTTCTTAGTGATATTTAATATATGAACCTTTTGTAGCAATTATTTATTTAAATTTATTTTACACCCCAATCCCCATTCTTCGTGTCTCTAACTTGAAAAAAGTGTATAGTGTCATGATTAAATAATGATATGCCTCTTATTATGTCATATCTGAACGATCGTCGATGGATGTATAATAGAAATAATTTCGTTGGATGTACAATAAAAATAATTTCGACCGTAGAGGTTTGACACAAGAATTCATAGATAGCATTGAATATTACACTGTCACTCTTTGCAATTCCAACGGTAAGGAATAATTAGGGGTCCTTGTTTGAAATGTGTTAGCACAAAGTTGCAAACGTTAGAGACAATTAAGATTCACTTGTATAGAAAGGGTTTCAAACCAAATTATTGGCAATGGGATGATTTAGGTGTAGGAGCACCATCAACAAGCGTGTCAAATCATGAATTTCATTCTATCGATCCTCATGAAGGATGTACTTCGCGATACGAACAATTACTTTATGACGTTGCTGCAATTGAGTATGGTAACATAGGATTTGAACAGGATGAAGAGATACCAAATCCAAAAGCAGCTGATTTTTTTTGAGTTGCTAAATGCTTCGAGCCAATCTTTATGGCCCGAGTGTGAAAGTCATTCTAAACTATCACTTGCCGTTAGAATGTTGCATCGTGGTTTAAGGATCAATTAACTCCTACTACGTCATTTGTAGGAATTGTAGACGATGATATTATGATATTCATTTTCATTTTAGGTTCATAGTAACCCAATTTCTACTACGTTAGGTCTCCATGATTTGCATGGGGACCGAGTCGAGAGGTTAGAAGTTGGCCGATGTATTTTGTGAATAGTTACAAGTTTCATACTAAAAATTGGTCAAGAGGGAAGAAAATCGTGAATAGTGGCATCTGTGTCAAAGGATCCACCGATGGGGAAAATGAGAGTGACTATTATGGTATTCTCAAAGACATAATCGAGCTAGAATACAATGGAAGTAATAGAGTCATATTATTTGAATGTAATTGGTTTGATTCGAAAGAAAAAAAGGAATGTGAGTTAAAAAAGATTTCAAAATAGTTGAAGTACGTCACAATAGGTGTTATAGACCTTTTGATCCATTTATTATTCCGTCTCCTACAAGGCAGATATATTATGTACCGTATCCAGAGAAGACGAGGGACAAAGCTCAATGGTGGGTTGTAATTAAAACGAAGGCAAGAAGTAGGATAGAAGTTGATGGTGTGTTCCAAGCTGCATTCCAAGATGACTCGCCTACAACGGCGGCAGCAATTGTAAATACCGAGTTAATTGAAGATCTACAAGATTCAGAACAATTATTTGAAGACTTTAATAATGTCGAGGTACAAAATGACGATGAAAACGCAAAAGAAGATGAATTTAAAACTATGTCATCTTCAAAGGATGATGATGATGAATATCAATTATGTAGCAATTCGGATGATGATGAGTGTTGCCATTACTATCTAATGTTACTTTCATGTAATATGAATCATGTTATTACTATCCGTTTTTATAATTTAGACATCTTTTATTCAAATGGTTTATTTAAATTATCATTTGCCAATAAATTTTAGACATAGTTCGCAATGCATGCTGACGATCATTCGGGTCGACAAATGCCTAACGAGGATGGTATATTTCCATATTCATTTCCTTCTCACGAGTGTTTAAAATAATGATCACAAATTTATAAATTAAAAAAAAGGTGAATTAATTTGTTTATTTTGAAAAAGTGCCTCCGGATATTAGGAATTGGTTCTCAAGTTATACCTACAATTCAATTCCTAAAAATGTGACACAAGATGTAGCCGAACGTCAGGTTATTACGATGTAACTATAGTAATTGATGTATGAACTATATTTTTAAAGTGCATTAAATTTTGTTTCATGTAGATGTTTCATTTTGAGAAAGGAAAAAAAAAGGTAAAGGAGAAGGTCGTTCCTAGAGACACTTCTTCAGATAGAGTGTCTAGATCACTCATGGGCATTCGCATGGTTGAATGTCAGTTTCCTCCGCCGGCTCCTTTGTCTCACGCTAATTCAGTAGAGCCCATTGGAGATCTTGATATTGCGGACTTGGAGACACAATTGTCGGAAGAACCTTCAGATGCAGGCTCGTCAAAATGTGGATACAAAGCATACGTACAGCTAGATGGTAATTTAGGATAAGTGCTATTTTATGTTTTTTAGAACGCTTATATTTTGTGATTTTCATTTTCGTAATTTATAATTTTATATTCATAAAAGTTTGTACCGTGAAACTCGCGACTGCTGTAGTTACTAAGGTACTACGACATAGGTATATTGATGCGTAGCTTACATGGAGGGAAGTTCCATATGCCACAAGACAAATGTTATTTACAAAATTTCAGGTATCCTCGGAAGCTAATTTTGGTCATTTAAATTTATTTTCATATTAATTCAATTATTTTTATGTACATGAAGGTTGATGTGTGGTGGGATCCAGAGCATATGGAACAAATGTGGAAGGCTTTCAATTCTCAGTGTCAAAGATATTATCCTCGATGCTTTCAGAAGCTCGAGCTGCGGGAGAATGGCCCAATTGAATCTCTGAGGCTGTTTGGATCGAATTGCCATGGAAGTGGTCTATAGAGGAGTACAAATCTAAATGCAAAAAAGCAAAGACAAGTCGAGAGTCCGACAAGGGAGCCTGCTTGCATTCGGGTGGATGTATATCCACGAACACGATTGCGAAAAGAATGATAAAGTGTTTGAATAAATTATTATATTTTAAAAATATTATACTTTATTTGACATTTTTAATTGTAGGAGAAAAAGACGGGTAGAGCACATACTCAAGATGAATTTTTTTCAGAACTCATCAGAAGAAAATTAAAGAATGAGTTTTATCGTTTGCTCAGGAGACATATGTAAGTAAATAGTTCATAACATAAGATAGTAAATTCGTCATTTTAAATAATATAGTTGATGTATTTTTTTTAAATTTTAGGAGGGCTACAAAATAAGAGAAGTCGAGCACATTACGCAAGCCACGCAGGAGGGGACCACACCGTTGACCCCTTGACAACTTTGGACGGACCGCGTCAAGAAGGGCCGCATTTATGGTCTCGGATCATCTATTAGTAGTGCAGATATTGGATATAGTCGTAAATCGGTATTTGGTTCCCCGAGTCAAGGTATGCAACAAATGTTAATATGTGGAAACAACATTTATCCGATGTCCGACAGGAGATCAGACAGGAGGTTATGCAGGAACTCAGAAAAGAGTTTGAAGAATGTGAGCGACGCATGAAAGATAGAGATGAAGAAAATGATGTGTCAAATGATGCATGGCGAGCTCAACGACGACGACGACGATGTAGTATTGTAGGGATGTTGTGTTGTATTTGACGTTTGGGCATTTGACGTTATGTTGTATTGACATTTGTCGCATTTCAATTTCATTTACTTTAGTTTGGACATTTGAATATAAATTATTTACTTAATTTACTTTTAAATTAATTACTCAAATG
The DNA here is from genome assembly GCA_030549335.1 of Pontederia crassipes. Classification (NCBI taxonomy): domain Eukaryota; kingdom Viridiplantae; phylum Streptophyta; class Magnoliopsida; order Commelinales; family Pontederiaceae; genus Pontederia; species Pontederia crassipes. The sequence continues at coordinate 64,111,278 of CM060198.1, forward strand.
ATTTATTAAAATTTTTTTAATGAATGCTTTTAAAAATATGTTTATTTAAATTTTTTAATAAATTATTTAAATGATTTATTTATGTTTGTGTCAAATTTTTTTTATTTGTTCCGACGGCTCATATCGTCAATAGTATCATATTCGACGATTTTAACTGTCGAACTGTATAAATGGTCGGACCCATCGATAAATATCGACGGTTTTAACCGTCGAAACCTAACGACGGTTTGAGCCATCGAAACCTATCGGTATTATTGATGGCTCAGACTGTCGATGCACTATCGACGGCTACAAGTATCGACAGCTCTATCGATAACTGAAATCGTCTTAACTCTAGGTTGTTCGATGACTCAACCCGACAACTTGACCGTCAAAGATTTCAATGGTTGTGAGGTAACCATCGAAAATAATTTGCGACGCATAGTTTTCGCATTGATGCTATCCGTCGAAAAGGGCCATTTTCGACAATTTTAGTCAAACGGTTGTAACCATCGAAATTTTGTTTTTTTCTTGTAGTGTCTTATCTTGGCAAGAACTAATGACAAGAACCTTTTTTTTAAATTATTAGTGACGCGTGAGTTTGATAAGAACAAAAGTTAATATATAACATATAATATATTATTAAATAGGATTAGTAAGTAAAAAAAAAGATAAATTCTTGCCTTGGCAAGAACTAACCGCAAGAACATTTTTTTTTTAATTTTTATTTCACGTGCGAGTTTGATAAGAACAAAAGTTCTAGTCGAACATTTTTTTTTTTCATCTGTGGTGAACTTGGGCACAACCAATATGTTAGTCATCAACCACAGAAAAAAAAACAGAACTGGTTTTATTTTTCTGAGACAAGAATCAAGATCACTAACTTCTCAAATTGATAGCACTTTGCTAGAGAATGTGTTTGAATGAAAAGGAAAAAAAGAAATACTAGTTAGTCACCATCTTGTCCAAATTATTAAGAAATAACTTATCTTCACTTGATTTTAATTAATTGAGAAAATAGTTTTCCTTTGATATAGCCCCTCCTTCAACTAACCTTTTCTTTTTTTTAATATATATTCGGATATTTCCTTTAAACAGAAATCCACAGGCAGGACCACGCCCCAATTATTGTTCGGATTTCCATCGCTATTTGGGAAGTTTTATTTTAAAGATATTTAATTCTATTTCAAATATTTTCTTTGGTATAACCAAATAAAGCGATTGAACTTTCAGGCAATCTAACATGTTGACCATTTTTTTTTCTTTTGATTTCTAGAAAATAGGAAGCTTCAACACACCTCCAAAATTGGGTCCCTACTCTCTTCAGGAAATTATGCCAATTTCTCTCAGCACACTTACATGGAAGCATCTACTTGTTGGAGTTATCTGAGCAGTAGAAAATTCATAAAATTCCTCAAATAATGATTTGATCTCGTGGTTTTATTGGAAGTTGACATCGCCCTAGCAATAATAAAATAAAATAAAATAGAGGAAGGGAGGGGGGTTGTTTGGAGCAAAGGTTGACTTTGGAATATGGAGATTTAGAATGATATGATTGTGAACTTTTATTCTAATACTTAACACATTAAATATCTTATATGCGCCTAACGAATTTAATGTTCAAACGACAAATAACAAACCCTGCTAACTTAAAAAAAAGTTGTTGATCAAATTGACACAAATAACCTCCTTCTATTTGTTCATCCTCCATCCAACTTCATTGTTTTGATTTTAATATGTACACACATTAAGTTGACCTTGACTTGCAGAAAAGATTAAAATGAATGTCATCATGTCAATGATACATGATCAAGCACTGTAGGAAACGACATTTTCGGCACCAGTTACACAATTTTAATGACAAATATAAAGAACAGAATGCCAATTGATTGAACTATTCTTTTGCCTTGGGATCTAAACCTTTGCTTGTGCGATTTTAGTATAAGTACATTCCGAGGCTAAGAATTGATTCAAATATCAGATAATATTAGTTTACAATGACAAACTTTTTTCCCCTAAAACTATATGATATTGTTGGAATTGTTTAATAAAAAATTAAGAAATCCTAAACTCAATCATCCCATACAATTGTTGAATTATTGCATGAAACACAACAAAGTCAATTACACAAAGCTCACAAAAAATATTGTGTTTATTTTCTGCTGATATTTAACATTATTCACAACATTAATACTTGATTCCAAAAGGCAGTGAATTAAAAGCATTTTGTGACAGGCGAGTTGACATATGAATGAAAATACATAAGCCTACAAAGCAATTTATTTTGGAAGAAAGAAACGAAATAACACACCATTTCAAATGAAAATCTGGGCGGGCCGCTTGGACTGGCACGTGGTCTCCAATCTGACCATGATGGTCCGGGCGGGCGGATTTTTGTCGGGCCAGTTTGACCCGGCACGAGCACAACCAGCATATCGAGTCTGACCCAAGCATGACCATCTGGTTGGCCTTGATTATGCTAGATTGTCCAAAAGACTACTGAACACGATCTCATCCGATCCTAATTTGATGAACATGATATTTTTTAATCTTTTTATTATATAGTAAAATATTTAATCATATATCATAAATTTTATAACCATATTATATGTAAAAATATTTTTATTAGTCTAAATTTTAGTGTTAAAAAATGTGACTAATTTTTTAATATGTTTTTCTAATTTAATACCTAAGAAAAAAATCACCAGCCCGACCGAATATGATTGAGTCGTTGAAGTGTCTTTCAATATCTCGCATGACACAAACTCTCACCGCCCTGGAGACATGGTCAAATCCCTGGATCTATTTGCAACTCTCCTGTTATTGTGATAGCAAGAAACTTTGAAATTGGAGACCCACCCATTGGCCTCCTTAATTTTTTTTAACAGGATAATCTCTATGATATATTTCAATAGATAATCTCTTTTGCTTAAAAAAAAGAAAGAGAAATATTTATTGAAATGCTATTGATTTCAAAAAGCCCTAGTCGACATGTATCTCGAAAGTGCATGTATATTCAACCATCCTCAATCCCTTCACCAATTTTTCATACGTACGTAATATAATAATAAAATTATTAACAAATGCATTAGTCATATCAAATTAAAAAAATAAGATCGTTGATCACACAAGAAATTAACTAAATATAATATTTCTCTATAGATCTATTAGGATAAAGTAAGGGTATTGCACATAAAATACAAGGTAAAAAAAAGAATCAGAAAAAGATAAATTGGGACGAGCTTTGAGGAAGATTGAAGTTGAAGCTAAATGTGCCTACACTACTTTGATAATCAAGTTATAATTAGTGAACAAACATTTTGATTCTTAAGAGATAGATTATGATAATCTAAATTATTAATATCTCTAAAAGAATAAATTAAAGTATCTTAATTTTTGACAAAATAAAAAATAACAAACAACAAGTCAATTATCATATTATCAAAATATTAAGATGTATTAATATGTATTCAAAACTATTTTTCACTCACAAATTGGATAGAATCAATAGACAGCATTATACTTAGTCCTAACGATCAATTATTGAACACACGTTAAATTAAAAAGGAAAGATAAATTATTAGAGGACTATTAAATCTTGAAACTAATCACCACTCAAACATATTCGTAATATGATTTCATAACATAAAGCAATAATAAAAAAGAATTAAAATTAGCATGCATAATAAAAAACTAAAAATATCATCAGCATGCGTAATAATATGATCTAAAAAAGATGTCATCTTAATTTATGAATCTCTTATTACAATTGCTTATGACAGAACAAAGTAAATAATACATAGTTACATAGAAATTATAATTCCCCTGAAAAGTACTTTTTTTTTTGTTTTTGCAACAGATAGTATAATAAAAGAAATTACTACACTATTTGGTATATTTCATCAAACGAACAAAGTAAATAACTTAAAAGTTAAAACCCAAAAAAAGTACTATTTTTTTCGTTTTCTTTTACTTCTGATAAATAACATAATGATAACATTTAAGCTTGGTTCCAGATGGCATGGAATGCATATTATTACAAAGGAATACAAAAACACAACTCCAAATGATAGAATCTAAGCCATTTCTTTCAAAGATGAGAAACGGAATAATGCAGTAGTAAGATGAAGATAATAAGAACTATGAATACATAAAGGCATCTCGACCATTTGCCCCAGTACAAACTCAGGCGCCGCAAACGTGAGATTCTGAAAAAGAAAGGATAAAAGATGAGGTGCAAAACAAAGAAAGTGAGGAGTAGAAACATTCAAGAAACAAAGAGCTCCTAGATTTATTTATAACAAATAGCAGCTAAGATTTGAAATCGTCACAATTACCTTAACATTGATGAGCTTCTTCCATCCTTGTATAGTTTACACCATTTCTTTGGAATGATTGTTCCAGTAAGGGACATTGATGCATCATAATATGAATGGCCCCGAGATTGACGAGCAAATCTGGACACACATCAAGCCTCGGGCAATTCGTTATCTCAAGCTTTCTAAGAGATTTTGGAACAGGGCCGTTACCATCTTGCACTACAAAAAGGGCCTCCAATTTGTTCATGTCTGATATATGTAGCACCTCTAGTGATGGGAATCCAACAACAGGATGATCATCACGGGAACCGAGGGTAGGGATGCTCTTCACTTCATGATATCCCTTGATGTAAAGGTTCTTCAACAGAGGAAGTTTGGCTACACAGGGAAGACTTGCACAGATTCCCGAATTGTAGAGTCTCAGTGCCTCCAAATTTGCAAATGCTCCATCCTCCATCCAAACTGGAAATCCAAATCCTGGATAGTTTCCTATCCAAAGAGACTTGAGACTCTCGTGGGGCCTCAGGCCACTAACCACATCACATGCTGATTCTATCTTCCTGTTGGAGCTCCAGCATAGCATCAGAAAATCTATCTTCTCCTTATCTCTTAAGTTGGCCCAGGAAGCTTCAACCTCATCCGCCACATTTTCCAGCTTGGAGATGCAAAGCTCACCTCGTAGATCATTTAGATTTCCCAGCTGATCTATTCTGCAGTTTTGATCAGGCGAAACACTGAATCTTGAAAGTGTCTGCATATTAGTTAACTTTCCAATGCCAGGAGGCATTGAAGTAAGATTATCAGTGTTTCCATCCCAATTCTCCCAGTCAAGATGTAGGCCAAGATGCCGCAGGATGGTCAGACTACTAATTTCTTTCGGCAATGCCTGAAGCTTGTAACATTCCCCAAGTTCTAGAGTCTCCAGTTTACACAGGCCCCTGACTGTCCGAGGCAAAGTTCTCAACCACGTGCCTCGAAGCCCCAAATACCTTAGATGAATTAAATCGCCAATCGAATCTGGCAACTCCTCTAGTTGGCTGTAGCTCATGTCCAGCACACGTAAACGCTCCAACTTCAGCAAATCTGAAGGAACCTTCGTTATAGCGTGATCATGTTCCTCCGCAGATAAAGTGCATTCATTGTGCAGCATCAGTGTCCTTAGTCTTTTGTTCTTACATATCAGCTTAAGATATTCCAGCTTTTTAGTGCGATAAGATAACAAGGCATAACGTGCACTTGTAGCATCGGAACGACCATGCTGAACGCCATCATTATTCACGCTCATGCATTCAAAACTTGACACAGATTGCGCCAGTTCATGGATCTGGAAAGGCATCTGGTACTTCTGTTTATGCTCTTTGCCACCATGACTAGAATAAAAAAATGACCTCAGAAGCAGATTATCAAAGTGCCTGCGTCCCGTATCTTCGATCCGTACGTTCAGACGAGGCTTGTCATGCTTGAACAGCTCTTCGGCCATCCAAAACTTGACGAGTTCGTCTTCATCGAACTCGTAGCCCTTAGGAAATATTGAACAGTAAGCAAAGCACCGCTTTAGATGCAGGGGCAACTGATCATAGCTCACTCTCAGCGCCGGCAAGATTTTGTCTACGACTTCGCCAGGATCAGGCATTTCATCCAGCATATTCTTCCAGTCTTTCACTGTAGTGTTGTCGCCGCTCAGAAGTATACCCAGATGTTTTGCGGCCAAAGGTGAGCCATCGCACTTCCCTGCAATTTTTTTGCCGATGCTCACGAAATGATTTATTTGCTCCTGGCCTCTTTGAGCGAACGCATGATCTCGCAAGACGCACCACATACTATCATCGTCCAATTTGCCCAAAACCTTTATACACGATGCGTGCATGTACTGTGATGCTCTACGGCTTCGGGTCGTCATCAAAACCCTACTGTCAGAAGGCTCAAAACGTCCTACGACGAGAGGAGCATGCAGAACGTCCCATAAGTGTACATCTTCACTCCAAACATTATTAAGCACCAATAGGAACGTGCTGTTCTCCAAGAGGGCCTTTAGACGATGCTGAAGCGAATCTAGTGATAAGGAGGGGCATTCTTCTTCATTCCTCGTAATTATCTTCTTAATGGTTTTTGTCGCATCAAATCCCGGCGAGAGATCGACCCAAATGCACTTTTCGAACTTCTTCTTTATCCTGGGGTCATCGAAAATGTACTGAGCAATCGTCGTCTTACCGATTCCGGCGGGACCTTCAATGGAAATAACTGGAACGTCCCTTGCTATAAGAAACGATCCATTGAGGAGCCATTCGACGACCTCAGATATCTCTGCGTCCCTGCCGTGCACCTGCACCGCACCTGTATTAAGAAATGTTGCTCTAACGGTTTAAATTTTTAGGAAAAAAATGATTAGCACGTCAATGTCAAATATTAAATATGATATGCTAGAGGCCCAGAGTTCTAAGTCTTATTAAGTTTTTATTATTATTTTTTCTTTGTTGTGCACGTGATGGATCTAATGTTGCTTTTCTTAAGTACTTAAGTTCTTAGAAAAATTAGTTAAGATATTAAATTTAATATAATATTAAAGATCAACAATTCTAATCTTGTTAAACTCTTATTAAAAAATTATATATTTATCTATGTGGTGGGCTAAAATAAATCAAAATTACTCTTTCTAATGACTTTTTTTTTAGAAGTGCCCTTTCTAATGACTTAATCTTTTAAAAAAACTTTTTAGCACATCAAATTTAATAACATGGAATATATGTTTCGGGTATTTTCAACACCCAGACTTTAAATGGAGTTTAGGTGTGGGTCATTAACAGATCTAGATTTTTTTGAGAAAAATTCCACTAAAACTATTTTTCTTTTCTCTCCTACATTATTTATTTTGATAAAATAAAAGGTACTTTATATGATTGCAAAGGCGCAAGCCCGCACGTACTCACAGCGCACCTTTTATTATTAGTTGATTAAATATATTATTTATTTATCAAGTTAAAGTGTCATATCATTTTAAAAGATTTAACGATGTCCTCCCCATTCAAAAGGGGGACGAACCCTCTCCCTGCATTCACATTCGTCGGATGGAGATCTGACGGGCGCTTGTGTGCGGTTAATGGGGTAAAAAAGTTGCCCGTGGAGATTCGAAACCGACTCGAAGTTGAACCCGCCATCGTTGAGATCTTCGATCCCTTCTGATCCCCATCGCGGATCCGGTGGCCTTCTCTCCCTCCGGCGACGTTCTCTCCCTCCGGCGGCGTTCTCTCCCTCTGGCGACATTCTGTCCCTCCGACGTCTGGCTCCCTCTTCCTCTTCGTCAACTCCCTCTAAGTTCTTTCTCCCTCTCTCGCGATATGGCCGCGGCCAGATCGGCCACGTGGTTGGCCGGATTCAGTCAACCGCGAGCTGCGAGCGATCAGATCTGACCGTTCGGCGGACGATCTAGCTACGGGCGGCTAGATCCGGCCAATCACGGCCAGATCGACTGCCGGGCAGTTAGATTCGGCTGCCCGTGAGATCGGCCGTTGCTGGCCCGCGAGATCAGTCGCCCGTCGCATCGAGGTTTAGTGGCTGTCGATGTCGACGCATGGTCTACGTCGTCGTCCCGTGGTCATTGTTGTCGCCACACCATCTTTGCCACCACCGTTGTCGTCGTCGCTAGCACCGTCTTCTTCGATTTTTTGCGCTGAACCAACGCATTTTTTCTCACAATGAATTGAACCGCTCATTTTTCATCTTGAACTGAGCACGAAATTCGTGTCTGTCGGATCTCTATTCGACGGGCGCGAATGGGGGAGGACCCATTAAATCCTTTTAAAAATTCAGAAAATATATGGGTAGATAGCCCGACCGACCACCCATAAAGAGTTCCAGTTATCCGGATCGGATTTTGAACCAGTAAAGTATCTTTGTGGAATGGGTGTACGCAAAAAAAAATAAAAATGACCAGCTTAAAAATTCAATTTTTAATATTTGAATAGATGATTTTTAAATTTATAAATACCACCGGAGGAGTCGAAGCTCTACCTAATAATATTTATAGAATATATTTTTTACATTTTAAATATCTTCAAATATATATAATTAGAACCACTTCATTCAACATACAAATTATGTAAATATATGTTAACAGCAATTATATAAGATATAAATGATGATATTAAGGCATTAACTCTTGTCAACTTAAAAATAAAATGCATCACTTAACATTATTATAAATGGAAAATTAATTAAGAACACAAAGTTAAAAGTCATCTGGACACTTTGATAAGTAATAAAACATATTATTTGTTTAATATATAGGTATTTTCCCTTCTATATTATATTATTTGATAAATTTAAAATTATTTCATATAATTGCACAGACGCAAGCCCACACGAACAGTCAAGTGAAATTATTATTAGTTCAATATTTTATTTAGTTATCAACTTAAGGTAAACTCAAATGAAATTACCATGGCATGATCGTTTAACACTCATGTGGGTACCACCCGTTAATAGTCAAATAATAATTACTTATATAAAAAATAAAGGATAAAAACAAGCGTTTAAAAGAAAGAAAACGAAGTTAGAAGAGATTGGAATTATATTAAGATCAGCGATTTGGACTCAGATTTTACATTTAAAGCACAAATTAACCTTTGAGGCTTTTAATTATAATTATATTAAGGGTTTTAATTAAAATTAAACTAGTACTTAAGCCTATAAATAGAAGCCAAAATCCCCATACTGTTACATATTTGTCTCTCGTTCTTCTCACGCGTGCACACGACTCAACACAAATAAAGCGATAATAATAATAATAATAATAATAATAATAATAATAATAATAATAATAATAATAAATTGCATAAAAAATCTCAACTTTTTTATTTATTCTCAAGTTTATCTTGAACTTTTATTTTTTGCATAAAAAATTACGAATTTTTATTTTATTCTCAAATTTGACATAAACTTATATTTTTGCATAAAAAATTATAAACTTTAATATAAGTCTCAAATCTATTAAAATAAAAGTTTAGATTAGATTTGTGACTGAAATTAAAGTTCATAATTTCTTATGCAAAAATATAATTTTAGGTTAGATTTGAGAACAAAATTAAAGTTCATGAATTTTTATACAAAAAATAAAAGTTTAGGCTAGTTTTGAGAAGAAATCGAAAGTTGAGATTTTTTTATAAAAATTATCCTAATAATAATAATAATAATAATAATAATAATAATAATAATAATAATAATAATAATAATAGTTTGTTGCTGAGTTTATTAATTGCGTAACAAATTTTAAAATATAGTAATAATATATTTCCAAACTTAATAACATATATACTAATATCCCCAAATATGAATGATGATGCCACCGCTGATTAGGGGTGAAAATTAGTTTCGGGTCACATTTTTGGTCCAAAAAAATTTCATGGCTATCTTTGGAATCGATGTTTAAAATTAAAACAATCGTCCTAAAACTATTTTGGAAAAAAATAAAAATCATTATCGATTTTTTAAAACTTTACTTTTATATAATTTATATTTAAAAAATATATAATTAATTAAAGTAATATAAATATATATAATTAAACATCTATATATATATAAGTAGAGGTAATAACATGAGAGTCAAGAACGCGATAAGTGACGAAATATAACGACGAATAAATATATATAATTAAATATATATATATATATATAAGTAGAGGTAAAAGCATGAGAGTCGAGAACGCGACAAGTGGCGGAATATAACGACGACACATGTCAAATAATAATAATTAATATAATTAAAAATTTAAATATTATTTTGGAATTAAAAAATAATATAAAATAAAAATTCAGTTTAAATCTATAAAATAAAACTAATCATAGAAAGTTTGTTACAACATAAGGTAACAATATATACAACTTTTTTTTATCAATTTGAGTCATATAAGATTAAACTTTTTTCTTTCTAGAAGATATTATGTAAGTAAAAAATAATTTGTTACTTTCGGTCTTAAAAAATAATATAAAATAAAAATTAATTTGAGTCAAATTAGTATTAATATTTTCTTTTTTATCCATTTGAGTATATTAAAATAAATTGTTTTCTTTCTAAATGATAGATTATCATGATGACACATGTCAAATAATAATAATTAACATAATTAAGAAGTTTAAATCTTATTTTCGGAATTAAAAAATAAAATAAAATAAAAATTCAGTTTAAATCTAAAAGATAAAACTAATCATAGAAAGCATGCTACATAAGGTAACAATATATAAAACTTTTTTTTTATCAATTTGAGTCATATAAGATTAAACTTTTTTATCAATTTGAGTATGATTAAAATAAATATTATTTTCTTTCTAAAAGATATTATGCAAGTAAAAAATAATTTGTCATTTTCGGAATTTAAAAAATAATATAAAATAAAAATTCAATTTGAGTCAAGTTAAGATTAATCTTTTATTTTTATCCATTTCAGTGTAGTAAAATAAATTATTTTATTTCTAAAAGATATTTTGTAAGTATTTTTTATTTTAAAAAATTAAAAATAATTCAATTTGAGTCAAATTAAGATTAATCTTTCTTCTTTTATCAATTTGAGTATGATTAAAATTAATGATAAATAATCTTATAATAGTATGTTATATAAGGTAAAAAAAGAAAGAAATAATTTGTTATTTTCAGAACTAAAAATTAAAAAAAATAATTTAATTTGAATCAAATTAAGTTTAATATTTCATTTCTATCAATTTGAGTATGATTACAAGTAAAAATAATTCCTATTTAAAAAAACTTGTCATTTTCTAGAATTAAAAAAAAATTTAAAATATAATTATGTTATTTTAGAAATTTTAAAAATATTTTAAAATGTATAATTCAATTTGAGTCATATTAAGATTAAACTTTTCTTTTTATCAATATGAGTATGATTAAAATAAACGTGCTACTAAAATTTTAAATTTATTAAATTGGAGTTCGATTATGTGATAAAAAGGTATGAAATTTTTAAATATATTACATCTATAATAAAAGAATTAATAACATATGAATTAATTAGATAAATATAAAATGGGCTCCACAAAATTACTATATTTTTTCGATTAAGGTCTTAATTTTAATGAGTGAATTTTAATTTATTAAAAACTATCTTAAATCATATTCAAATATTTATTTTTTTATTTATTTTTTTCGAATTGAGTAAAATTTTTCGGGTTACTGGAATTTTTCTTACCCCTACAACCGACTGCCCTCCTCGCGTTGAGACGTTAAACTCAGAATAACATCTTATTCCTTTCAAAATAGGCTGTATTATTTCGCGAAACAAGATTTATCAAGCCAACCATAAATAAATAGTCTAGAAGGAAATATAAAACTATTTTTGTATCTTTGATGGACTCTGCTTATTTTTATTTAAAAAACATTTTATGAAAAACTTTTTACGCAAAATAAAAAGTTCCTATTTAAAAAAAAATGTAACTTCTCTGCAGAACGGCGACGAATCGGCTTACCTTGGAAGGAACCAGTTTGCGGCGCTGGCAGCGGCTTCGGCTTCGGACTCCGCATTGGCGCCTCGTCATCCCCTATGGCGAAGTTTCTTCCGTCGCTGATGATTCCGTCGCATCTCTTCTCGATGTCGTCGATCTCCTCCGAGACCCGCAAGCAGTACCAGCGCCACATGATCCAGTTACGGACGCCATCCTCCGCCTTCCTGGCCTCGAACTCCTCGACGATGTCGTCGAAGTCGAACGCCACGCCGCGGAGCTCGCCGAGGCGGTTTCGGACGTCCTCCCGCACGATGTAGCGCCGCTGCTCGGCGTCCTGCAGCATGAACTTGATGCGCATAGCTCGCCGCTTGATGTTGTCGAGCTTGTCCTCGACAGAAGTGGCGTCGTAGACTCGCGTGAAGAGATTGACCAGACGTTCCACGCCCTTCTCGGCGCCCTTGTCCCACAGCGCGGAGAAGAGTAAGTTGATGATCGCCCACGTCCAGGCCATGTTGCCCAGCGGGGGCAGCAGCGAGACGATGGCCGCCCAGAGTAGGATCGGCATCCGGAGAAGCATCTGGATGAGCGTCCGGAGAATGTGTAACATGGCGGCGGCGATGATAAGATGTGGCTCGAGGAAGAAGAAGAGGTAGGAGTGGAGTGGAGTTGAGTGGAGTGGGAGGAGGAGGAAGGAGTAGAAGAAGGTGGCAGAGGAGAGTGAGGATGAAGACTTAGGCAGTGGAGTCTGAAATAATTGCAGCCAAAACAAATTTCTACAGGAGACGACAAAGGACCACTAGCCAATGACCGGAATTAAAAGCAGGACTCTGTATATGCTCTGCGATTTACACCCAAATTAGATGAAATTTGAAAGTAATATATTATTATGTTTTTATTGTGGATTACGAATTAGTCAGTCATTAGTTTAAATATGACTGAGTAGGCAAAAAAATATATTATACAAATGTTATTGTTCAAGTAGTGACATTGACAATTTGGAGGCGTTATTTTAGAGGTAATTTTTTTTAAATTATTAAGTAATGTTGTATTAAATTACATGGGTCCATCGCATTATCTTGTTCACTTGTGACAGGTAATAGACAATCTGTATTGTTCATGCAATTCACATTGCTTATGAAGTGATAATGCAGATTGGTTATGAGAGGGTAGGCAATCCACATTACCACCTATGTTGCAATTTTTTAAATTTTATTTTTCTTATTTGTCCTTTACAGTTTTATTTAAATAAATTCTAAAACACACTAAATAAATCATAATAATTAAATAAAGTATAAAATTAATCAAATAAATACTATAATTATTATGACTATATTATTATCATATTTTAAAAATATATTAATTATTTTATATATTTTAATTTTATAGGTGAGAATATATATTTGTGATTTAAGTTTATGAAGTTAAAAATAATTTATATATCTAAACATAATTCTTTTTATTAGAAGTATATTAGTAAAAATTATATATTAACTCATAAATTTATATTTTCTTATAAATAACTAATATGAATTGTTAGATAAATTTCTTATGCATACTAAATAAAGTAATGTACATTGCTGATAATTTAACAAGTGATAATCTTTCTAAGAGACAATTTATATTGCTAGGTAATATTGAATAGTAATGCAGTGAGCGCATCTTTAATATAATAGAAGTATGTTAAAGTTGTTGAACGATCGAATTTTGAAATTTCTTATGGAGGGTATGCGATTATTTGTAGAAAATAATGTTCTTTATTGTCCAAATTTCGTAATGATGATTACTAAAATATTTCAAATAGTATTTTTTTGTTAAAAAAATTCTGGAAAGATAGAATGATCTGTCCAGCTTCTTATTACTTAATTAACATCCATTGCGCATCCTTTCTTTCTTCCGTTTCCATCATAGGAACACTAAACTTAGAGGCTTTATTGAAGTTCACAATTTGGTAGAATACGCTTGAAGAATAAATTAATCAAGTACTGACAATCCTAAATACCCATAAGTTTAGGCATAAAAGGTGCATTTTTATGTCCGATAAATGTGACACCTTTAGTGATGCCAGATTAAATTAATTTAATTTATACTTTTCATTGGTGCTAGATAAAATGAGAGAAAAACTATTTCCGTTCAATGGTGAGATAATTTTTGTTAGACTTCCATTGGAGCTTGGGAAGTCTTCTTTGGTCTTATTTTATTCTTTTTAATTACTGTCCTTTAGCAATATTTAATTCAATTTTAAATTTGAATCGTACAATAGCCGGCATTTATATACGCTCAACATCCCATTCACCGTAGAACCAGAGTTCTAGATGCCATGGAGTCAATCGGAAGGTTATTTAATAAACAATATTTATTAAATAAAAAAAATACTTCAACAAAAACAGTGAGCATCAATCACCATCGAATAATTTAACCATTCAGTTATTCAAAACAACTTATTTAACGTCAAGCATCGATAATTTTTCTTCGGCTACAAAGAAAAATAATTTATAGTAAAAAAATCATACTGAAATTATTTGCCTTTGTAAAAGGAATTAGAATGCAACCACATTTTAAGTTTGATTTTTGCTATATCCTCCTAATTTAAGAGGATTTAGCCTCTTAATTGAGTCATAATGGCATAAATATAAATTTGACAATTTTTAAGGGCAATTTAATTTAGTTATTTATTTTTCTTTGAAGAGAGTTCAGGACAATTAATCATGAGATATAATCCAATATGCAATGAGCAAAATATTTTCTACTCCCTTTAAAAAGAGGTTTGAATCTCTCTTATACTCCTCTCCATTCAGCTGCATCCAGCAGTTGTACCAAAAAAAAAAAAAAATGCAGCAAGCACATGCAAGCACATGTCCACAAATGCGACGCTAGCACATAGTGGTAGTAGCCCCTGATTGTGGGAACAGCTCTTTTAACTGATTCCTTCCGTCCGTGACTCCAGTGTACGGGTAGCTGAATTCTATCGCGATGCCATTGGCTTTGATGTAGTTGAAGGCCTTGTCAAGGTCTGCCGGCACTTCCTTTACTCTCCTTGATCTCAATCCAACAGCTCAACTTGTTTCCGGTCTTGATTTTAAGGATATCTTCTAGAACTCTCGTGGTAGCACATGCCCAACACGTGCTTGTTTCTAGGGGTATTCACGGGTCGGGTTCGACCCGACCCGTGAACAAACCCGACCCGACCCGACCAAATTTGGTCGGGTCGGGTCGGGTCCAAAGGATTTGAGAGGGGAAATCCGACCCAACCCGACCCGGTTCGAGTCGGGTCGGGTCGGGGGGTCGGATTATCCGACCACCCAATTTTCTTTTTTTTTTTTAATTTTTTTACTATTTTTATATTTATTTAATATAAAAATATTATTTATATATTTATTTTAAAGCATAAAAATAAAGTTTTAAGCTATTTAATATTATTTCCGTACTTAAAATATTTTATTTCATTTTTTTGAAAAATTTAAATTAAATATAAGCTTAAGTTTAAATAAAAAAAGAAAAAAATTAAAAAAAAAAGAAAAAATCGGGTCAATCGGATCGGGTCGGGTCAACTCGAGTTGGAAAACTCCCACCCGTACCCGACCCGACCCATGGTTGGGTCAGGTTCGGGTCGAGTCAGGTCCGACCCGACCAATGATCCGACCCGACCCAAACTGGTTTGGGTCGGGTCTGGTCATCGGGTTCGCGGGTCGACCCGACCCGCTGAACACTCCTACTTATTTCAACAAGAATATATAGTTATCACTTAGAATAAGATGCATGCCATAATAAAAAAAGACTAGTCATAAGAATATATAGTTTTCAGTGCCCTTGTCGCTTAACCTTTGGCACATTTTTCAAGGTAAAATGCATTATACCTTCCTGCATATTGCCTCCTGGCACCTCGGCTCCTGGATTTATGAAGGAGTCAACTTAGATCAACAGTTCCGAAAAACTTTTTTGTCCCTTTTTGCCTATTGTCTTTGGGAGCTTTGGAATCTTCGTAATAACGCGCACTTTCGAGTTCGGCGTGCAATTGTGGAGTTGGTTTGAAAAAGAGCTTTGGCTGGCTATCATAATTTTGCTGGCACCCACGCACCTGAGGCCCCCTGCCCCTACGATTCGCCTTTGAGAATTCGGTGGGAGCCCTCTCCCCAACACTGGACTATCATGAGCTTAGACGGCTCTCTTGGGCCAGTCGGGGAAGGGGGTATTGGTTATCTTACCTTGACTCACGACGGAACTTTCCTTTTTGCAAACACTAGCATGGCTATGGTGGACTCTGTTCTGAAAATTGAGGCACGGGCTATGCTTTCTGGCCTCCTGAAGTGCAAGGAGCTTGACATGATGCACATCCGGGTCTACTCAGATTCTAAGATGCTCGTGAAGGTCATCAATCGACAACTGCGATGTCCTTGACAAATTGGTGGAATCATCGATGACATCCTTTGCCATTAGCCTCATCACCAGCCCAATCATTGTATCCCACCATAGCAGGAGTGCTAACGGTGCTGCAGGCTATCTCTTACATTTTGGTCGCACCCAATTGCATATAGATAATTTTTTGTTGAACAAACCTCTTCCGGATCTTGTTCATTTTTTATACTCTAGCTCGATTCAAGCTATTACTTAATATCAATGAAATTTCCTTAAAATAATAATAATAAAAAAGACAAGTAAAAAAAAATTAAAAAGTAATTCATACTGGAAGATCCTTGTTGTGTAACAGGAGTGACAGCTCCCTTAGTTCTCTGGTCTACACTGCTTGGTACGTTCTCCACGTCCTGGTAGATGAAGCCACTTATGGCCTCACTAATGTCGACCTTATCATGACGAAGGAAGTCCCCGTTGGGCCTCCCGGCCGGACACCGCAGAAATGATGACCAAAAGCATGACTATCACTAACTCCATCGATGTGTGAATTTGTTGACGATTGCGATAAATGTTGAGAAAGATGAGGATGGTATCGACAACACACCCACGGTTGAATTTATACAATCAAATGGTGCGTCATAAATTTAATAGAATTGAAGTATGCTAAAGTTGTTGAACGATCGAATTTTGAAATTTCCTATGGAGGGTATGCGATTATTTGTAGAAAATAATGTTCTTTATTGTCCAAATTTCGTAATGATGGTTACTAAAATATTTCAAATAGTATTTTTTTGTTAAAAAAATTCTGGAAAGGTAGAATGATCTGTCCAGCTTCTTATTACTTAATCAACATCCATTGCGCATCCTTTCTTTCTTCCGTTTCCATCTTAGGAACACTAAACTTAGAGGCTTTATTGAAGTTGACAATGTGGTAGAATACGCTTGAAGAATAAATTAATCAAGTACTGACAATCCTAAATATATACCCATAAGTTTAGACATAAAAGGTGCATTTTCATGTCCGATAAATGTGACACCTTTAATGATGCCAGATTAAATTAATTTAATTTATACTTTTCGTTTGTGCTAGATAAAATGAGAGAAAAACTATTTCCGTTCAATGGTCAGATAATTTTTATTAGACTTTCAATCAATGTCGTAACAACCGGACTGAACATCGACCCAGAAAAGTCTCCGTTTCAGATCGAACCGATTAGACCGGTCGGACCGAATAAGAATAAAATAATGTAATTATAAAAAATATGTTAAATCAAATCACATATTGTCCATAATCATATAAAATAACATCATAAGTTAAATTTTAAAATTATTACATACTAATTTAGTAGCTACTAAATTTATATTAATATTTAGTAAAATTTTAATGTAAAAATTTCATATAAAAATAAAGTCATGATTACAATATTTGTTGATTACAATATATGTATTATATATTAAATTACAACAAAACAAGAATAAAAAGAAAAATACATAGATAAAATAGTTTAGTATTATAAATAAAAAGTAAGAACAAGTTAATGAATAAAAAGTTTTACAAATAAATAATGATATCAAAAGAGTAAAAGATAAACTTAACTATTGAATGAGGAAAAGAAAGAAGATAATCCCACATTGAGAATACTAAAAAAGTTAGGACAAGACAACTAATATAAAATGGGCTTAAGAGGAAATTCTAGTCCAAAGTAATTAGATTGTTAAAAAAATAAATATTTTATTTGACCGGTTCATCCAAACCGATTTTGGCCGGTTCATCCCGATTTTGACTGGTTCTCATCGGTTTTTGACTGGTTTGAAACGGTTCAAAACAGTCCAATGACACTCCCGATTTTAGGGTGAGCCAGGGATTGTTTTAATGATCGGTCTGATCCGGTCGTGACAACAGTGCTGCCAATGGAGCTTGGGAAGTCATTTTCGGTCTTATTTTATTCCATTTTAATTACTGTCCTTTAGCAATATTTAATTCAATTTTAAATTTGAATCATACAATAGCATGCATTTATATACGCTCAACATCCCGTTCACAGTAGAACCAGAGTTCTAGATGCCATGGAGTCAATCGGAAGGTTATTTAATAAACAATATTTATTAAATAAAAAAATTACTTCAACAAAAACAGTGAGCATCAATCACCATCGAATAATTTAACCATTCAGTTATTCAAAACAACTTATTCAACATCAAGCATCGATAATTTTTCTTCGGCTACAAAGAAAAATAATTGGTATAGTAAAAAAATCATACTGAAATTATTTGCCTTTGTAAAAGGAATTAGAATGCAACCACATTTTAAGTTTGATTTTTTCTATATCCTCCTAATTTAAGAGGATTTAGCCTCTTAATTGAGTCATAGTGGCATAAATATAAATTTGACAATTGTTAATGGCAATTTAATTTAGTTATTTATTTTATTTAGTTATTTATTTTTCTTTGAAGAGAGTTTCAATATGCAATGAGCAAAATATTTTCTACTCCCTTTAAAAAGAGGTTTGAATCTCCCTTATACTCCTCTCTATTCAGCTGCATCCAGAAGTTGTACCAAAAAAAAAAAGTGCAGCAAGCACATGTCCACAAATGCCACGCGAGCACATAGTGGTAGTAGCCGCCCCTGATCGTGGGAACAGCTCTTTTAACTGATTCATTCCGTCCGTGACTCCAGTGTACGGGTAGCTGGATTCTGTCGCGATGCCATTGGCTTTGATGTACCTGAAGGCCTTGTCAAGGTCTGCCGGCACTTCCTTTGCTCTCCTTGATCTCAATCCAACAGCTCGACTACCTTCTAAAGCTGCCGTGGTAGCACATGCCCAACACGTGCTTGTTTCAAGAATATACAATTATCACTTAGAATAAGATGCATGCCATAATAAAAAAAATACTAATCATAAGAATACATAGTTTTTAGTGCCTCTTGTCGCTTAACCTTTGACACCTTTTTCAAGGCAAAATGCATTATGTCTTCCTGTATATTACCTCCTGGCACCTCGGCTCCTGGATCTATGAATGAGTCAACTTGGATCAATAATTTCGAAAAACTTTTTTGTTCCTTTTTGCCTATTGTCTTTGGTAGCTTTGGAATCTTTATAATAACGCACACTTTCGAGTCCGGCGTGCAATCGTGGAGTTGGTTGGAGAAAGAGCTTTGGCTGGCTATCATAATTTTGCTGGCACCCACGCACCTGAGGCTCTCTGCCCCTACGATTCGCCTTCGCGAATCCTATGGGAGCCCTCTCCCCAACACTGACGGCTCTCTTGGGCCAGTCGGGGAAAGGGGCATTGGTTATCTTACCTTGGCTCACGATGAAACTTTCCTTTTTGCAGGCACTAGCAAGCCTATGGTGGATTCCGTTCTAAAAATTGAGGCACGGGCTATGCTTTCTGGCCTCCTGAAGTGCAAGGAGCTCGGCATGATGCACATCCAAGTCTACTCAGATTCTGAGACGCTCGTGAAGGTCATCAATCGACAACTGCGATGTCCTTGGCAAATTGGTGGAATCATCGATGACATCCTTGCCATTAGCCTCATCACCAGCCCAATCATTGTATCCCACCGTAGCAGGAGTGCTAACGGTGCTGCAGACTATCTCTTACATTTTGGTCGCACCCAATTGCATACAAACAATTTTTGGCTGAACAGACCTCCTCCGGGTCTTGTTCATTTTTTGTACTCTAGCTTGATCCGAGCTATTACTTAATATCAATGAAATATTCTTAAAAAAATAACAATAAAAAAGACAAGTAAAAAAAATTAAGAAGTAATTCATACCGCAAGATCCTTGTTGTGTAACAGGAGTGACAGCTCCCTTAGTTCACCAATCTACACTGCTTGGCACGTTCTCCGCGTCCTAGTAAATGAAGCCACTTATGGCCTCACTAATGTTGACCTTATCATGACGAAGGAAGTCCACTACAAGAAAATCGCGATTTTTCGACGGGCAATTTTCGACGGTTCGAAATCCGTCGCAATTTGCGATGGATTTTTCGACGGTTTCATTTCCGACGGATTTTTCGACGGTTATGAATGTCAAAAATAATTTATATTATTATTTATTTTTTCGACGATTAGGAACATCGATATTTCCGACGGATATCCATCCGTCGCAATTTTCGACGATCACGATCGTCGGAAATGAAAAAATAAATTATGTAATTTGTTATATTATTATTTAATTTTTTCGACGAATTTTTTGACGGTCACGATCGTCGGAAATGAAAAATTAAATTATGTATTTTTATATTATTATTTAATTTTTTGACGATTAGGAACGTCGATATTTTCGACGGATATCCATCCGTCGCAATTTCCGACGATCGTAACCGTTGGTAAATGTATAATAACATCATATGAAGAGTATTTTATTAATATAACTAGCGACGGCCCAAACCGTCACAATTACAGACGATTTTGATCATCGGTAAAATAAAAAATAAATATTATATATAACTAAATATATTTTTGACGGTCACAACCGTCGGTAATTTTAAAAATAGTTAATATTTACATTTTCGACGGTCGGAGCCGTCGGTAATTAAAATTTCGTTATCCCATTTTTTTTCCTTTTCCTGCTTTCTCTCATCTTTTTCCCTTATATATAATTCCTCCTCCACTCCTCTCTCTCCCTCTCCCTCTCCCTCTCCCGGCCCGCGAGCACCGGTCGTCCCTCTGTCGCACTGGACGTCGGCGACCCTCCCGCGCCGGCGTCTCTCTTTTTCTCTCTCCGGTCGGAGGCCGTTGTCGGCCGGATCGGCCGCCTGGCGGTCGGATGCGGCGGGAGTCGGCGGCCCGGAACCGACGTCGGCGGCCCGGATCTGGCCCTCAGCGGCCGGATCCGCCGCCTGGTGGCCGGATCGACCAGCTGGTAGCCGGATTTGGCCGCGGCCAGAGCCGGCCGCTAATTTTTTTATATTTAAAAAATTATTTGCGATGGTTGCGACTGCCGAAAGATGACAGTTGCGATCGTCGAAAAGTTGCGACGGTTCGAACCGCCGGCCTTTTTCGGCGGTTGCAACCATCGAAAACTTTCGACGGTTTGAACCGTCGGGATTTTTCCGACGTTCTGACCATCGATATTTTTGACGAATTTTCGACCGTCGCAAATTAATTTGCGACGAGCGTTTTTCCGACGGATCGATTCCGACTGAAAAACTATCGGTAATTGCGTTATCGACGATTTTCGGACTGATTATCGACGGTCCGAACCATCGGTAATCAGCGTTTTTCTGATAGTGGTCCCCGTTGGGCCTCCCGGCCGGACACCGCAGAAATGATGACCAAAAGCATGACTATCACTAACTCCATCGATGTGTGTGAATTTGTTGACGATTGCGATAAATGTTGAGAAAGATGAGGATGGTATGGACAACACACCCACGGTTGAATTTATACTGTCAAAGGGTGCGTCATAAATTAATAGAATAGAAGTATGTTAAAGTTGTTGAACGATCGAATTTTGAAATTTCCTATGGAGGGTATGCGATTATTTGTAGAAAATAATGTTCTTTATTGTCCAAATTTCGTAATGATGGTTACTAAAATATTTCAAATAGTATTTTTTTGTTAAAAAAATTCTGGAAAGATAGAATGATCTGTCCAGCTTCTTATTACTTAATTAACATCCATTGCGCATCCTTTCTTTCTTCCGTTTCCATCATAGGAACACTAAACTTAGAGGCTTTATTGAAGTTCACAATTTGGTAGAATACGCTTGAAGAATAAATTAAACAAGTACTGACAATCCTAAATACCCATAAGTTTAGGCATAAAAGGTGCATTTTCATGTCCGATAAATGTGACACCTTTAATGATGCCAGATTAAATTAATTTAATTTATACTTTTCATTGGTGCTAGATAAAATGAGAGAAAAACTATTTCCGTTCAATGGTGAGATAATTTTTGTTAGACTTCCATTGGAGCTTGGGAAGTCTTCTTTGGTCTTATTTTATTCCATTTTAATTACTGTCCTTTAGCAATATTTAATTCAATTTTAAATTTGAATCGTACAATGGCCGGCATTTATATACGCTCAACATCTCATTTCACCGTGGAGTCAATCAGAAGGTTATTTAACAAACAATATTTATTAAATAAAAAAACACTTCAACAAAAACAGTGAGCATCAATCACCATCGTATAATTTAACCATTCAGTTATTCAAAACAACTTATTCAACATCAAGCATCGATAATTTTTCTTTGGCTACAAAGAAAAATCATTGGTATAGTAAAAAAAATTATTACTGAAATTATTTGCCTTTGTAAAAGGAATTAGAATGCAACCACATTTTAAGTTTGATTTTTGCTATATCCTCCTAATTTAAGAGGATTTAGCCTCTTAATCGGGTAATAATGGCATAAATGTAAATTTGGCAATTTTTGGGGGCAATTTAAAATATATGATATTAGAAGGATGTTTCAGCTAAATTTTTAGAAAGATTTAACGTTTTTCTTTAAGTTTTAATAAATTGCAAACCAACCATTCAGACACTAACACTAGTAAATTTTCATAACTAATTTCCTAATAATCAAATGACATAATTCCCTCAGCAAATTATATTCATATAGTTAAGTTAATGTATACAACTAGATTCCTAGTTGTTATGAAAAGATGGGAGAGAGTCAACACACGAGATTACACATGACATTTACGAGGTTATTCTAAATTGGGCTCCGTCTTCGGGTGACGGCTCTTTGTTATATGGAATATTTGATGAATATAAGAATACGAAATAACTTAGTCGCCATGAAGTTTACATAGGGAACTCCAATACAAAATAAGAAATAAAAATCTTAAAAACATATTTCACCATCCCGTAAGAGATGAACGGCTTCACCGTCCCCACTATCTTAGTACCCGACTAACATAGATGTTTAATTAGGGTTGCAACTAGGTTCAGAGTTCAAGGCTTTATAAATAAATCTTCATCTTGACTTAAATCATTTTCAGAACACAAATATCTTCAATGCTACATTATGCGCCGTCAGTCCCACCTTAGAATTATTACTAAGTATTGATGTTAAACAAATTTAAACAGTGTTGGAACTTGTTATGAGAAATAGACTTGATGAACATATCAACTCAATTATCTTCATGTCAATCTTATTCACCTTGATCATCTTTTTTTATTCTTTCATGATGCACTTGATATTTGGCTAAACATTTACACTCAAGCTCTTATGGTGCATTATAGTATGCTTTTGATGTAATCCGAGATTTCTAACTAGGACTTTCGACCACATGCCTTCCTTGTGCCATCTACTTTGTTTATGTGGTAGATAATGTAACAGATGATTAGAGCGTAGCCTTTCAACTAATGACAGAGCTGCTTAAAGTGAAAACATGATTTGTCATGAATCATTTTCCATTAATTTCTACAACATAGTTTGAATTTGAGTAACCATCAACCAAACACTCTTTATTACTTCTGTAAATGAGGTCAATATCGGATGTTCCTTTCAAACATCGAAAGATTTGTTTCACTGCTTGCAATGCTCTTTTCCTAAATTGTTCATGAACTAACAACACTAATTGCATGAGCAATGTCAGATCTTATACAAACCACAACATACATTAAAATTTCAACTGCACTAACATAAGGAACTTGAAAAATGTACTGCTCCTCTACTTTTGATTTTAGTGCGAAAGCAACATAAAGATGAATATTTGAAACTGATGGAGTATTCAAGGGCTTCGATCCAGACATTCTAAACCTAGATAAATTTTTTTGAATATAACTTTTCTGAGATAAGAAGAGTTTATCCTGTGCGTGATTCTTTAATATTTTTCATCTCCAAAATCTTCTGTGCTACACCAAGGTCCTTCACATCGAATTCTGCATTGATTATCTTCTTCAAATTCTGAATCTTTGTCATGTTCCTAACAACAATGAGCATGTCATCAACATATAAGATAAGATAGATGGTGGATTCATCCTTCACTTCTTGTAGTATACATAGCAAAGGGACTCCGACTGAATTTTTTACTGATCATAAAACTGTCAAACCTCTTGCACTATTGTCTAGAGACTACTTTAGACCATACAAAAATTTCTCCAATATGCAAACTTTATTCTCCTTGCTTGGAATGGAGAATCCCTCTTCCTAACTCATGAGAATATTTTCTTCAATTTTTTCATGAAGGAAGACATTCTTCACATTTGCTCAAGCTCTAAATTTTTATGTATTACAAGAGCATGTAGCACCCTGATAAAAATATATTGAACAAAATGTGAGAATATCTCATTGTAATACACACCTTCTTTCTGACTATAATTTTTAGTAATCAATCATGTTTTGTATCTTGTACCTTTAACTCTTGTAATTCTAGCCTTCGTTTTGAAGATCCACTTGCAACCAACAACTTTTTTTGTCTTTAGACAACTTGACCAAATCCCATGTCTAATTCTTATAAAGAGATTCCATCTCCTTAACAATAATTCATTGTTCAGATTCTGCACATGTGATGGCTTCTCTATAGGAAGACATCTCTAGGGACTCGACCTCTTTAGCTATCTGTAAGGCATATGCAATCATGTCCTCAAAGTCATATCACTTAAGATGACCTACTTCTTTGCGAAAACATCTAACGGTAATTGACTTCTCTTTTGGTTGCTAATAAGACTCTTCATATTTTAATTCTACTTCTTAATGTGATCCTTCAGTATCATCCTCAGTGGGAGTCACTTTAATCTCTATCTGTTTGTTGACACTCTCTTCATCATTCACCTTCAACTGAAATCATTGTTGTTTCATTATGCTTCTAAGGTGGATGACTTTGCGTGTTAAAGGAAACCTGATTCTACAGCCTTTCACTCCTGCACCATATCCTAAGGACACCTCTCTTTGACTCTTGGCTCCAACTTTCTTTTACTAAGATGATAATATCCTGGACAGTAAAAATTTTTTTAGATTAGTATAATCAGCAAAATTTTCTAATCATACATCAGTAGGAGTTTCGAGATCAATCATAGTCGACGGACTTTGATTCATCAAGTAGCAAACTTTGTTAACAGCTTTAGCCAAGAGTGCCCTATTCAAGTCAGCATTAGAGAGCATGCACCTTGCTCTTTTTAGAAGCATCCAGTTCATTTATTCTGCGACTCTATTTTTTTTGTAGAGTATCCTGACAATGTGATGCCTGACAATGCATTCATCTTTGCAAAACTAGTCAAATTTATTTGAACAAAACTCCAAACAGTGCGAAGACATTTCACTTTATTCGAAGTCTGATTTTTCACCAAAACCTTCCACTACTTCAGAACTTTGAATGGCTCACTCTTGTACTTCATCAAGAATAATCAAGCCATTCTCGAGTAGTCATCAATCATGAATAGGAAGTACGCATCACCTCCGAATGATGGAACATGAGAGGAACTCACAACAATCATCATGAATGTAGTCAAGTGCTCGTCTTCGTCTTGTGCACTGCTTTGCCAAATTAAGACTTTTGTTATTTGCCTAATACACAATGTTTATAGAAATTGATTTCAGATATTTTCTTATCTCTCAAAAGGCCTCGTTTGTTAAGAATATTCATTCCCTTCTGACTCATATGTCCAAGCCGCATGTGTCGCAGCTTGGACTTTTTTGATTCAAAATATTCATTCCCTTTTGACTCTTCTTTTGGTTGCTCATAAGACTATATTTTGGTTCTATTTCTTAATGTGATCCTTCAGTATCATCCTCAGCGGGAGTCACTTTAATCTCTATCTATTTGTTGGCACTCTCTTCATCCTTCACCTTCAACTGAAAGCATTATTGCTTCATTATGTTTCTATTGTGAATGATTTTGCGTGTTAAAGGAGACTAGATTCTGCAGCCCTTCACTCCTACAACATATCCTAAGAACAACTCTCTTTGACTCTTGGCTCCAACTTTCTTTTACTAAGATGATAATATGTTGGGCAATAAAAAAACTTTTAGATTAGTATAATCAGTAAAATTTTCTAATCATACATCAGTAGGAGTTTCGAGATCAATCATAGTCGACGGACTTTGATTCATCAAGTAGCAAACTTTGTTAATAGCTTTAGCCAAGAGTGCCCTATTCAAGTCAACATTAGAGAGCATGCACATTGCTCTCTCTAGAAGCGTCCAGTTCATTCATTCTGCCATTTTATTTTGTTGTGGAGTATCCTGACAATGTGATGCCTGACAATGCCTTCATCTTTGCAAAACTAGTCTAATTTATCTGAACAAAACTCCCGACAATGCAAAGACATTTCACTTTCTTCGAAGTCTGATTTTCCATCAAAACTTTCCACTACTTGAGAACCTTAAATGACTCACTCTCGTGCTTCATCAAGAATAATCAAGTCATTCTCGAGTAGTCATCAATCACGAATAGGAAGTACGTAACACCTCCGAATGATGGAACATGAGAGGAACTCAACAATCAGCATGAATGTAGTCAAGTGCTCGCCTTCGTCCTATGCGCTGCTTTGTCAAATTGAGACTTTCGTTATTTGCCTAATACACAATGCTTATAGAAATTGATTTCAAATATTTTCTTATCTTTCAAAAGGCCTCACTTGCTAAGTTCATTCCCTTCTAACTCATATGTCCAAACCGCATGTGCCACAGCTTGAACTTTTCTAATTCAGATGAATTGGCTACTTCAGTAACACCTAGCTGTCTTGTCTTATAATATGTACAAGGTATGACTCTCTTAAGAACTATCATGACCATGAGGATGCCTCTAGTAGCATTGTTATGATAACAATTATAGTTCAAGACAAGGCAATTAAAGCCATTGACTATAGCTCAAGGAACATCCGAGATGTTCAATTTTATAATACCATTTCGTAAAGACCATCTAAGGAGAGGATGTTGCTAGCATAAATGCAGAGAGAATAAAAGAAAAGGAGTTCACTGTAACGACGACATGTAAAACTTGAGTAGTAACAAAAAGAAAAGTGACTTGGCACTATGTTCTTTCCAGGCAACAATGATGCCGCCTGATGCCTCAGTGCTGGATTGGAAGATTCCCTGCAGAGCCCAAACATCGGATCATGATGTTCAACCTTTGTTCATTAGAGTGGGACTTGACCAAAGTCACAACGTCAGGGTAGTGCGGCTTCATAACACTTTTTCGTGAAACACTTTAGTTTCATAGCAAGATCTTCATAATGTCGATTTGTCGACACTGGGTGAAACTTCCGACATCGAGGCAGCCTGAAAGAGGAGAGATTTTGATGAAATGTTAGAAACTTTAACAATTTGAGCTTACCTCAAGGCAAATTTTTGCCTTTGGGCCCAGACTTGGGAGGATAGAACGTTGTAGCACATGAGACTAGCATCCCTTTTTTCTTCTCTGAGCGTGTGGGTGTTAGGAGATTCGTTGTTCTTCTTCGTATGAGTCCGTGTCAGAAGAATGCTTCTACTGGGTGAGGAGGCGGGATAAAACTTTCCATAATTTAATTCACAAGATTCTCATGCCAGGAGAGGTCGTGCGCCGAGCAAGGGGAGGTGGGACGGAGAGGGCCTGGCAGTCATCGACGGGAGGGGTCGTGCACCGAGCAGGGGGAGGTGGGACGGAGGGGGCCCGACAATTGTCGGGGACAAGCAGCAGCACTAGTTCGCTTGCTAGGCATTATAAAAAAAAATACTACACTACCAATAAGGATTGGAATGGAGTGATAACAGTTCCTCCTCGTTTAAGCAGAGGTCTTGAGTTCAAATTTCTATCAATGCAGAAAATTTTTATTGGGAGCATCATATGTCACTGTCAGGCACGCGATCCGAAGCGATCTTACAAAATCTGTAATCAATGCGCTCAGTAGTGTCGTGAGTTGGATAGTCAGCACCGGATACCGATGATTGACTATGAAAAAAAAAACAAATACTACACTCTTTGGCATATTTCATTAGACGAACAAAGTAAATAATTTAAAGCCCACAAAGTTACAGCTTTGTATCCTCCCTGCTGATACTTAAATAATAGTTACAATAAAGCTTGGTTCAGATGACAGGGAATGCAAATTATACCAAAAGAAAAATGAAGTATAACTCCAAATGGTATACATTCAAGCTTTTTCTTTCAAAAAATGAAGAAATCGAAGAATGTAGTGGTACGTTGAGGATAGTAAGAATTTCTAGAGTTTTTTAATACCTCTGTCGTGTTTTCCGTGTTCAGAGTTATTTTTATCAAAAGCATATTTTGCAAACAAATGGTTTTCAATGCTAATGGAAATATTGTAATGTATCAAATATCATTCAACATTTGCAAACATGATATGTTTTCCAAAAGATGAACAAATGTATTGTATAGAGTAATCACAACAAAAAATAAGACAAATGATTTTATTTATCAATTTCGACAAGTGTTTCTTATTTTTTAAATTATTTAATCAATATTATTATGATGTTATTATGCAATAAGAAAATTGAATGCTTTCTTCTATTTTGGTGTACAATTAAATGAGTAATTTTTTGCATTATTTTCTAATATAATTCAGAACTAACTATAAAGTTTGCTAAAGAATTTTATAAAGAAAACTGTTGTTCCATTTACAATATTAGTTATTATAAAAAGATAATTTTTTCCAAAGAAATTACAAAGAAAAAAATGTTTTTTATTACTATTATTATTTACATCATGTTTATAAATAGATTTTTCTGCAAGAAAATATTCTTAATGCTAATAAAAATATTGTAAATTGAATAAATTATCATAAACCATTTGAAAATAAGACATTTGAAAATAATAACATATATAAAATACACAAAATAAATTTTAAAATAATTCAAATATTATAATAACAATTTTTATGTGTGTATTAAAAAATAAATATTAATTGTAAATTACATAAAATTGCTGAAAGCGGAAGGACTCTCTATTTGGCGTACAAGCGGCATGTGTGCAGCTTACTTCACATTGCATCTTCGAGTAACGAAGATTTCTAATAAATTTGGAATTTAATTAGTCCAATTAATTTGGAGTGGCACGGTATTTATTGATCTGATGGAGGTTGAGTCAGTTGAGGTCGGTTGAGTCGGACCCGACTTGACGTAATCTTGGTTGGGCCGATCCGATTTGATCACAACCGAATGATGAGTCAGATGGAGTACAATTTGAATCAAGTCAACTTGATTCGATTCGATGATTTAATTTTTTATTTTAAAAAAAATATTAAAATGAACTATTTGAAGTATATAAATATTTAAATATTTGAATTTTTATGTTTTAAAATAAATATTAATAATATTATTATATTTAATAATATAAAATAAAAAAATAATTTTAAAAAATATTAATGAGGTGACTTAGCCACATGACCCAATCTAATTGAGTCAGATTGGATTAAATTTGCTCATTGAGCAGCTTCATCCGGACACCGGACTTAACTCGATCAAATTTGATCCGACAAAATTATTCAGATTAGATTTATTCACTAGTCAAATTAATTTGATTGGATTCGAGTCATCGGACCAAACTCAATCCGACATTATCAACTCTTTGAATAAAAAGATAACACGAAATTAAGGACCAAGATAGTTTTTTTGGGACAGCCATTATCTAACCACTTTTTTTTTCGTCATATTACTCTGACTCGCTGAAACGCAATGCTCATCTCAAGTCTCATGGCACTTGGTGACAGTAATATGCAACACAAAGATGAGTCCAATAAACAGTCAACAGTAATCTGAAAGCAGACGAGCCATCATAGAGTAATACTTGTAATACTTGTTGGCATTATTGCTTATGAGTCATGACAGAACAAAGTAGATTGACTACATGGTGACAAATAAATTATAATTCCCACAAAAAGTACGAATTTCTTTTTTTTGTTTTCCTTTCAACAGATAGCATCATGAAAGAAATACAACACTTATTTCATCAAACGAACAAAGTAAATAACTTAAGTCCCAAAAAAGTACAATTTTTTTGTCTTCTTTTCCTTCTGATATATAACATAATGGTAACATTTTGTTCCAGATGGCAGGGAATGCAAATTATTACAAACAAATGCGAAAACATAACTCCAAATGATACACATCTGAGCCATTTCTTTCATAAATGAGGATTCGAAAAATGCAGTAGCAAGTTGAGGAAATTAAGGACTATGAATGCATAAGGACATCTCGACCATTTGCCCCAGTACAAACTCAAGCGCCGCAAACGAGAAAGATTCTGATAATTTGATAAAAAAAAAGGATAAAGTGAGGGGTAGAAATATTAATACAAGAAATAAAGAGTTTCCAAATTTATTTGTAACAAGTAGCAGCTATGATTTGGAATCGTCACAATTACCTTAATGCTGATGCGCTTCTTCCATCCTTGTATAGTTTAAACCATTTGTTTGGAATAATTGTTCCAGT
This sequence comes from Pontederia crassipes, assembly GCA_030549335.1. Taxonomy (NCBI): domain Eukaryota; kingdom Viridiplantae; phylum Streptophyta; class Magnoliopsida; order Commelinales; family Pontederiaceae; genus Pontederia; species Pontederia crassipes. The sequence goes on from CM060198.1 coordinate 64,141,704, forward strand.
AAGGGACATTGATATATCATAACAATGATTCTTTGACCGGCAGATGGATCTGGGAACACATCAAGCCTCGGGCAATTCCTTATCTCAAGCTCTCTAAGAGATTCTGGAACAGAACCGTTATCATCTTGCACTACAAAAATGGCTTCCAAACTGTTCATGTCTGATATATGTAGCACCTCTAGTGATGGGAATCCAACAATAGGATGATCATCACGGGGACCGAGGGTAGGGATGCTCTTCACTTCATGATATCCCTTGATGTAAAGGTTCTTCAGCCGAGGAAGTTTGGCTACACAGGGAAGACTTGCACAGCTTCCCGAATTGTAGAGTCTCAGTGCCTCCAAATTTGCAAATGCTCCATCCTCCATCCAAACCGGAAATCCAAACCCTGGATAGTTTCCTATCCAAAGAGACTTGAGACTCTCGTGGGGCCTCAGGCCATTAACCACATGACATGCTGATTCTGTCTTCCTGTCGGAGCTCCAGCATAGCATCAGAAAATCTTTCGCCTTATCCCTTAAGTTGGCCCTGGAAGCTTCATCCTTACCCGCCACGTTTTCCAGCTTGGAGATGCAAAGCTCACCTCGTAGACCATTTAGATCTCCCAGCTGATCTATTCCGCAGTTTTCATCAGACGCAACAGTAAATCTTGAAAGTGTCTGCAAATTAGTTAATTTTCCAATGTCAGGAGGCATTGAAGTAAGATTATCAGTGTTTCCATCCCAATTCTCCCAGTCAAGATGTAGGCCAAGATGCCGCAGGATGGTCAGACTACTAATTTCTTTCGGCAATGCCTGAAGCTTGTAACATTCCCCAAGTTCTAAAGTCTCCAGTTTACACAGGCCCCTGACTGTCCGAGGTAAAGTTCTCAACCACGTGCCTCGAAGCCCCAAATACCTTAGATGAATTAAATCGCCAATCGAATCTGGCAACTCCTCGATTTGGCTGTAGCTCATGTCCAGCACACGTAAACGCTCCAACTTCAGCAAATCTGAAGGAACCTTCGTTATAGCGTGATCATGTTCCTCCGCAGATAAAGTGCATTCATTGTGCAGCATCAGTGTCCTTAGTCTTTTGTTCTTACATATCAGCTTAAGATATTCCAGCTTTTTAGTGCGATAAGATAACAAGGCATAACGTGCTCTTGTAGCATCGGAACGACCATTCTGAACGCCATCATTATTCACGCTCATGCATTCAAAACTTGACACAGATTGCGCCAGTTCATGGATCTGGAAAGGCATCTGGTATTTCTGTTTATGCTCTTTGCCACCATGACTAGAATAAAAAAATGACCTCCGAAGCAGATCATCAAAGTGCCTGCGTCCCGTATCTTCGATCCGTACGTTCAGACGAGGCTTGTCATGCTTGAACAGCTCTTCGGCCTTCCAAAACTTGACGAGCTCGTCTTCATCGAACTCGTAGCCCTTAGGAAATATTGAACAGTAAGCAAAGCACCGCTTTAGATGCAGGGGCAACTGATCATAGCTCACTCTCAGCGCCGGCAAGATTTTGTCTACGACTTGGATCAGGCATTTGATCCAACACATTCGTCCAGTTTTCTACTGTGGTGTTGTTGCCACTCAGCATTATACCCAGATGTTTTCCAACCAAAGGTGAGCCATCGCACTTCCCTGCAATTTGTGTGCCAACGCTCACGAAATCATTTATTTGCTCCTGGTCTCTTTGAGCGAATGCATGGTCTCGCAAAACTCACCGCATGATAGGAAAATTTGATAAGAGGAAGGTACATTATTTACTCATGTTTACTTTTGAGATTAGGGCTACGTCCTGCAAAAAGATTCTACTATATCGTTTGGTTTATAGCCGCCACGCAAATTACATCTGAAAATAAATTATAAGTCTTCTCCAAACTAGTTTAAAACTCGAATAAAACAGAGAAAAAACCTAATTCGAATCACACGGGTCGACTAAACAAAAGTCCAAGCCCGAACCCCCGCCCGCTCACCGGCGAGCGGGACCGCCGTTAGGGGGCGGGGCTCCCGAACCTCTCCTTTTGTTTGTACGCCAACAACACAAGTAATTGTGTAATATTCAGATTCTCCTAAGCTCACGTGGACGAACTCGGTGTGAGAAACAAGGGGTCCTGAAGTATTCACCAACTCCAACATTCTCACACTTGGTGGATACTTCACACCAATGAGAACCTTGCCAACAACATTCTTTTTCAATCCGACAGCAGTAGAGCACCACTCGAACTTTGCATTGCTTTAGTCAGAAAATCAGAACTATTCTCTTTTGTATCAACCTTTTCAAGATGAACATCTTTCTTTTCCACCTTTTATCGAATGAAATGGTATTGGATGTTAATATGCTTTGTGCGTGAGTAAAATGTAGGATTCTTAGCTAACTGAATAGCACATTGATTATCACATCTCACCTCTATGACACATTGCTCAAATCCGAACTTCAAGCACAACCGTCATAGCCATATGACCTCTTTTGTAGCATGAGTAAGAGCCATATATTCTGCTTCTGTAGAAGAAAGTGTTACCACGCTTTATCTCTTTCTCATTCAACTTAGTGCAGTCCCAAATAATATAACAACATATCCGTTAGTGGACCGTCTACTATCAATATCTCCACCCCAATCAGCATCTACCTGACCTATAATATCAAGCATCTTTCCTTTTCCTGTACCTTCAAAACACAACAAAAAATCTAAAATTCCACGAAGATACTTGAAAACTCTCTTGATAGCATTTTAGTATTTCCTGCCTGGGTTAGACATATACCGACCCAAGACTCTCACTGCTTAGACTATATCTGGACGCGTGCACATCATGACATACATCAAGATGCCCACTGCACTTGCATATGGCACACGGTTCATCTCTTCGACTTCTTCATCCGTCTTCGGGCATTGCTCTCCAGAAAGTTTGGTTCTTAAAGATATAGGAGTATCCATTGGCTTGCAGTCTGACATGTTAAATTTCTTTAACATTTCTTTTATGTACTTCTCATATCCTAGTCACAACTTTCGCTCCTGGCGATCCCTTCTAATCTGCATATTCAAATTAAAATTCGTCGGTACTAAGCCTTTCATCTTAAACTTCTTGGCCAACAAACTCTTCATTGAAAACAACATCTTCATGTTGTTTCCAATCAATAATATATCACCCACATACAGTGTAAGAATGACAAATTGATCGTCAACTCTATTTACTTAAACACAATGATCAGAATCTGAACGTACAAACTTGAGTTTGAGCATGTATGTATCAAACTTCTGGTACCACATCATTGGCGACTACTTCAATCCATACAAAGACTTCTTCAATTTGCACAGCAGATTTTTTTTACCTTGAACTTCAAAACCTTCTGTTTGCCTCATATATATCTCTTCCTCCAAGTCCCTATGAAGGAAGGTCATCTTCACATTCATCTGCTCTACTTCAAGATTATACGCTGCTGTAGAGATAGAACAAATCTAATTGAATTCATTTTCTCCACGGGAGAAAAAATCTCATCATAGTCGACTCCCTCAATCTGAGAGTACCCTTTAGCTACCAATCTCGCCTTGTACTTCTCTATAGACCCATCCGATTTTAATTTTCGCTTGAACATTCATTTACAACCAATTGCCTTTTTATCCTTAGGCAATTTACACAAGCTCCATGTTTCATTCTTATCCAGTGACCGCATCTCATCTGTCATAGCAAGCTCCACTGATTTGCATCATCCATAGACCTTGCATCTTTTACAAAACTAGGTTCTTCTCCGATGATGCTCAAAGCATGAAACGAACTCAGAGCACTAAGAAAGTATCTAAGAGGTTCTCTTCTTTCTCGTGTCGATCTCTTGATAACTGGTATGGTACCAACATCTGGGTCTTCATCTGAATCTGCATCTTCAAATTCATTAACCGAGTCCTCTTGATCAGATTCTATAATAGACTCAAATGAAATATCATGTGCAACCACCTCTACAGCTTCATAATCAGAATTTTCTTCAAACACTACAACTTTCTTGGATTCATCATTTTTCTGAACCTCAACTTGGGATTGTGTTTCATGAAAAACAACATCCCTAATGTATATGATAGTCCTTGTTCTTGGATTTCACAGTTTATAGCCCTTGACTCCTTCCTTGTATCCGACAAATATGTTCTTCTCAAACTTACTGTCAAGCTTACCTCGCTTTTCCTTTGGTATATGAACATATCCGTCACATCCGAACACTCGAACATGAGACAAACTTGACTTCTTCCCAAACATTGCCTCATAAGGCATTTGATCCTTCACTGATGAGGTTTGTGAGCAGTTCTTCAGATAGTTTATTGTGGCTACAGCTTTCGTCCAAAATTCTTGTCCCAGTCCAGCCCAACTCAGCATATATCTAGCATTCTCTATGAGTGACCGATTTAACCTTTCAGCTACTCCATTTTGCTCATGTGTATATGGAGTTATCTTCTGCCTTGCAATATCATTGTCCAAGCGTAACTGTTCAAATTTATCTGAACAAAATTCACCTCCATTATCTGTTAAAAGGACCTTGATCTTGCTGCTCAATTGGTTTTCCACCAAAACTTTAAATTTTCGAAACTTATCGAATACATCCTATTTATTTTTGATAAAATAAATTCAACTATATCTCAAAAAATCATCTTTGAAAGAGACATAGTACCTGGACCCTCCAATAGATGGAGTCGGGAGTTGGTCCAAAGATATCATTATGGATCAGTTCGAGAATCTTCGTTGCTCTTGAATATGTGTGTTGAAAATTGACTCGATTCTATTTTCCATGGAAGCAATGTTCACAGAACCCGAAGCCCATAGAACAATGTGAAACTCCTTCTACCATCTGACTTGATGCTATGGTAGAGAGTTCTTTTTCACTGATATGATTTAGTCTCTGATGTCACAACATAGATGTATTGACTTCATCTTCTTTGACCTCTTCAGAAATAAATCTGTAGTCCATAAATATAGTCTCTCCGAACAATTTGTACAATGTGCCATAGCGAATCCCTCGTGCAATCACAATAGATCCTCTGATCATCTTGCACGAATCCTTGTCGCAACTAAAGGTAACACCCGAATCAGCCATTGTACCAACAAATAACAAACTCCTACTCATAAGTGGTATATGCATCACATCTGGTAGAGTCTTCACCATGCCATCACTCATCCTCAACTTTACCCTGTCACGTCCAATAATCTGAACCGTAATATCATCTCCGAACATGACATCTCCACCATTATACTCCTCATATTTACAAAATCAGTGTCTATGAGAATTCATGTGGTACGAAACACCAGTATCGATGAGACAGACATTTTTATCTGACTGTGTCATACATGCAGAAGCCAGATACATATCTCCTGCTTCAACCTCTTTTTTGTCCGAGGTTGACTCAGCTTCTTTCTTGTGAACTGACTTGTTTTTGCAATCCCTCTTGAGATGGCCCCACTCTTGACATCTTCAGCATTGCACCTTCTTATTTCTACTCTTCGAATGCCCACGAGATTTGGATCTAGACCCTCTCTAATTTTAAGTCCTTTCTGATTGCCTTCCTTTAGCCGCCAGCGCCTCTTTATCAGAACTTGTCGATCTCTTTCTTCGTGTTTCCTCTGATAACAAGGTAGCACATACACTTTCATACGAAAGTTCTTTATCCCCGCCGCCAATCACGACATTCAGATTGTCCCATGAATCTGACAGCGAATAAAGCAATATTATTGCTTTATCATCATCTTGAAACTTAACACCGATTGATACAAGTTGACTGATCACCGTGTTAAAGTTATAAAAATGTGTAGAGAACGAGTCACCCTCATACATCCGAAGATTGTAGAGTTTCTTCCTCAAAAATAACTTGTTAACTAGTAACTTACTTTGATATAGGAATCTCAACTTCCTCCACAGATCTCTGGCTCTATGTTCGCTCATCACATTCGTAAGAATTGAATCCGCGAGATAAAGTTGAACCAAACTCTTCGTCTTTCTATCAATCCGATCCCACTTTTCAATCGCCTTTAGATCTGCTTGACTGGAGGAAGCCCCATCCGTGACTTTCGCCGACTCCATGCGTGGCCTCTCCTTCTCGATTGCCGCACAAATATCTCGATCACAGAGGAGATCCTTCATCTTCATTTTTCAAAAATCAAATCGTGTTTCATAAAATTTTTCTATCTCAATTTGGGATCCTTCTGACACCTCGAATAAACCCTAACTTCTCGTACAACCTGTGCTCTGATACCAATTGATGAAAAAATTCGAGAACATGAAGAGAAGATCGCAAAAGTGATTACAGAAAAATAGAGGAGGCACACGATTTATCCAGGTTCACCCTTGAGATTAGGGTTACGTCCTGCAAAGAGGTTTCACTATATCGTTTGGTTTACAGCCGCCACGTAGATTATATTTGAAAATAAGTTATAAATAAGCCTCTCCCAAACAGGTTCAAAACCCGAACAAAATAGAAAAAAACCTAATTCAAACCACACGGGCCGACTAAACAAAAGTCCAAGCTCGAACCCCCGCTCGCTCACCGGCGAGTGGGACCATCGTCGGGGAGGGGGCCCTCGAACCCCCTCTTTTGTCCGTACGTCAGCAGCATAGGTAATTGTGTAATACTCAGATTCCCCTAAGCTCATGTGGGCGAACTCGGTGTGAGAAATAAGGGGTCTTGAAGTATTCACCAACTCCAACATCATCTTCCAAATTATCCAAAATCTTTGTATGCGATGCGTGCAAGTACTGTGATGCTTTATGGTGTTGGGTCGTCATCAAAACTCTACCGCCGGAAGGCTCAGAACGTCCCTCGACGAGATGAACATGCACTACGTCCCATAAGTGTTCATTGTTAAATTTGATGTGCTAATTAATTTTCCTAAAAGCTTAAGTCCTTAAGAAGAACAACATCATTGCTTTTATATTCTTAACACTCCCCCTTACTGATAACTTTTTGGTCTAGTTCAAACTTAACACATGGATAATAAAGGAAGAAAATATTTTTTTAATAAGAGCTTAACGAGGTTCGAACTCTTGACCTCTGATTTTGATACTATGTTAAATTTAATATGCTAACCAATTTTTCTAAAAGTTTAACCCGTTAGGAAGAATAATAGAAAAGTGCTGAAGCTAGTGACAAGGAATGGCATTCTTCTTCATTCCTCAGGCTTGTAATTATCTTCTTAATGATTTTTGTCGCATCTAATCCTGGCGAGAGATCGACCCAAATCCGCTTTTGGAACTTATTCTTTATCCTTGAATCATCGAAAATGTACTGAGCAATGGTCGTCTTACCGATTCCGGCCGGACCTTCAATGGAAATAACTGGAACGTTCCGTGCTCTAAGAAACGGTTTATTAAAGAGCCATTGAACGACCTCAGATATTTCTGCGTTCCTGCCGTGCACCTGCAATGTACAATATTATGTTTGCAACAGTCTTAGACTCTTATGAACATGCAGACTTTAAAAAAAGGAGTTTAGCAGCTGGGGTTATTAGGTCTAGATATTTTTTTAAGGAAAATTCCACCGAAAGTATTTTTTTTATCTTCTCTCTTACATTATTTGATAGAATATATGTTGTTTTATATCCTTGCGCCTAGGGGTAAAATTGGTGCAGCTAGGGTGGATTTTCGGGTGATTTTTTTGACGTAAAGAGATGTTTTACTATTTTAAAAATTCTTTAAGATTTTTTCGAATCTAAAATAAACTTAAATTTTTTTGTGTCGGATGGGATCTACACCCCTACTTGCGCCTGGGCAAATATAAGTTATTAATTAAATATATGTTTTTTTTTGTTTATTTATTTATCAACTTAAAGGGTAAACTCAAATGAAATTACCATGAACATTTTAAATTACAGAAAATTATATGGGTCAGACCCACACCCGTAAACAGTCTAGGCATCCGAGACATGAATTAGGCCACTAAATTTCGGATTTACAAGTAAAGGTGAAGTTTAAAAATTAACTTGATCAACATAAAAATTTCTACTTTTTACTATTTGAAAAGAAATTACGTGATTTGTAAATTTAAAAACACCAATTTAGTCCCCCTACCTAATCTATATTTCGCTGTATAACAAAAAGTTACTTTTACACAGGGTCCATCTGATGATTCTGACGTGCCGCGTGCTAAAAATTATGGCACATAAAAGTCATATACTCTTTTTACCCTTATAATATATATATATATATATATATATATATTTTAATATCTTCAAATATTCATAATTAAAATTACTTCATTCAAAATATAAATTATGTAGTATATGTTAACAACAATTGTGTAAGATATATTACATTAAAACATAAAAAAGTCTTGACAACTTACGGACTAAAATATGTTCCTTATCATTATTATAAATGCAAAATTATTAAAATACAAGGTTAAAAGGTCATTTAGAAATTTTGATATTTATTTAGATTAAAAATTTACCTGAAAAATAATAATTTTTTTCTTCGTCTAGAAAATATGTTTCTTATTTTTTTTCAAATTAAAAAATCATTTCGCAATAATGTGTTTTGAAGTAACAATAATGTCGCCCAATAACCTTAACATATCTCATACAGAGTTTTGAAAATCGGATCCAGCTGGTGCAATGGCGATTTAGACTTCAAAATCATTTTTATATTGAATGGGGGAAAAAATTAATGAACTGGTTCAACCCGTTCAAATTCAAATTTAAAAAATCAAACAAAATCAGTAAAATAGGGAAGAAAAAGTATTAAAAGGTAAGTTAATAAGAGGGAAATGGAAAAACAAATAAAAAATAAAATGTTAAAAATAAATTAAATAATATTAAAAATAAAGTATTAAAGGACATAAAAATGGAAACAAAAAAGGAAAGTGTTAAAGAAAAATAAAAAAATAATAGTAATTTGAGATAAAATATATTAATATAACATCTATCCACATTAAATCATAAATATAAAATCAATAATAATATTTATGAATTGAAAATTATTATTTACAATTATTAAATCTTTTAATAAATAAAATTAGGGCAATATTCATATATATATATATATAAAGATAATTTTTTAATATTTTTATTATTAATTTATTATTACTACAATATCTGTATATTACATCATATAATTAATATTAGATTTTTAAAAGTATTTATAACTAATATTATTTTAATAAAATTTTATCCAATTGAGTCCGATTGAATTAGTTCAACCATAATCAATAAGAAATTCGACTCGATTTAAAAAACATTAAGGTCAATACATCTTTTTTACTTGAGAATTATATATATATTTGAATTATTTTCATAAACCTCTCTTAAATTATCACCATTTTTCACATCTAATTTCAAACTACGAACTTATTTTTTTATCTCTAAACTGTCATAATTTTTTCACTTTAATCCTTCTATCTATTTCTGTTACATTTTTCATTACTTTTGATTTTCTTATTTATGAAAAGACTAAATTACCCCTCCCACCATAACACATTAAATAATAAATATAAAAAATGAAAAAAATGAAAAAAAATTGAGGGAGGGTAATTTAGTCCTTTTCATAAATGAATTTTTTTTTATTTACCACTTTAATCCTTCCATTAATTTTTATTTTTTTATATTTAATATTTTATATTTTTCTAAGAGGGGTAATTTAGTCTTTTCATAAATGCAAAAAAGTAGAAGTAATGAAAAATGTAACAAAAGTGAATGGGATGACTAAAGTTAGTTTGAAATTAGGTGTGAAAAATAGTGATAATTTAGGAGAAGTTTATGAAAATAACTTTTTTTTTTGTTGTTGTCTCCTACTTAAACGGTCATTCCACTCCAGCTTTTTTCTTTGGTGACAAGAGTGTAATTAGGGATGACAAAAAGTAACTTTTTTTTCATAAATGCAAAAAGTAAAAGTAATGAAAAATGTAACAAAAGTGAATGGGATGACTAAAGTTAGTTTGAAATTAGGTGTGAAAAATAGTGATAATTTAGGAGAAGTTTATGAAAATAACTTTTTTTTTGGGTTGTTGTCTCCCTACTTAAACGGTCATTCCACTCCAGCTTTAGTTTTTTTGGTGACAAGAGTGTAATTAGGGATGGCAACCGTCGCTGTTCGGGGCGGGGGACACCACCCCCGCCCCGACCCCGACAACCCGCCTCCGCCCCCGACCCCGCCCCGAATCCCCGGTTCGGGGGAAATTTTAACCTCCGTCCCGATCCTGGCGGGGCCTCGAATCCCCGCGGGAAATCTGATTCCCCGAATTTTTTAATAAAAAATGTGAAAAAATTAGGAAATAACGAACTGTTATAAAGTATTCATGCACACAATTACAAATATATCACTGTTGTAAATTCTACAATATAAAATTCAAATTTTGACACAAATTTTATGACAACCATCTACATCTTCATTTTTGTTGAACACACTTTCCACCACAACATAATTTTCAAATTCTATCTTAACATAAAATTTAAATTACAACACCAAATATTTTAACATAAAGTTTTCACCATAAGTTTCTTAACATAAAGTTTAAATTACAACTCCAAATATTTGCAAAGTTTCCACAAATTTAAATTACAACTCCAAATATTTGCAAAGTTTAAAGTTCCATTTTTTGTATCACCACAAATATTTTTTTGACAATACTTGCATATTGCACGAAATTTTCCATCAATTAATTCTCTATGATAATGACTCAGCGTGGGTGGGGAATATTGCCACCCCTAAGTGTAATATTAAATCATTTATGTGTTTTTTAGAAATTCATTTTATGTACTAAATTGATTATGTTTAAAGTTGGAGAAGTTAAAATGCAAGTATTATTCCTTATTGACTGACTAGTTTGTAATATCGACTTATTTTTTCAATTTTTGTAGGCATCTGCTTAACTTTTTACTTAAAAAACGTGGGTCACAGCAAATGATATTTCTATTCTGTTCAAAATATAATATATGACTGTAAAATTTTATTACGTAATAAGTTCTAAATATATTGATGCAATATCTCAAAATTTAGTGAAGTCGTTATACATATAATATTACTGTTTTAAATTTTAAACATTTAACTTTAATGAAAAATGGAAAAAAATCTTCCCTTATTGGAAAAGGTGGTGTCGGCTGTCCAACATGGATGGCACCGCCACCCGGCCCACCGCCCGTTTGAGACATGGTCACCACCATAACATTTTCATTTCAATCTATCAATTAAGGTTCATAATTTGAATTTACTTCGCATTTTATTTTCTCAAACAAGTCATCTTATTTTGCCCGTAATATTTTTTAAGTGAGGGTAATTTGGACTTTTCTCAAACCCTCCTGATCTTTTCTATATAAAGTCTCATATTATCTTTGTTTACCTTTTTTTTCACATCTTAGCGGCTAGAGCTTAATGAAAGAGAATAAGAGGAATCAGTAGGAGGGAAAAGAGGAAGAAAGAGAAAAAAATATGAAAGAAAGGTATGTAAAAAGAATCACAAACCCCTCTCATCTTTCAATGTTCTTCCTATAATGGATTGAGAGCAAGAGAACACCTAATTCTTTTATTGAATTGTGATTGGAGTTTTTGTTTTTATTAGATCTATGCATGTATAGGCTTTCGTGATTAGATTTATGCCATATGCAAATTTTATGATTAGATCTAATAGTTAGGGTTCATCTTCACAATGTTCTTGATTTGAGAATGAACCTAGATCTTGAAATTGAATGTTTTAATATGTTTTCTGAAGTTCTTTTAACCCTCTAATATCAAGGAAAATATACTTGAAATGATTCATGATATATCATTTTTCCTAAAATTTAAATGTAAAATCGGGCTGGACGGCGGAGTTCCAAAACTTTATCATGGCCGTGGCGCTTCACATCAAGCCCGTGACAAAATGACTGAAATATGCCAAAAATCAAACTTCTGTCATGCTTGTGATAGACTATGTCATGGTCGTGTCAAAACTTAGGCACGGCCGTGACCACCTCTTGTCACGATCGTGACAGAAGGGAAATTTTTAAGGTTCTATCACGATTGTAACAACACCTTTCACGATCGTGAACGATACTAGAGTTCACATATGTTATAAAATATTATTTTCAAAGTATTAATAATATGTATTGATGCTTGTTGATTGTATAAGAACTTAGATATGCGTATGGCATGTTCCCATGTAAGTAGGTTAAAATATGAAAACTGAGCGTTAATGTTTGTTGATCGAAAACTATAAAGAACCCAATTGTGGATGATGTTATATGTCAACCCTCTATGGTCTTTTATCGGATTTTCTCTGGAATGATCGTTACACACATGGGCAAGTATCATTCCGTCGCCATCGGATGAGAGTTCTTTAGAATGATCGTTACATATATCGACAACAGTATGTGCATTCTGATGTCATCGTAGGGCGAGCGAGGAGCATTATCTCCAGGGCCTAGCTAGTCTATTGAGAGGGCAGACATAAATTCCACCTATCAAAAGATATAACCTGAATGAAAGGGCTAATGATAGATCAAATGGAATGATGTCCTACGAAAATGGAAGTCCACAAGGTTATGAAGCAACCCTGATGAAAGTTATGGAGGCAATGGTTATGGTAAGTGTACAACACACACACACACACACACATATATATATATATATATATATATATATATATATATATATGAATCGAATTAATGATTGTTATGATTGTCCATATTATATGTATGATGATATAGTTACATGTCTCACATGCTATTGCTTATAATTGCATAATGATGAATTGATGTTAATGATTGACATGTAGATCATATGTTAAGAACGTGACATGTATATGTTTCCTTTTTATTATATAAAGATGATGATGCATAACATGTAACAACATGTTTACGATCATGGCATCTCATTGAATGGATGTTACATACTCTAAGTGGGGAAACTCGTGTATCCTGGATTCGTGCAGGTGCCCAATGAATAAATGGATGGTGGCTCAGCCCATAACAAGAAAGATTACACACTAGTCTAGGAGTATTAGGGTCAAGCATTATTAAGTCTATTTGACTATGGTTTTAAGTTATTTTAATTGCTATTGGTGTTATGACAATTCTATGACATTACTTTTGATGTTTTATGACGAAGTCTTACACCATGTTTAAAAAGAGTTATTTTATTCATTTCATTGGTTATGTTTTCGCTGCAATAGTTAAATATCATATTTATTATGACTATGTGATGACGAACGGGGTAATATAGCCGAATGTCCCTAGCGCCCTCGGCATTTGGGGTTGAAATTTTGGGGTGTTATGCTAAACAAGCTTTTTATATTAAACGGCAACAATGAGCCAAATAATAAATAGTGTATAAAGAAAATACTAACTTGATTGATAAGTTAAAATAACTAATTAGTTATGATACAACTACCTTATTGTTTTTAAAAAATAAACAACCCTTTCCTTATTTATTTATTTTACTTATAAATAAATTTGATATGCTAAAGTATGAGATATTTTCAACTTATTTATAAGTTACTTATAAATTTAGAAAAAATTACGCCAAATTCCCTCCAACTTTAACGTTTGCTCAGTTATACCCTCTAAGTTCATTATGTAACACGAATGCCCTCTATTATCGAATTTGTTGAACGAAAAGCCCTCCCAATCGAGAATATCTAGTTTTTCGGTCGGTCGTGCCTGATCAAAACCTTACTTTCCAACACGTCCAACGGAGAGAGGGACGTGCAAACTGCAATGTATCCCAAAAGTAGAAATCTTCCTACCATACGTCGTCTAACACCAACAAGAACTTATTGTTCTGCAACAGTTTATCCTTCAGGCCTTGCTGGAGCATATCCAACGACAAGGAGGGGCATTCTGCTCCATCGCTCGAGTACTTGGTAATCTCCTTGATGGTTCTTGTCGCATCAAATCTGTTATAGCTTCTGTAGCTCTGCCTCCAGGCCCAAAATACCCTTTAGAGAATATAAAAGCAGATGAGTTTACTGTAGATTCAACCTTCTCTTTTCTTTTGTCCGAGAGTTGCTTCTCCCAAAGTAGGGCTAGGTTCTTTGTTTCCTTTTGACTTTGTAGATCTTCTCTTCTGATATCTGAACTGATGCAAGAACAATCTAAGTCATGCAGTTTCAAATGTCAGCAACTAGGGATCCTTGCCTTCCTTGTACGTGTTGATATTTCCTTGTTTTCTTCTTGGATCTTTTTCAACACTTGGAGATTTGAAGATAGCTGCTGCTATTGGTTCTGCTTTAGCTTGTCTTCACGATCAAGAGCCTCCAGATGATCTTCCTTGGGCAGCTGGTCTTGTAAGTTTTCTTTTCTTGACTCACGTTGCAGCTGTTACTCACATCAACTAATATACTTTTGTGCAGAGAAATGAAAAGGGCAGAATGTGAAGGAGAACAAAAGAAGGAACAATACACAGGAAAAAAAACAAGACAATAGATGGAAGGAGTTTTCGAGCAACTTCAGAAGCTCCAAGAATCCATAAATGGATCTGTAAAATGGCTCAGAGATATCTTTACTTCTCTTCCCAGCCTTCTATTTATAGTTTTTCTGTTACAAGTAATTAATTGAAATTTGGTTGTTATATGCTAAAACTACTAAAATGGTTACATGTCTAATATTCAAATGCTGAAATCTTCTTCTGGCAGAAGAAGCCTTATCTGTTATTTGCTCTATTTTCTCCTGTGATGTTACAATTTCTTCCCTCCAACGAAAATAGATCTCATCCTTAAGGTCTAAACTAAGAATGATACATTGTCAATCTGCAACTTTCCCCACTAAACGAAGAATTCTAGTAAAGCTTGTAAGAAAAATAGGAGGGTTCTGATAAACTCTGACCCAATAATTGTGCCTATAAGAAATTGTCCATGAAACTATTAGACACATATGGTGATTTATCCTTTGAGCTAGTGACCATTTTTTTTATAGGAATGGGAAAATAAATCCCTGGCCTGAGCTTGTAATTGATTCATGCTATAAGATGGAATTGTTGGTGGTTTACGATCATACATAATTTCGAAAGGGAATCTATATGGTAGGACATTCATATGTTGACTGCTTGAGAATAAGTGAAACAGATACTGAACACCCTTATAAGAAATATTATCTGCAACCTCTTCTGAAACAATCTCAACTTTAAAAGGAATATTAAGTGTCTTTGAATTGAGTTGACTAATAACCATTTGATAATAGGACCTGACATTTTGTAGATGAACTTGTCCTAAAAGTTGGTGATAGCATAGATCTTTTTTTTCTTTTGGTCATCATTTCTGTAGGTAATAACTCTTTTTATAGATATTACATTTGAATTGACCATAGAAGTAATTGACCTAGGAATTGGTTGTGCATTCTCCAACTTTTTCTCTTGTAACATGACCAATGTATAATCTTGCATTAAGGTTTTAGGTTCAAGTTTTAAAAGCTCAAATCTTATTTTCAAGGTCTTCACAAAATGATCCCAAGAATTCAGTTGCTTATTTTGATGCATTCACCTGTACCATTGTTGTGTCTCCCATTCAAAAGTCATTGAGACCATTGTGATTTTAGATCCTTCAAAAATATTATAGAAATCCAAAAATTATTCAGCCCTCAAAATCCATCTCATAGGAGTATTTCCAAAAAAAATTAGGGAGTTCCACTTTAGGAGTATCAACACATGCATTAAAATTCATGACTTATAAGATGACTTGAAACATTATCATCAATATTAGGATTACCCACAGAATCACTTTTAATATTGTAGCATTTAATTTACTGTTCAGATCATTAAATTTCCTTTCAAGAATTTCTATAGAATCATTTACAAAAGCAAACTTTTCGTTAACAAAAAAAATATGATGTTCCATTAAAGCCTGAAGCCTGTTCATGGACTCTTTCATTCTAGACCATCTAATCTCATCTGCCGTGATAAAAGAATGCAGAGAATTTTTTTGAATTACAAAATCCTTTCTAAAATTCAAGAACGATATCAAAAGCTTATCAAGATTTGCAAAAATCTCTCCCAAATTGATTAAAATCTTAACAGAATTGCAAAAACAGATCAAGGATTACAAAAATTTTCCTCAAGACTGCTAAGATTTGTATCAGAATTGTAGAAAACTCAACAAGAATAGCAACAAGAGCACTATAGCTCACTGCCTCCAGGCCCAACCCAAGCCCACCGTACTCACCAACATACCCTTTAGAAAATATAAAAGCAGATGAGTTTACTGTAAATCCAACCTTCTCTTTTCTTCTGTCCGTGAGTTGCTTCTCCCAAAGTTAGGGCTAGGTTCTTTGTTTCCTTTTGATTTTACAGATCTTCTCTTTTGATATCTGAACTGACACTACAAGAAATAAGGGGATTACAGACGGTTTGGACCGTCTGTAATTTCCCGAAAACCGTCGTAAATGATGATTTGCGATGGATTTTTCAAGAGAACCGATACGTCGAAAAAATGGTCGTCACAAATCGATTTTCGACGGTTGGAAAAAACCGTCGCAAGTTTAGACGGAAATCCACGATCGCCGAAACCTTCGGCAGTTGCAATCATCGCAAAAAAAAATTTTAATATAAAAAAATTAGCCCGACGGCCAGCCGCCAAACCGGCCGCGGCCGCCAGCGGCCGGATCCGGCCGCTAGATGGCCGATCCGGCCGCGGGGCCAGATCTGGCCGCGGCAGAGGGAGGGAGAGAGAGAGAGAGGGGGGGAGAGGGTCGTCCGAGAGAGAGAGGGGGTCGCTGGCAGGAGAGGTCGTCGTCCGGAGGGAGATGGTCGCCGGCAACATAGGAGAGGGGGAGAGAGAGAGTAGAGAGGTAAAGAAATAGAAAGTGAAGGAGAGTGAAATAATAATAATAATAATAATAATAATAATAATAATAATAATAATAATAATAATAATAATAATAATAATAAAAGTAGCGGGAAAATGAAAAAAAGTAGCGGGAGAGTGAATTTTAATTACCGACGGCTATGACCGTCGATCGAAAATTAAACAAATATTAATAATATATATGAATATGATATTTAATTATTTTTAAAATTGCCGAACGTTCGAGATCATTGAAAATTATTTAATTATAATAATAAAATACTACATACATATATAGAATATGTATTTTTTAGGTTACCGATGGTCCAAACCGTCAAAAATTTTGACGGTCTGGACTCTCGCTAATTAGATTAATAAACGATTTTTTATATTATATATTATTTTTTTATTTACCGATGGTTAGAATCATCGAAAATGGCAGAAATTATGACGGTTTGAATTGTCACTAATTATATTAATAAAATACTTCTTATATTATATTATTGTTCATTTACCGACGGCTCGGACCGTCGAAATTTGTGATGGTTCGATATCCGTCAAAACTTTCGACGTTCCTAATCGTTGAAAAATAAAATAATAATATAAAAAATTACATAATTTATTATTTTTTACTGCTGGACCGTCGGAAATTACGACGGTTGGATATCCATTGAAACTTTCGACGTTTTTAGCCGTCAAAAAATAAAATAATAATATAAAAAATTACATAATTTATTATTTTTCATTTACCGACGGTCCAGACCATCGAAAATTGTGATGGTTGAATATCTGTTGAAAGTTTCGACGTTTCTAATCGTCGAAAAATAAAATAATAATATAATAAATTATATAATTTATTTTTTTATTTTGGACGGTCACAACCGTCGCAAATTGTGATGAATTTCTCTTCGTCGAAAACTGTCCGTCAAAAAATCTTAATTTTCTTATAGTGTAATGTAGGAACAATATAAGTCATGCAGTTTCAAATGCGATCGTTGCCTTCCTTGTATGTGTTGATCTTTTCTTGTTTTCTCCTTGGATCTTTTTCAACACTTGGAGATTTGAAGATAGCTGCTGCTATTGGTTCTGCTTCAGCTTGTCTTCACGATCAAGAGCCTCCGGATGATTTTCCTTGGACAGCTGTTCTTGTAAGTTTCCTTTTCTTGACTCATGCATCTAATATATTTTTGTGCAGGGAAATGAAAAGGACAAAATGTGAAGGGGAACAAAAAAAGGAACAATATACAGGAAAAGAAACAAGACAATAGATGAAAAGAGTTTTCGAGCAACTTCAGAAGCTCCAAGAATCCACAAATGAATCTGTAAAATGGCACAGAGATATCTTTACTTCTCTTCTCAAACTTCTATTTATAGATTTTTCTGTTACAAATAACTAACTGAAATTTGATTGTTATATATTAAAATTACTAAAATAGTTACATGTCTAATATTCAAATGTTGAAATCTTTTTCTGACTGAAGAAGTCTTATCTGTTATTTGCTCTATGAGAAGTCTTATCTCTTATTTGCTCTATTTTCTCCTGTTATGTAACAAAATCCCTGAGAGAGATCGATCCAAATCCGTTTGAACTCGTTTGCTACAACCCGCAAGCGTCGTCTTCCCTATTCCTCCGACACCCTCGATAGAAAAAACAGGAATGCCCCTGGCTCCAGAAGAAGTCTTAAGTAGCCACTCGACAATCTCTGATATTATTGAGCCCCTACCGTACACATGGACCGTAGGATCTGCAGTAATTTTACCTTACGTCATTATTCATTTTTTCATTTTCATATAATCTATTTTGCATTATGTTTAAAGGCGTACGAAATATAATTATAATAGTCTAATAAGTAAAAGAACTATAAGTGTCAACAGGACAAACAAGGTAGAGCGGGACACGGGCCGAACTGAAACAAAATACTTTTTCTTTTAATCTTTCGAACTGCTGCTGAATTCATGCTCATTGAACGAGCATTCTCAATATTATGCCTTGAAGAGGTTTTGAACCTCCACGTTCTTTAGCACAAGATTTTGGGTCTCGCGTGTCTACCATTTCACCATCAAGGCCTCTCACGATTTTAAAAATTGACGAATTTTCCTAGATCAGTGGATTCTTCTGATTCAGCGGATTCGGCTTCGTATGAAGCGTCTGCGGATTACTAAGCCGTGGATCTTAAGCAGTGGCTTGGTTAAGGGAATCCACAGGAGCCGTAGCAAAAGCGAGTCTTCATAGGGCGATTGTCATTGCTTGTGGACCCGAACCTGTGTGTTTTTATAAACCGAAAACTTAACAAATCTACTCCATCCTGTAAAAAAATTTGGACTTCTTAAAGATGTAAGAAAAATACAGAATAAAACATTACTCGCGGTTGTTTTGATTAAATGTAATTTTGACAGAAAAATTGAACCCAAAAAAGTGCCTAAAAACAGTATTTTTTTCAGTTTGAAGGAAACAGCATAAAAAAATGATACTAACCTTTGAATTTAAAAAATGATACTAACCTGAAGACAAAATCATTCAGTTTGCATTGTCTTAAATCATTCGATCACCGTCCTGATTAGAATCAGTTACGCCCATGCCGACATTCAAAAATCTTATTTTCATCTTCGAAATTACCAAAAAAACCTTCAAAAATCATATACATCATTCTAAATATATCTATAGACTTAAAAAACAATTACCATGAATAAAAACATACAAATCAGGACATCAATAAATTTTTAGGTTCTTCTTCAAAATATAATCTTAAATCTAGATCATGAACATCATTTGTATACATCTGAACCTTTAATCATAATCCATCATAGTACAATCTTCTCATTCTCTCAATTCAATGTATAAAAATTATGGAGAAAAAAAAAAGAGAGATTTTGAATTCGTTCTACATTTTAAAATCTTGTCTTTTTCAGTTTCTCTTTTTCTTCTTCATCCTTATCTTTCTCCTTGATTTCCTTCTAATCTAGGCAACATGAGAATTTGATTTTATATAGGGGTATCGTTTTGATAAAAAAAAAAGATTCAAATACACTTAGTTAAATATTTGAATTGTCGAACTCGTCGATGATGCCCTAAGGAGGACTTGCATGAGGCCCACGGTACCGCGGAGCTTCTCGATCTCGGATCCATACGTGAGATTGCCAATCAAGAATTCCTGCTGCACGTTGAGGTTTGGCAGCTGTCTGTATATGTTTGCTTCTACCAATGACGTAGTAGCCACGAATGTCGCAGGATTATCGAGTGTTCCGTTGTCCGAGGCGCTCCTTATTATAGATGAAATTTAATTGAATCTCAAACAAAACATAAAATAACAGAACGTAAAGCAAAAAGGTGCAAATCCTGACAGAGATCGCACTCGCATTGATCACTTACATGAACTCAATTTCCGTCGATCCAAAATCATCTGAGCCTATATATATAATTCAGGCATCATCATCAAAGCCATTTGTTTCAAGATGAAGCCAAAGAATGCAATTTCGGTTGCTGAGATCAACTTAACAAATCTTGGTAAGGTCATGATGAAGTACCTGCAGTGACCATGTATGATCAACTTGCGATGTTAATCCGTAATGACATTTAGTCCATTTGCAATGAATTGAATTCAAGATCTATTAAGCTTTTGGAGATTGATAAGATGATCTGGAAAATAAAGAAAGAAGAGGTGAAACGTAACATTTGAGAAATAAAAAGCTAAGAAATGCATCTAATAACACAGTAGACTACAACTTAAACCATCACAGTTACCTTTAGTGTTGATATGTGTCTTCCAGTAATGTAAAATTTATGCCATTTGTTCGGCAGAATTGTTCCAGTAGGTCACAACGACTAATCATAATCTCGAGTCTGCCACTAGGAGTAGGAGGTAAACCTAATGACTTCAGCTCAATGCAACTTCTAATCTTGAGTATTTGAAGATTGCTGAGACCCCTTGTGAACCTTGCCAGAATATGCTTGAGCCCTGGAATCTCCAAAATTGTCAGTGATCGAAGAGATCTAAGCTGTAGAAGCCAGCTAACGATTGCCCAGTTGACTCCACAAATCACCAAATCTTCAAGTGATGGTGCACTTGTAGATGGGTCAAATATCAACTTTGGGCAGCTCCATAGCTCGAGCTTTCTAAGGGAACTTGGAAGACGAGGTAAAATGTCATCATCTTGTGTTACAAAAAGGGCTTCCAATTCGTTCATATCTGATAGATGCAATACCTCTAACGATGGAAATCCAATATCAGAATTATCAACAATAGAGCCAGGATTATGAATTCTTTTCACTTCATGAAATCCCTTGATGTAAAGGTTCTTCAGCCGAGGCAGGTTGGCCAGACGAGGAAGCATTCTACATGTTTTCGAGTTGTAAAGTCTCAGTGTCTCCAGATTTACTAACGTTCCATCCTCCATCCAAACTGGAAATTCAGTCCCTGCATAGTTTTCTATCATCAGAGACTTGAGATTTGTGTGTGGATTCAGGCCACTGATCACACTGTTTGCTGATTCTATCATGCTTTTGGAGCTCCAGCATAGCATCAAAAAATTTATCTTTGGCTTCTCACTTAAATTGGCTTTGACAGATTCCCTCTTATCCATCACACATTCCAGATTGGAGATGCAAAGTTCGCCTCGTAGATTAGTCAGCTTCCCCAACTGATCTATTCTGCAATCTTCATCAGTTGCAACACTGAATCTTGAAAGTGTTTGCAAATTGGTTAACTTTCCGATTCCTGGGGGCATCGAATTAAGGTGATCACTGCTTCTATCCCAGTTCTCCCAGTCAAGGTGTAGGCCAAGATGTCGTAGGATGGTTAAACTACAAATTTCTTTTGGCAATGCCTTGAGCTTATGACACTCACCAAGTTCTAGGTTCTGAAGTTTACGAAGGCCCTTCACAGTCTTGGGCAAAGTTCTCAACCATGTGCCTCGAAGCCCCAAGTACCTTAAATGAATTAAATCACCAATCGAATCCGGCAACTCCTCAAGTTGGCTGTAACTCATGTCCAGAACACGTAATCTCTTCAGCATCAGTAACTTTGAGGGAACCTTAGTCACTGCCAGATCATGTTCTCCAGCAGATAAAGTGCAAATGTTATGCAGTATCAGTGTGCTTAGTCTTTTCTTCTTACATACCAGCCAAAGATTTTCCAGCTGTTTAGTGCGATAAGATAACAATGCATAACGAGGATTTTTATCGGCATTATGATCTTGTTGTGTCACAAGATGATTCACACTCAAGCATTCAAATCTTGAAACAGATCGCGCTAAATCATGGATCAGGTTATGCATCTGGTATTTCTCTTTATATTCTTGGTTGCTATTAGCAGGCTGAAAGAATGACCTCCGGAGCAGATCATCGAAATGCTTGCGACCGATATCTTCAGTTTGAATATTCTCACGAGGCCTCTTTGACTTGATCAGCCCTTCTGCCATCCACAAATGAACAATCTCATCTTTATCGAACTCATAACCATCAGGATATATCGAACAATAGGCAAAGCAGCGCTTCAGATGCAGGGGTAATCTATCATAACTCAGTTTCAATGCTGGCAAGGTTGTCTTTGAGACTTCTTCAGGATCGGGCATTTCATCCAACACATCCTGCCAGTGTTCTTTCGACCTGTTGTCCCTGAGAAAGCGACCCAGAAGTTTTGCAGCCAAGGGTGATCCATCGCACTTTGCTGCAATGCTCTTGCCAATGTCCAAGAGATTATCAACATTTACCTGGCTCTGATCTCGCAAGACCTGCCAGACGTTTTCAGTCTCCAGTCTGTCCAAAACAATAATACGCGATGCGTGCATGTACTGAGAAACTGGGCGACTTCGGGTGGTCATCAAAACCTTACTTCCAGCACGTCCAGCGGAGAGAGGGGCGTGCAGTGTGTCCCAAAAGTAGAAATCTTCCTGCCATACGTTGTCTAACACCAACAAGAACTTATTGTTCTGCAACAGTACCTTCAGGCGTTGCTGGAGCATATCCAACGACAAGGAGGGGCATTCTGCGCCATTGCTCAAGTACTTGATGATCTCCTTGATGGTTCTCGTCGCATCAAATCCTTGAGAGAGATCAATCCAAATCCGTTTGAACTCGTTTGCTACCACCCTACTGTCTGCAAAGATGTTTCGAGCAAGCGTCGTCTTCCCTATTCCTCCGACACCCTCGATAGAAAAAACAGGAATGCCCCTGGCTCCAGAAGAAGTCTTAAGTAGCCACTCGACAACGTCTGATATTATTGAGCCCCTACCATACACATGCACCGTAGGATCTGCAGTAATTTTACCTTACGTGATTATTCATTTTTCATTTTCATATAATCTAATTTGCATTATGTTTAAGGGCGTACGAAATATAACTATAATAGTCCAATAAGTAGAAGAACTATAAAATGGAAACTTAACAAATCTACTCCGTCCTGTAAAAGAATTTGGACTTCTTAGTTGTAAGAAAAATACAGAGTAAAACATTCCTCACTGTTGTTTCAGTTAAAATTAACTTTAACAGAAAAATAGAACCCAAAAAAGTGCCTCAAAAAGAGTAATTTTTTTAGTTTGAAGAAAACAGCATAAAAGAATGATATTAACCTTTGAATTTAAAAATTGCTGGCCCATATCACCAAACATGAACCATTCAGTTGCATTGTATTATAATTGCGTGAAACCAAACATGAATCAGCCTACCTATCGGGAAAAATAGATTCCAAGATGGGATGAACGAGCTCACCTTGGTCCGAACCGGATTCCGGAGGCAGCTCCAGGGTCGAATTCGAAATCTTGGGCGCTTCCTTCAGAGACCGATCGATCTTGTCACCATCGCTAACTATTCGCCCGATTCTCTGGTCGATGTCGTCGATTTCCTGCGAGACCCGCGAACAGTACCACAGCCACATGATCCTGCGATGGGTGCCCTCGTCCTTTCTGATCTCGAACTCCTCGGCGAGGTCATCCACGTCGAAGGCCACGCCGCGGAGCTCGCTGAGGCGGTGGAGGACGTCTTTCCGCACGATGTAGCGCCGTTCCTCGGCGTCCTCCAGCATGACCTTGATGCGATTAGCGCGCTCCTTGACCTTTGTAAGCTTTTCCTCAACGGAATTGGTGTCGACGACCAATGTTAACAGGTTTTCGACGCCCTTCTCGACGACCACCTCCCACAACTTGGACACGATGGGGTGGACAACCGCCGTCCAGAGCAAGATCAGCAACCACGCCATCAGAACGGCGGGGGCGATGAGTGACCGAGGAGGAGGACTGGAGGTGGTGGTGGTGGTGGAAGTAGATGGCCAGACGTGTTGCGAGTACTGAGGACATTTATAATTACAGAAATGCAGCCAATCAAGCTGCGACTCCAATCGTTTTTTTTTTTAATTGTTTGTTTCACATGCCATCGGAAGTGAGACGATTGCACCTTCTAGGAAAATGCATCGCCACTGTAACTTGAAAATTGAGGGAAAAAAAAAGGAAACTTATTGTCTGAATTTGACAAAAAAAAAAGGAATTTTCCATGCTAAGGCTTCCGCGCTTTGTCGTCACCCACAATTTTCTTTTTCTTTTTTCTTTTTTCTTTTTTTTTTCTTTTTGTGTTAGACGATAATTAACAGACTGGTTCAATTATCCGAAGAGTTAAACATGAGGGAAAGATTTATTTGGAAGAAAAAAATTGCATGACTTTTCCGGTTGCTACTATCTGAGTGATTAAGGAGTCTTTTTAGTAGGAAAATAGTTAATATCTTATCTGTGCATTTGTCAAATAATTTCTTTGTTACGCTTGTATTTTCTTTGGCATAAAACTGCGAAGAATTTTCTTCCCTCTGAAATGTAATCTCCATTATTCCATTTATAAAAATATTTAATATACTTTTTAATTTTTTTATTTTTTTAAATTGCTGAGGCCCTCTCTGGCTGACACGACTAAATATTACAGAATATTATATTAACATTCTCTATAATGTTTTCCTATTGCTATGTTTACGTTATTCACCTCAAACTTTTCAAAGCTATTTTTTCGGTCTAAAAAATATCAAAATTTCGCTACATAAAGATGCTTTAAGTTTTTTTTATGTTTTTATGTAAAAAATAAATATGTTTTTTTTTCTTGTCAAAGTGAATTAACATGAACTTTTGATTATTATAATCAACATTGAAAAAACTGAGAAAAAATAGAGTGAGAGAATGCATGACTACTAATCCCGCAGGAGATTTCAATCTTAATCATGTTTATTTAGGATAATAAAAAAACTAATTATGCACAACCAAGAAAATATTTCACTATTATCAAGAACGAAATCCGTTATTCTCTTAATTGTTCGCTCATGTTAGACTATTTAGATAGTTATTTTTTTTTTCAAAAAATAGTTTTGTTAGATAAATGTATAAACAAACTACTTGCGTTCAATGGCCAGATCTTTGAGTCAACAATTTATAATTAATTATATTCGCCAACGTAGCATCCGATAAGACCATTTGTCAAAGAAGGAATCAAAGTAGAACCCCCAAATAATTGTGCTTTCGGGTCCCGAGACTTGACTTCCGCCGGCGTTCCTCTTTGATATATTTTTTATCCATTTTAATTATTGTCCTCTAGCAATATTTTATTTAATTCTGATTTTGATGCCGTTGTTGACTCATATTCACGGTAGAACCGGTTCCAGAGTTCGTCTTCTATATGTCGTGAAAATAAGGCTTGACACGAGCTACGTCTTCCACGATCAAGTTTTGATTTATTATAAAATAAAAATATTTAAATTTAATTTATAACATGTAATAAGTCATGAATATAAACTTAGTCTAACTTGTTTCATTAAATTTTAATGTCTGATCTAGCCTATTAATTTACTAAGTCAAACATATTTTTTTTTATGATCGACTAAATTAAATATAATAAATCTTATTAAAAAAATAATAGATATGAACTAAATAAAAGAGACATCACTAATATATTTTTCTAAACATATAATAAAAATAATAATATTGAACTCAAAATTGAAGATTTAAAATATAAAAAATTCAAAATTATATATATTATATTAATAAAGCTTGGTCTGATAAGCTATAAGGTTAGATCAATTATTAAGAGGCCAAATCTCTTTAAGAAAATATAATTTATTTAATATTTCAATCTGTTTTATTTTGATAATAGGCCGAAGCGAGTTAAGTCAAAAATAAGCCGAGCCACGAGTTGCTCACGAACGACTTGACTTATTGAAAGCCTACGTGAAATCCATCAAAAGTTTATTAATAAATAATATTTTTTAGTAAATAAAATACTTTAAACCATCCTATAAAAGCATTAATATTAACCATTCATTGTTCAAATTATTGAGCAAGAAGCATCAATACCTTTTTTATTCGGCTACAAAGAAAAATCGTTGACATAATAAAAAAATAATACTAAGATGATTTACCTTGGTAAAAATGAATTAAATCTCAACCAATTTTTTAACTTTTAATAAATTGCAAACCAACAATTCAGACGTTAACACGAATAAAATTTCATAACATGCATTCGCAAAAACATAATTTCCTAGTAAACCAAAATTTTAAAGTTAGTGACATAATTCCATCGACATGTTATATTCATACTGTGACATCCTAGGATTGGACAAATGGCAAATTATTAATTTTATTAGATTTTTAGTGGATTACCAAAATAATATTTTAAGAAGATTATGATTAGAAAAAATGAGAAAAAGAATGAAAGATATATTTTATTAGCGATAAAAATTGTGATTAGATTAGAATTTGGAATTTGAATTTGTGAGAACCAAAGACATATTTAACAGATAAATAACTCTCAATTAGGATAGAATTAAGATTTTTAAGATTTAAAATGTTTTATCCAATAAAATAATAATATTTATTATTTAAATCTAAAATTAGATGCTAAAATATTATTATATTAGCTAATTCTAACACTTGAACAAAATGAAGAAATAAAAGGATAAAAGTGTAACACCCCATCGGTCCTATTAAGATATTATTCGCTTTGGACTTTCGACTTTCATGAATTCAAAATACGTCTTAAAAGGTAAAGAAAGTAATTACATATAAACCCATAATCATCTTCGTATTTTGTGTTTTGGGCATTCAGCCTGTACGAATTTAAAATATATCTTGAAAGATAAAAAGATAGTTGCATATAAGTATATGACCACCTCTGTATTTTGTTTATGCGGGACTATTCAATCAAATCAACTTACTCCTTAAACTTCAAGTCATTTAAATCTTCCACCTTTAGAGGGATCAAATCTTCATTGAGTGATCTGTATTGGTCCATAGCTCTTATTTTCTACATGGCTTAAGTGAGCATTATATGTCGGCTCTCATACCATTTTGTAATCTCATTGGTCCAATTAAGATTGGGTTTTTGACATGCATGAATTTAAAATGCATCTTAAAAGATGAAAGGATAACTATATATAAGTTCATCATCGCCTCCGTATTTTGCTCATGTTAGACTATTCAAACAAATCATCTTGGTCCTTAGACCTCATGTTGTTAATACTTGAGAAAAAAATGAGAGTAAGATGAGAAATAAAGATTAAATTTGGAATTAATTTTTGAGGAATTATATGAGAGGCTAAGCAAAAAAGATGAAGACTAGTTCAGAAATAAATGGGAGACCTAATTAAAATCGAACTCAAAATAAAAACCTATAAATAGGACGCAAAAGTTGTTGAATTTCTTCCCACAAATAAGAGCATTATTTTCATGCAAATCAAGGACCTTAGTGAATAACCAACGATCTTATTCGAGGCCCCGATAATAGAGAGCATTCCTAAGGTGATTCACATAAATTTTGGGGCAACATCATGGAGCAAGCATTGGAGCAACTTTGCTATTTGTGTAGAAATCAGGTGCAAAGTTTGTAGTTGATTTTTCAACTAACATAAGGTACGTAGGAGGATTCTCGATCGATTTATATCATATATATCGAAGTATATGAAAAACAACTTCATCATTCTACAATACTTTTTTTGTAGGTTAATGAGATTATGCATCATAATCGCAATAGGCATGATAAGTTATCTCAACATTCAATTTGAATGTTGTAATGACATTTCATTTGCTTGATAAGGATTCTGCATATTTTGTGATCAATTTGTATAATTTAAGTTCAACTCAATTTTAGGTTTGGCAAATGGTTATTGAATTCATACAAAGCATCCATGTTTAACTTCCAACTTCACTTTCCAATTTCTCTCTATCGCAGATCATGAATTTAGAAATGCTTCTATAAAAAAGAGCATAACTAAAATTTAAGAATTGATAGAAACAATCAAGGATCTAAAAATACAACAAAAGATAATATATAAGCTAGAATATGAACGTTGCCAAGTATAAACAAAACACATGCAGTATGATGGATTATAAACAAGCAAATTGAAGTAGATAACTACAAAATTTAAGTAAATGAAAATTACTATAAGCGGATAGAGAAAAATTACAAAAAAAAAACAAAATTTACTCTAAGAAAAGTTAAGGAAGAAACTAATTATAATTAAATAGAGTATTTACACTATAATGAGATATAAAAAATGATCATATGCGTGACTAAGCTAAACCAAAATAGCAAATAAAATGTGAGAAATCAAAATAACTTTTCCCATAAGGATGCCAAAAATTTGACTTGAAACTTGTACAAAAGTGTGCATTTGGGGGCATGATAATAAGGAAGATAACTATGGATTTGATATGTCACGTAAATATATAATTGAAATTCCATTCAAAAGCTAATGAACCTGAAAATTTGGGCTATTCAACATCAAAGCGACCCATATGGAGAAATGACCAATTCAAATAGAAACTATATATCAATTTTAAAATTTATGAATTCTCAACATACAAATCGATGTTACAAGCATAAAACTATTAATGTAGTACCTGAATATCGATCCATAGAGAAAGTGAATTGAGTTATACACTTGATTAAAATTACTTCATGCGAGAAGCTAAATTTAATTATTTATAAGAAGAATATAGATGGTTAAAACATGAGATCACAAGAAACAAAAATTACAAATTTTAAAGATTTTTTAGTTTAGTTTAAGAAAGGTAAACAACAAGCAAATAGGAAAATAGATTCAAATTGTTAATAATAGTAATGGACACTACGACATGTGAAGTATTTCTAGATATTATTTTTTAAATCAATAGAATAAAATATTCAACTATTTGGTGAGTTCAACACAAGATGATTTCACTTTAATGGTAATCACCATTCAAGAAACTCTCACTCTGGTACAATAGAACCCTAGATGATACAAGGCCGAAATCATTCATTTATACATAACTTCTACCATTCTCGTGGTTAAAAGATGTCTTAATACTATCTATCTAAATGAGATCATCTCTTAGTCTTACCCAATATTATTAATATCAAGCTCATCCTTTGAGACCTCACTTGATAATGACAATCAATGCCACTTTAGACATACATTGAGATTATACAATATATTGGCCTAGGATAAATCACCAATGGACATTAAATCCCTCTTGAACAGAGATATATTGATTCCAATTAGAATTATATTATTCACTCAAGTGGGTTGACATCTCCATTTTACCCAACACCCTTGGTTCTAAGATCATCTCTCACTCCCACTTATAAACAACAATAAACTCCTCTTTTGACATAGATTAACATTCATCCAATCCTCTCGGACATTGATAAATCTGTCACGGACATGCTCCACAAATATCATTTTAACATAATCTTGCTTTTAATTAGTGTATAAAGTTAGTTTGAATTCTTGTATAGTCATGATTGCGTATAGCAATTAACTTTTGGATTAAAGCATAATCATAATTAAATTATTGATAAGCGTTACAAAGAAATTATATAAGATTATTAGGAATAAATTTTAATATTTGTAAATATTATAATAAACATGTTTAACTATGATTAAATATGGTTAATTAGAGGTTTAACATTAATTTTTAACAAAATGATATAATTTTACCTTTATTTCAACCAATAGGGTTTCAACTGCTTAGAAATATATTTTTCCAAACTGCCATATGACGTGTTAAAATTTTGGAAAAAATATATATATCATTTATTCTTAGTATCTGCAAGCCAAAAAATTTCCAAGATCAGATCCATTGCCGAACAACCTGAGGAAATTCGACAAGTTTGCTGGGTTAAGATGAATCTACGGATCCGAAACTGACCTTCAATTTCATATGATCATATCTTCATGAGTATTCTTCATAAATCTTGAAATTTTTCATGATTCATCTTATCGACGTTAGCTTTCCATGAACACAAGAATCATATAAAAATGACTTGTGTAGAGAAAGTTATAAACTCAGCACCATATGTTGCTCACTCTGTCCCGAGTTTGATATAGGTTCAACTTGTGAATTAGGGCACAGTTCGAATATATCGAATTAGGATTTGAAATTTGGATATGATTAATTAGACATTCTAAGAGTTCGGTGAGAAGTGGAATCATCCTATTTGGACTTGTATTTTGGGAGAAATGAATTTTTTATTTCATAGTGAGACTTCTGTGAGATTCCAGAACATGGACATATCATGACCCTAATTAACTATTTTTGTTATAAGGTTATACAAGGAGTTAAATTCTATATTTTTTATTCCTAAACACTACTAACATTTAGATTCTAGAAAAATTAGGATCTTATCAAATGAATAAGTATTGTTACAGATATAAATTAATCATTCAGTTACACACAGTCTGCCAGGACATAAATCCTAGGTTAGATTTCATGAAATGTTTTGAATTACTCACTTGAACTTAGTTAATGATATTTGGGGATGAAAACCTTAATAAGTGTAGTTTCTAATTTATCCAGAATCATGAGATTTATGTTTGTGATTAAGGTTATGAATTATTCATTGACAAGTACTCAGTCTGAAATCCTAAGACAGCACCTAGTTAAACTTTAAAAAATTAAATAGTTGGGAATGTGAAGTAGTATATGAACATAAACACCTGAAATTACACATTAGTATTAGAAGAGATTATATGTATTTTAAGATGAATAAGTGTTCATGCATGAGCATGCATTGCATATTGTTAATATTAGTAATTGAAAAATAAAATAGCATCATTGCTTGTAGAAAATCAACAAGCTACAAGTGAAAGGAGGAAAATCTAGTAAACCTCTTTGAAAACATAAAGTACAAGGTGAATGGGTAAATTTACAACATAGCAAAATGTTATATGTTAGTTCTTTTTATTTATGGTATTACCTCAAGCAAAGATTATTATTGTTATTATTGAAACATATCTTGAGCTATGAAAAGTATTTATGATATATTTCAAAGATTTCATATGAGATGGAGTAACATCTTATACAAAAATATTTTCAAGGAACAATACTTGTGAAGTGAAAATAAATTTTACTTGATAATGATATGAAATTATGATATGTGTATTTTGATATTTTAAAACTCCATGTGTTCATTAGCTATGATGTTTGAAAAAGGTTTTTGGGACCGCATTCAATATACATGAAGTATTTGGAGCGTATATCGGATGTGTTTGCCCTTTGGGGGCTACTCTGCGTGCACGTATTGACCCATGATCGCTCTGCGTATTTGAGAATCATGATTGGGTGACACACAATCATGATTGAGATACGTATTGATTCATGATTTGCTCTACATATTTGAGACTCTTTGATTGTGAAGCTCTGCTTAACTGTATGACACACAATCATGGAGAGATACGTATTACCCATGATTTGCTCTACGTATCTGATACTCTTGATTATGAAGCTCTGCTTAGCTGTATGACACATTATCATAAAGGGATACGTATTGACCCATGATGAGTATATGCAATGACACATGTGTGGAGTTTAATTGTGAATATGATGAGATCTTGAATTTTTATATTTATGTAAAAGTTCATATGATTCGAAAAGTTATGTGATATGAGTTATGCTTTAAATGTTTTTTCATATGAAAGAAATATGATTATTTAAATATTATATGCACTCGTATTGTTCTCCTATGTTGTACTTTTATTCCACTCACTGAGCAAATGATTGTTGCTCACAGTACCCATTTTAAATTTTTCAGATACTCGTAAGTTCTCGAGTTGAGTTGACTCGAAGCTTGGTTTGAGACATATAGAAGAGGTCGAATCGCCGGAGCATTGCTATTTTTCTTTCACTTTTATTTTCTCCTTCACTTTTGTTTTTGAGACATGCATGTAATAGATAATCCTAGATGTTGTAATTAAGTTGGTGAGAAAACTTGTTATAAGGTCGTATAAAACTTGATTCTGTGGGGTGTTATATGTGAGGTGGTTAGTGGAAAAAAATTATAATAATAATATGTGAATGATATATCTTATAACTGTTTATTTAAACTTTGATGAATATATAAACGCATCTATTGTATGTATTAACAAATGACATAAGATAATTAAAGGAGGATGTTTTGTCAATTTTATTTTTAGAATTGCTAAATATGGTTAAAGCAAATAATAATTATGATTATAACTTAGTCACGGAGTTGGGTGTGACAAAATCAATAATGAGTGGAGAACTCCTCTTGGGAGATGATAATCAATTTCTGCAAAGAACACCATTACATTCATTAAATGCTCAGAGAACATCAAAGTTAGGAATGTAAACTCATCAACAGAAATAAGAACACATGATAGATAAGCAAATTGCAACACATTTACCCATAAAAGAAAGTTCATAAAAAATAAATATCCATCAAACTCCTTAGTTTTAGTTGGCTAGCTAGCTACACATGATTCTAGAATAGAAATCAAAGGCATTAGTTGGCTAGTTAGTTAGCTCTTTGTCCATTACAATCTTCATACAAATCCAAATCATAAAAACAAAAATATAAAAATATAAAATGTAGATATAATGCATCTCAATTTGGGTTCTCAACTTTTTCTTCATGCAATCATACCTGAACTCCCCCAAAGAAAGGAAGAAGAAGACAAGAAAAAAGAGGGAAGCAAAAAAAAAAGAAGCCAAAAGGGAGAGAGAGAGAGAGAGAGAGAGAGAGAGAGAGAGAGAGAGAGCAATAGCAATTTCTCCTATTTATCCTTTAGGTTTTTTCACCTTTTCATTGACACCTTTGTTTTATTCTACCTCCTCTCCAGCAGAGTTTGTTAGAAAGGAGAAGTTAGTGCCCACACTTGATATATTTTCAACTACCTTTTATTTTCTTCTATTCTTCAACATCCAAAAGTTCAACACTGCTCTCAAGTCATGTGTTTGCATAAAATATATAGAAAATAGTAGTCATTTATTCCAAAATAATAATTTTTTCTAAAATTATAAAAATAGAGTAAAAAATCATAAAATAGGAAATTAAAAAAATAAGTCCATAAATATGCACCAAAAGAAAGTTAAT
Organism: Pontederia crassipes; assembly: GCA_030549335.1. Classification (NCBI taxonomy): domain Eukaryota; kingdom Viridiplantae; phylum Streptophyta; class Magnoliopsida; order Commelinales; family Pontederiaceae; genus Pontederia; species Pontederia crassipes. The sequence goes on from CM060198.1 coordinate 64,174,748, forward strand.
CAAGTTAAAATGCATGTTTATTATAGCTAAAATAAGATGAATTTCCTCTATATCACACGTTATAGGTAAATAGGATAAAATCAAAAAATTATAGGTCTTCATGCCCATTGATAGTTCTTGAGACTGATGGATAATTGTTATTGAATTAAATGGTACAAATAATGTAATTAGGGGATTCACAAGCCAATATCCAACCAACACTAGATTGTCCCATTGTATGGCCACTCATTACCATCATACAACGAATAATGAATTGTTAATTATTTCATCTTGAATTGAGACCGCCATAGCATTGATCCCCCAATGAAAATTATTGCATAAAGGTTTAATAATTGATAGCTTCTCAAATTGCACTTGAAAGTATTTGATGGATAATTTTAAAAATTGAATTGATAATTAAATTTAATTGACTAATAATTGAAACGTGCCCTAGTAGCTGATGGACAATTGATTTCGCCCTCAAGGTGATGGATCCCTCATGGTTGATGAATAATTAATAATTATTATTGATTGATAATTAAAGTTAATTGATTATTATGAATCAAGAATAATAATGAAATTCTTAAATATTAAATGAGGCCTTCATCAATCTATAGCCTATTGATATTGATCATCGATTGGCATAGGTAATTGTCACGATTGATAAATTTCTTATTATTTATTATGAATTATTAATTGATAATTATTATGATCGATAATAAGTTGTTTATGTATAATTATATTTTATTATGAATATTGATATGATGATGGTTTAACTTACTATTGATGGGTGACCCAATGAGTGTGTGCTCATTGATTTTTTTTTATTGTACTTGAATTCATGAGTAAGATAACAATGGTAAGATGGGTTGACATCTATATTGGATATATACATTTCTACATATTTAATATTACATAGATGTAAGTTCATAATTCAAAAGTTATGCTAGATTTTATATTTACTTTCGTTAATGTAAATTTTATTGTGTTAAGGCTTCTGCTAATATAAACTAGTGTATTGATTGGACAAAGTTAAAGAAAAAATCAAGTCACAGAATCGATTTTGCTAAATCACAAAGCACCAAGGGGGAGAAAGGATGAATTGATGTTTAACCAAAATTATCGATTTCACGAAAACTCGAGAAAGTACAAAACCAATTCAGTAAACCTAAAATCACATGCATAATAGAGTATGAAGGAGAGGAGAAGATAGATAGAGCAAACACAAGAAGAGATGCATTTGTTGATGAAGTAGTCACACCTTGGCCTATGTTCCTGCTACCACTTCTCGATTTCAAGAGTCAAGATCACCAAAGATTTCCTTCACTCCAAATGGACCAAGGAAGAACTTTATTGCACCACACGCCTTCTTTGAGAGGTAAGATGCACATCTTTTAATCGAAAGCTAGGCACCACTTCTTGTCAGTTAGGAGCTAAATAATTTTTATAATATCATAAAAACATTCCACTGTCTCTTTTTTATAATTTAAAAAATCTCATAAAATTATAAGTGAAAGAAATGAAATATTTACAACTGGAAACTCAAATGGACTTCACAAATGTTCTCATTTTATTTTCTAACAAGTCTAGATCGCTCCTTCATCTTTAGGACCACTTTTATATGCTTTTTTTATCAAATAATGATTATTATTATGCATTTTGCCTGCAGATTAATCAACCACTCTATTCATCGATCGACCACTCCTCGTATCCATTGAAAAATATGACCATTACTATATTTTGCATATGGCCTTAAATCAATTGTTTGACCATCATACACTATGTCACACATATATTTGTGCACGATTATCGAAAATGATATATTTTTAATTTCTTATAAAGTTAACAATATTATCTAGAATAAACAAAAATTGATTACTAAACTTATACAAGCTTAAGATCATGAAATGCTCTATGATGTGGAGAAACCTTAGATATGTTTTTATCCTCGTTCGATATGCATTTCTCCTATATTATGTTATTTTTTTAGCTTTCAATGCATGTTGTTGGATCTAAGTTTTAGAGATATATAAAATTATATTTTGATGATACAAACCTCGAAAGATTAAAATTAAAATGCTAAAAAAGTTTAAAGAAAAAGAGATAACTTTATGTACTATACTTTGATTAAATAATTAACTATGATCCCATTAGATTTTGGATTAGTCATAAATATAAAAGTTGTAGAGAATTTTGTTAGCTTTTCATAGAATAAAAAATTATCTCATTTGGATAACTGTGCAAAAAGTTATGCTTAAAATAGTGCAGGGCGGTCGAGCTATCGGCTGAAAAATAGATCGATCGGTCAGGAACACAGGTCGACCAGTCCAGAACACAGGTCGACCGGTCAGTGCTGCCCAATTTCAACTAACAGAATGTCGACAGGTCGAGGTACCGGTCGATCGGTCCAAGACGCAGGTCGATCGGACAGTGCAAAATTTGCCAACGGACACATTTTTCATAAAAGAAAGTGTACCGATTGACCGGTCCATATGTGCGGTCGACCGGCCTCCGAGTTAAATGAACAGTAACAATCAAATTTGAAGGAGAAAATTGTGAAATAATTTTTGGACGACTTTTTCACTTGTAGAAGTCTATAAAAGGATTGTCAAAGCCAGAAGGAAGTGCACTCATCCAAGCCTTGAAGAAAAATTTCAAATTATCAAAAGAAGACATTCTTCTTGAAGTTTTCATTTTTAGTTTTCACTTCTTTCTCTCTTCTTCTCTTGTGAGCTTAGCTTTGAAAAAGGGAGAAACATTTTATTTAGAAAAATACTGAGAGAACTCCTGTGTAAATGAGGTTCAAAATCTTACCTCTTGAGCGAGAGAAAAGATTAGCTTCCTAGGATGAGAGGTTGTCTTACCTCTCGAAGCGGAGAAAATGTGGTTGATGTAAAGGACGTTCTTCCTTGCTCCATTTGAAATTAAGGAAGAGTTTTAGTGGAGTTTTAGTGGGCGGTTTAAATATACAAAAGCAACTAGTTCACTACCATACGCCAGTCCAACAAACAAATAGAAAGATGACAATCAGGGGACAAACCGACAGCTACTCCACTCCACCAGTGGAAGAAAGTTTCCAATTACTAGTACTGAGGGCACTAGAATACAACAAGAAGAAAAAATAAAGGGGACAGCTAAACAAAAAAGGCTTTAAAAAAGATGGGCGAGTAGAAGAAAAAAGGGCAAAAAAAGAAGGGGTGGGGAGGCTTCGACAATAGGGAGGAGGAGTTTTTCAGATATAGGAAAGGGAGAATTAGAGAGGCAGTTCTTTTTAGGGAGAAACATTTTTTGATGCCATTGTGTATAATTTTTAATTGATTAATAATTACACTCAATTGATTATAAATTATTGATATTGATCATCAAAACACTATGATAATATGATCCATTAGCTATGGATATTAGCTATGAAATTTGGGGTACATTTATTTCACCACTTGCACAAACCTAACTAATAATTTAGTGACAATGATACGACCATTTTAACTACCAAACTTATCGTCTCCAATAATAGTTAGCATATTTTAATAATTGTAAATAATCTGTCCCCAAAGTTTGATATTAATTTGTGACTAACTTTTTCTAATTATTGTCACTAACAATTATGTTCTATCGATTTTGGACACATTTCATACACCACTGTCACAAATTTATCTAATAATATAGTGATAAAAATGTGACCAATTTAACTACAAAAAACATGTTCACTAATATCAGTTAGCATATTATAATATATTTGTAAGTAATGTGTCCCTAAAATTTGATATTAATATGTGATTAACATGTCTATCATGAAATGACATTAGCTTGATGCAAGGAAAGTAAAGAATAAAAATAAATTAAGGAACACGTACGTATCAAATTGTGCTCGAAATAATTTATGAGTAACTTAGAAAATTGAATTGTAATTGATTGATAATTGAATTGCATCCTAATAGTTGATGGACAATTGATTTCATCATTAGTGCTGAGGAATAATTGATTGAACCATCATGACAAATGGATAATTGGTAATTGTTAATTGATTGATAATTGTAGTCAATTCATTATAAATTGTTGATATTGATCATCAAAACACTATAATACTTTGATTCATTAGCTATGGATATTAGCGACTTCGAATTTTGTCTCAATATTGTCATAGTTAGGGAGAAATTTGTGACACATTTAATGCACCACTTGCACAAACCTAATTAATAATATAGTGACAATGTTACGACCAATTTAACTATCAAACTTATGGTCTCCAATAATAGTTAGTATATTGTAATAATGATAAATAATCTGTCCTTAAAGTTTGATACTAATTTGTTCTAATTATTGTCACATTTCATACACCTCTATCACAAATTTATCTAATAATATAGTGATAAAAATGTGACCAATTTAACTACGAAATTATGTTCACTAATATCAGTTAGTATATTATAACATTTGTAAGTAATGTGGCCCTAAAATGTGTCCCTAAAATTTGATATTATTATGTGGTTAATATGTCTATCACGAATGACATATCACCGATGGAATTCGAATTCGTGATCTCTTGATCTTCAAGTGATAATATGGGCCACTGCACTACACCCTTATTCCCTACTTGCATTTTTTAGTAGCTATGATTATATCAATTGATTCTAATTTCTTATTTGATAATTTGAATTTTCTCTTTTAAGTTTTAAGATTAATGTGAAACTATAATGTCAGTTTTAACTCTCTACATTTGTCTATGAGTATATATATATATATATATATATATATATATATATATATATATATATATGTGTGTGTGTGTATGTATGTATGTATGTATAATTCCATGTTAAATTTATTTTATGTGTGTATATATGATATGAAGATACATAATAACATAATGTTAGGAAGTGAACTAGTCGCTCAAATAATAAAGTATAATGAATAAAAATTGTCGATCTCATTAGAAATTAACTTGATGAACTAAAATTATTTTAGAGACTAATAAGAAATAACATGGTTGCAGACAATTAAATAATAGAAAAATAAATGCTAAACTATACTAGACTATCGATGTCTAGGGTCTTAGGATGAGATATAATAGTTAATTTTTAAAAAACTTTTGTACTAATCAATTTAATAAAATTTAATTTTAAAATTGATTAGGGACACATAAAGTATGATCTTTCAAATTGGTTAAAGAAACTATTTATTAATCCTATTAAGATGATAATAATCCACTCAGCTTCACTCTCAATTCTACTCATATTAGAATATTATGAGATGTAATTTTTACACTACAAAATCATTTTTACCGCGTCAACTTAAAAAATCACACAATCTAATACGTTGGCCGGCTCTACCAAAAGACATGAATTACATAATATAAAATCATAAATTAATAGATTGATCATACTATCCAACTAATAATCAAATAATAATTTAATTAAAATTAATGAAAACTATTAAATAAAGTAATCACATTCTTAAAAGATAGATTAATAAATTTGTCTCAGCAATAAATTTTTTAAAGAAATAAAAGTAAAAAAAAATAAAAACTAATTCAAATAATCTAGATTGCAAAGATTATAAGATATAACTTTAAAGCATAACGATGCATTCCAACATGGAACTTGAAAAGATTTTCATTTTCATATAAGCTCATAAAACAAATAAGATAGTTCAAAAAACAATAAATACTATTTTAGAAAAAATAGATAATAGTAAAAGTATTAATTTAAATCCTTGAAGTAAATCCGGTGCATGTCCGGCGTCGAACATTGGCTTTCCCTCCGTCTCTTCTCTATGAAGCATCTCAGCACATTCTCTCCCTCTCCCTCCGTCTCTTCTCTATGAAGCATCTCAGCACATTCTCTCCCTCTCCTCTCCTGACAATTTTTGCCTACATGGTCCTTATTCCCAATTTTCATATGTATAACAACCGTGAGTTGAGAAGTAAAATTAGCAGTAGCAAAAGAAGAGCATGGTGCAAAACTCGGCATTTCCTTTAATGACATTTTCCTCCGTCACCAGTGATCAGCGATGCAAGAACGGACGATCGGGCAAAAGACTTTCGGTGTTTGGATAAAAGGTTATGGGAGGATAAAAGAAGAGAAGAAAAGAGAATTCCTACATCCCAATTTAAAATTAAAATAAAATAGTACAAATAAAGAGAAATGAAGAGAAAAAAATTAAAATTAAAATTTTATTCAGATGAGATAAAAAATAATTTTACCTTTCCTTCCGTTTTTTACTCTCCTTTCACCACAATCCAAACATAGTTAAAGCATGACTTCATAATTTTTTATCATAAAACCTTTTCATTTTAGACCGTCTGTTGATAATTCCAACTTCAGGTAAATGCTAACAACATTACATTTAAATGGGATTGAAAGTTAAAAAAATAGAACTACAAAAGAATCCTTTGGAGTATTCGCATTATCAACTTTAAGAATATTTAGTGGTTAAAAGCAAACAAATATCGACGGGCATAAAAATGATTAATAGATTTGTCTACTTATTTTGGTTCAGAATTGGATGGACTTTTACCTTCAGCTCAACTCAGCATGCTCGGACTCTTGCTCTATATATCATCACGGTCCCCAGCTCTCCAGCTGGGCCTTGAGATAATCTCAAGCTCCAGACCAGACATAATTTAGAACAACTTAAGATGAGATGCAGACACAAAGAAAAGCAGTGTTTATGATAATACAAGACAGTACAGCTTTAACAGAAAAAAAAATGATACTCATGCCAAATAAATTTGGTGCGCTTAATTAGATTTAAAGGGCGAAGATCAACCAGCTACATTTTAAAGTTCCAGGTGTATGTTTGGAGGCATCTGTCTTCACAATCATCCTTCTTGTGTCAAGCCTTCTGTAACTCTCCTGTATGAACAATGGTTACTGGCGGATGCCAGCGGTCCTTAGCTGTAGAATGAAACAATGACATGTCTTCCCTCTGAATTGAAGAACAAGTATTAGGACATTCATGTCAGAACTGCATATGATGTGAAAATATGGATTTTCTGTATTCAAGTTGTTCTCTCTCTGCCAACTCTACATGCTTAAGAGACATCAGATCAAACAAAAATTTGGACAATTTGTCATCTCAGGAGGATTTTCAAGTGGATTGGGAATTTCAAATGATCCATGTAATCTGGGGCAGTGTGATATGCAAAGCTTTCTCAGACGAGCCATTTGATGAGCATCAACCAGATCAAACCAGCTCTCCAAATTACTCATTTTGGATACAGTAAGTATCCCTAACGAAGGAAACCCTTCAACTTCCCCATTATAATCTACAGAACCTAAGTGCTTAACTGAATCAAGTTCTTCCAATAAAAGAACTTTTAGCTTCGGCAACTTTCCTAAAAGTGGGAAGCGATCACAATTTTTGCAATTGGACAGTCTTAATGTTTCGATACTTAAAGATTGATCTTCAAGCCATTCCGGGAATCCATTGCCCGGGTAGTTCATTATCTATAAGGTTTTGAGCTTTGTTGAGGGACAAAAGCTTTCGATGATCAGCTCATCAACTCTATCCCGAGGATTTGTGCTAGAAGTCCATCGCAACATCATATTCTCAAGGTATCTTTTGCTCTTTATGTCAGCCTCCTTTGCATCATTTGCATCAGCTATATTTTCCAATTTTGAGATACAAATTTCTCCTCGGAGATCCAACTTTTTTATTTCCTTTATGCTGCATTCACTGTTTGAGGACAATGAAAACCTTGACAAAGTGCGTAAAGAAGATAATTTACTCATTCCCGGTGGCAATGCTATGTCATTCCAGTTATTTCTATATGCATCCCAGTCGTGCAAACCAAGATACCGCAAATTAATCAAGTTGCTCAGGTCTTGAGGTAACTCTAGAAGATCCTTACAATCACCAAGTTCAAGCATCTGAAGATTGTACAGGTTACACAATGAATCAGGCAACCTGTTAATTGGTGTGCCATAAAGGTTAAGGTATCTTAGGTGAATCAGATCACCAATGGAAAATGGTATTTCTTTCAAATGATGGTTCCTCAAATCTAATGCACGCAAACATTTGAAATTCTGGAAAAAATCATTTGGCACCTCCCTTGTGCTAATGCTACTTTGGTTACAGAGCAACATTAATGCTCTAAGGCGTTCATTCTGATTAATGCTGCATAAAGTCCGATCATTCATATAACAAAGCATAACCTGCATTTCCTGATTGCCTTGGAGGTTCTGCATCATTCTCATTTCTGAGGCACTCGGTACCGCAAATCATTTGTGCCAATTCATGGATAAGGCCGGCCATTTTGTACCTCCTATGTGTGTTTTCATGACCAACACTAGTTTGAAAAAATTATCTCCACAATAGGTACTCGAAGTACTTGTAACCAACATACTCCGGTGACATCGTCCTGCCCCTTCGTTTGACAAGGCCAACGGCAATCCATATCCTCACCAATTCTTCTTTTTCAAATTCATAGTCATTGGGAAATATAGAACAAAATGTGAAGCACTGCTTTAGATGGGCAAGTGATCACAACTTACCTTCAATGTCAACAATATGCTCTTCACACACACACACACACACACACACATATATATATCTGAAAATTTAGTTTAAATTTAAATAATGAATTATACATACATACATCATCAAACTAATAAATCTATAAATTTGATTTTATTTATTAAATCATAAATTTAATCTTCTCCCAAGAATCATGTCTTTCGTTTAAAGGTTTAATTTAAATACCATATTTTCTAAATATATTATTATTTATTTCTATATTTCCATTTCATCTCATTCTGAAATTACTATTTATTGATATTTTAATTATCTATTTTAGCAATTTCATGTCGTTTTTTTTTCTCCTGGATTGTTTCGCTGATTTTTTTTCTCCTGAATTGAAACTGATCATTAGAGCTAATCCTATATCGATATAACTTTTTATCTGAGCTTTTTCGGTGATTTTTCTCTTGAATTGAAAGTGAGAATCAGAGCAACAAAATTTAATCCTATATCAAAATAGCTTATTTTTTAAAAATTCTAATGATCTCGAATCATCTCTTTCATCGTGTCTTCTATAATAACCTCTTTCTAATGAATTTAACGTACACATGTACCTAAAAGTTTAAATCATGAAATATATATAGCTTATCCCACTAAAAAAACTATAAATTTGATTTTCTTTATTAAATCATGGATTTTATTTGTTAAGTAACCATATTTTCCAAAATTTATAATTGCTTATTGCTACGTTTCATTTCATCTCATTATGAAATCACCGTATATTCAGATTTTAGCACTGTTATCATAGAGGTTGACTCTTGGTCTCTTTCTTCGGTGTCTAAACGTTGATCCAATATGTTTTCAATTACCATATATATATATATATATATATATATATATATATATATATATATATATATATATATACATACATACATACATATACATATATCATTAAATAATTAATTTTTTGAACCAATGTGACACCTCTTGGGATATAAAGGACTTGCAAACAATCCTTTTATTTTATTTTAATATGATAAGAATTTTCTAATTACTTACATTAGTAGTGACCGACCATACAACTAAATTTATTTCTCTTTGATCCTTATTTTAGCTATATGATATATAAATAGGTTAGCATATAATTATTTCTCAATCATAAAAGCAAAAAAAAAAAAAGCTATACAATATTTGTATTTTTGTAAAGTAAAAACTATGTTTGGAACTTGAGAATAAGAATAATACCCCATTTTATCCACTTTATGCAAATGACATTTATCAAATTACTTTCCCCATTTTCTCTTTTTCTCGAGTTCAAATTGGTATTATTTTTTATCAATTTGTTTTTGTTAGATGTTATAAGTCTAACATACACAATTACATTGTATGAATTTCACTATATAACTTTAATATGTGTTTATATTCTTTTTTTTATCACAACAATGACTGAAAATATATCCTAAGATATAGAAATATTTAAATTTCTCTCCTAATAACCTATAAAAGTTTTTTTAGTATAGACGTTATAGATTTTTTTTTTAAAATAATGTACATACATAATAATTTGTATGTTTATATATGGTTAATATTTATATATATTATTTAATTTGTGCGAAGCAAGTGTTCCCTAGCTATATTCATATAGTTAAGTTAATTTATACATTACAGTTAGATTCCTAGTAAATTTTCATATGTATAGCAAGCGTGAGTTGAGAAGTTAGCTTTGCAGTGGCAAAATAAGACCATGTCTCGGCATTTCATCTAATGGCATTTTCCTCAGGCGCCGGCGTGAGTCATCGGCGTTGCAAGAACGCAGGACCGGGCAAAGACTTCAAGCTCTCCAAATGTAATCAGAGAATATTTATCATCAAACCTTTTCATTTTAGACCGTCTGTTGATAATTCCAACTTCAGGTAAATGCTAACAACGTTACATTTAAATGGGATTGGAAGTTAAAACAAAAAAGTAACAAAATAGAACTACAAAAAGAATCCTTTGGAGTACTCGCATTAAGAATATTTAGTGGTTAAAGGCAGGGCAAAAATCGACGGGCAAAAAGATGATTAATAGTTTTGTCTACATATTTTGGTTCAGAATTGGATGGACTGTTACCTTCAGTTCAACTCAGCTTGCTTGTACAGTTGTACTCTTATTCTATATATCAGCATGGGCCTTGAGATAATCTCAAGCTCCAGACATAATTTAGAACAACTTAAGAGGAGATGCAGGCACACGAAGGAAAGCAGTGTTTGTAATAATACAAGACAGTACAGCTTTAACAGAAAAAAATGATACTCATGCCAAATAAATTTGGTGCGGTTAATTAGACTTCAAGGGCGAAGTTCAACCAGCTACATCTTTAAAGTTCCAGATGTATGTTTGGAGGCAACTGTCTTCACAATCATCCTTCTTGTGTCAAGCCTTCGCTGTAGAATGAAACAATGACATGTCTTCCTCTGAACTGAAGAACAAGTATTAGGCCAAATTCATGTCAGAACTGCATATGATGTGAAAATATGGATTTTCGGTATTCAAGTTGATCTCTCTGATTTTTGGAACTCAAGTTGATCTCTCTCTCTCTCTCAACTCTACATCGGATCGGACAACGGAAAGATTTGGACAATGTATCACCTCAGTTTCAAGTGACCTTGGAATTTGAAGTGATCCATTTAATTTGGGGCAGTCTGATATGTGAAGCTTTCTCAGACTACCCATCTGATGAGCACCAACCAGATGAAACCAGCTCTCCAAATTACTCATTTTGGATACACTAAGTATCTCTAATGAAGGAAAACATTCAACTTCCCCGTTATAATCTACAGAACCTAAGTTCTTAACTGAATCAAGTTCTTCCAAGAAAAGAACTTTTAGCTTAGGCAACTTTCCTAAAAGTGGGAAACGATCACAATTTTTGCAATTGGACAGTCTTAATGTTTCGATATTTAAAGATTGATCTTCAAGCCATTTCGGAAATCCATTGCCCGGGTAGTTCATTATCCATAAGGTTTTGAGCTTCGTTGAGGGACAAAGGTTTTCAATGACCAGGTCATCAACTCCATTCGGAGGATTTGTGCTAGAAGTCCATCGCAACATCATCTTCTCAAGGTATCTTTTGCTTTTTATGTCAGCGTCCTTTGCATCATTTGCATCAGCTATATTTTCCAATTTTGAGATGCAAATTTCTCCTCGTAGATCCAACTTTTTTATTTCCTTTATGCTGCATTCACTTTTTGAGGACACTGAAAACCTTGACAAAGTGCGTAAAGAAGATAATTTGCTCATTCCTGGTGGCAATGCTATGTCGTTCCAGTTATTTCTGTATGCTTCCCAGTCGAGATGCAAACCAAGATGCCGCAAATTAATCAAGTTGCTCAGGTCTTGAGGTAACTCTAGAAGATCCTTACAATTGCCGAGTTCAAGCATCTGAAGATTGTACAGGTTACACAATGAATCGGGCAACCTGTTAATAGGTGTTTCATAAAGGTTAAGGTACCTTAGGTGAATCAGATCACCAATGGAAGACGGTATTTCTTCAAAATGATGGTTCCTCAAATCTAACGCACGCAAATATTTGAAATTCTGGAAAAAATCATCAGGCACCCTACATCTATTTAGGCTCGAGAGCAACATTAACACTCTAAGGCGCTCATTCAGATTAAACTTCAATAAAAATTGATCATCCATATCACAATCATATAACAAAGCATAGCGTGAACTTCTTGATTGTACTGGAGGCTCTGCATTATTCTCAATTCTGAGACACTCAATGCCACAAACAGTTTGTGCTAATTCATGGATAAGGCCGGGCATTTTGTATCTCTGGTTTGTGTTTTCATTACTAACACTAGTTTGAAAAAATGATCTCCACAATAAGTACTCAAAGTACTTGTTACCAACATACTCCAGTGACATCATCCTGCCCTTGCGTTTGACAAGGCCAACAGCAATCCATATCCTTACCAATTCCTCTTTTTCAAATTCATATCCATTGGGAAATATAGAACAGAATGCGAAACACTGCTTTAGATGGTAAGGCAAGTGATCATAACTTACCTTCAATGTCAACAATATGTTCTTCACAGCTTCATCACAATCTGGCATATCATTTAGTACACTTGTCCAATCTCCCTCATCGCTCCTGCCATATAACATGCCTCCAATTGAAATAATCGCCAAAGGTGAACCATGGCACTTCTTCACGATTTTCTTACCTATTTCTTCCAAATTATGATCTGACGCTCCTTGTCCAAATGCATGCTTGTGGAACAATTCTTGGCTATGACCTTCATCTAGACCAGTCAAACGTATGGTAGCTAATGTGCGTTCATACCTGAGTACCAATTCACTCCGAGCAATTGCAAGAATAGCACTGCCTTTTGCTCCAGACTTCATGAGAGGTGCTCTAATTATCTCCCAAAATGACTGGTTCTCGATCCAAACCCCATCGAGCACCAACAAGAATTTCTTACCACGAATCATTTTTCTGAGCTGCTCCTGCAGCAAGTTTAAGCTCAGAGACTCACAACTTGAATTTTGAATGGACTCAATTATCTCTTTTGTGATCCTGTATACATCAAATTCTCGAGTAATGCCAATCCATATCTTAGTGTAGCTTTCCACTTCAGGAGCGTTGAAGACCAGCCTAGCAAGTGTAGTCTTCCCCATCCCTCCAGCACCCACAATAGCAATAACTGGAGCCATCGTGCCGCCATCAGCAACTACAGCGGTGCTCGGAGTACCATTGTTCCCAAAGTCAGCATTCTGAGGACTGATACTCCCAGTGCCAGCAATAGGATCACTAATGCTTCGAGTACCAGAGCTCAGATCACTACTGCTTCCAGTGCCAGACGCCGGAGCACCAATGATGTCATTACCAACTACAGCAATAGTTCCGGTGCCTGTTATGGTAGAACCAATTTCCGCTCCAGTACCCATGGATTCTTCCTGCTTCAACAAGTCAAGGATTTGAGATTTCTTCTCGTCCATTCCAAGAACCAGAGGATTACCTTGAAGACAGGCCTCAGCACGAGGAAGCCTCTCCTCTCCATCGTCCTGTTGCCTCCTCTTCCCGTCTCTTTCCTTCAAGTGCAGCCGCTCCCGGGCATCGGCGATCTCGCCGTACATCTCTTGGATCTCCTTTATCTTGCCCGAGATCTTCCAGCTGCGGAGCCACGCCGGACGTTTCAGCGAGAACCACTGCCGCTTCCTCTTGCGCGAGGAGGAGGCGCCGCCCGCGGCGGCCTTCTGGATGTTAAGATAGGTTTCGAACTCGTCGATGATGTCCTCAGCGTCCATGGCGACGTCTCTGAGGTCCGCGAGCCAGAGGAGGACGGAGTCATCTCGGATGACGCGGGACTCCTCGGCGTCCTTAAGGAGGGCTTGGATGCGGGCGACGGTGCGGCGGAGCTTGTCGAGCTCGGACTCCACGTTGCGGAGGTCGGTGAGGGTGGACCAGACACCGGTGACCGCGTCGATGATGGCCTCGTGGACCTTGCCGATGATGGGATTAATCACTTTGGTGAGGTCGAAGAGCTCGACGAGGATGGCACAGATCGCCATCGCCATGGCCGAGAGGCTCAAAGGTGAAAGAGGCAAATGGAGTGGGCGACTCCGAAGACGTTGACTAGGGAGAGACGAAGAGTTAGCTTCTTTTTGTTTTCATTTTTATTCTTTTATCCTCTTTACTGTGGAGAATGTGCTGAAATGCTTCCTAGAAAAGAGATGGCAGCTTCCTAGAAAAGAGATGGAGGGAAAGCCAACGTTCCACGATCGACGTGCATATGATTTCTTTCAAGGATTTAAATTACTATTTTTACTATTATCTGTATTTATTTTTTTTATGTCGGCCCGGATTTAGTGGAGGCTTTCGGTGTCCGAGGCTACTAGCACTCGACTAATTCGGAGCCGAGAAAATGGAGTAACGATAATTCTCTGGCCAAGGTGGCGACTCCGAGACTCGAACATGAGACTACTAACACCCAACGAGCGCTCGAAACTCAACCTTGCTTTCAATTGAGCCAATCATCCTTAATTTATTTATTATTTTTGAACCATGATTATGGGACTCGGTACGATTTCTCGTTTAAGGTCGGAATAATCAAATTTCAGATTCAAGTCAAACTGATCAAAATGATTACATCCGATCAAAGGATATGATTAATAATGTCAGGGGATTGCAAGAGAGCGGAGCTCCATGAGCGAAAATTTTTAGAAATATTTTATATGTGATTCAGATTTAATTTATTTCCTTATCACGAGATAGGTGTCTTATTTTCAAAGATTTATTTATAGTCACAATCCGTATGTAATTCTTATTATTTGTCAAAAGGAGTGCTTATATAAACTCCCTAAGGGTCTAGACGGAGACTCATCCTTGTAATCATTATTATTTCATAACAAAAAGAGTCGCCGCTTTCCGAGAACGTAATCCGATTGAGGATAAACCTCGTAAATTTTTGTGTTCTTCTATGTTCGTGCGATCCCTCTCTCTCTTTTCGTAATAGATATAATACTATTAATGTTCTATCTTTCCCTCTTCAGTAATTTAGTAGCACACTCGAGATCTCTCGAAGTCTTGAGCCTGCTTAAAAAAGGATAAAATATCATATATGTTAAATTAATTAGTACTAAGAACGTTGGTTGGATTATTAGAATCATTATTTAATTAGGAAAATATACTTCTGTTACTTATTTTAATTTTTAAACTAGTGAAAACGATTAAACATAATATTAATATTTAATCAAATCTCGTCAAAATTTAATTATACTTTGAATATATACTATTAAATAGTATATTGATAACATAAATTTGAAATTATGCTCATAGGTCACTTTAAAAAATGAGAACCTTTTTAAAATTTTAGAATTTAGTTATAAAGAAATTAGTACAAAATTATGTTTTTTGTATAGTTATATGCATATGCAAGATAAGTCATATCTAAAATTATAACATTGATTTGATTTCTTATTATTGGTGTAAGATAAATCATATATAAAATTATAAGCAGAAGTAAGAAAAAAAATTAAAAATGAAAACTATGTATTTAAAATTAATAAAAATTGATATAAACATAAAAAATTTAAGCCTAAAAAGAATATCTTCATAAATGTAGGGAGGTGTAACACGGCAATAATATTTTCAAAAATTACAATAAAAGATACAAAAACAAAAGACTCAGAACTAATGAAGGCAAAAGTAACATAGCTAGGATTAAAAGCTCATCCTCTCTACGCTAATTTTAACATTTAAGCTAATAATGGCACGCAATTATTTTGTCACAATAATAAATTGCTAATAATATTGTGAAAAAATGAAACTACAGTAAAAATAAATAAATGTTTAACAATAAAGGGAGGACTTAATAACTCTCAGCCCAAGCTCCAAGGAGGAGTGGTAGGATACCAAGCACCAGTGCCCCACGTTAACTCCCAGCGGGTGTATCTGATTTAGCCACGGCATCGCTCCATGAATTGGAAGAGCAGTTGCACAAACACCTGTAAGTTTAGACATTACGTTGATGCAATCATGTCATGAGTAGGATAAAAAAAGTCATCTCACAATTCTTTTCAGAACTACTTAAAAGATGATAGTATTTGTCTTGTTGCATGAACTATATATGCATATGGTCCGGAAGTTCTTGTGTAACGATCCTAAAATCATTTCTTCCATCACATAAGTAATCAGGTTGATTCCAGAAGTGCTATACTGTCTACTACACTATTGATCATGCTCCTTTAACAAAATGACATACGTGTCATCAATATAATAAGAAAGATAATAAAAAAAAATTTAATGCGAAAATTTAAATGTTGAAATGTCAGGAGACATTAATAGTTAATACAGTCTATAACAAAGTGGAGAAAAAACATAATTTAATAAGTTCATCAGAAAAGGTTCGATATGCGAAAGATCATGATGTCCATGAATAATAAGTAAATCATAACACTGAATGCAATTGATAGATCTTGACAATATAATTAGTCATGTGCAACATCCTCCAAGCTCTGAGCACTTCCACACCTCATTGAGCAGCATTCTCACTGCAAAATTCCAATGCAGGAGAATCGAATATCCATAAGCAAAAAGTCCAGTACAGTAGCAATATAGACGATGAAATAAGGATCGATGATAATCATATAACCAATGTATCAGTGATGAACAATATTGTACTTTAACTTCTATACATTAACTATAATGGATCAATACATCATGCTTTAATAATATCAATACATGTGCTATGTTCTTTACTATGACTATACTTTATTTTTACTCTACATTATTTTTACCATACCATGTTCTATGCTTTACTGTACAATATTCTATAATGTACAATACTTTACTTTGCATTTGCATTGATGTGAGTTGCACTACGTTTTTTACATTACTATAATATTCTTAAAGTTAGTTTTCTTATGCGAGCTCGACTTTATTAAATTAGGATGTTAGAGGTGTCCATATGAATCTGTAAAGCCCATAAAGGAAAAGGGGTGTGACAATGCATCACTCAATTCGGAATGTAGGTGGGAGAAGACCTACACCCCAAGAACAGTGATCATTTAAAAACCTGTAGTTTCACTGTCTCCTCAATTAGTTACCTGCCCCTCTTGCTCAATATTATGTTCTCTGTGAGAAGGAGTGTGACCAATGCATCACCCTTCTTCGAGACACAGATGAGAGAGAACCTAGAGTCTCAGAAACAGTGGTCATTAAAGACCAGTAGATTCGCTATCTCCTCAGCTAACTACCTACCCCTCTATATACCGTACTGTAATCTTTATTCCGTATAATGGAGCGGCACATAATAATTTCATGTCTTTATCTTTGCTTTAGTTATCTTAACTTATCATGTAGTCCATGAATCAAGACTCAAATGGGCGTTAATGTTTGTACAATAGGACTCAGCCAGTATAGGTGAACTAGTTAGAGTCTCCGATTAGAATTTATGAGTCGGACTCAAATCGGCCAGAGTTCGCCTAAGAGTATGTCAATACTTATACGTCATAATCAATTTATCATCTCTCTATGGATTCATGTTGGTTGAACTGGTCAGGTCGAACCGGTGGTTTGGATTGAATCGACCGGTCTGGACCAGCTAGGTTAACTGGACCGGTCAACCGTTCCCTGGATCGGTCGATTGTTCCTGCAATATCGGTCGACCAGTCCTCTTGGATCAGTCGACCTTCTTCTTTGTTTGTCGGACCGGTCGATCGCTCACAAACGACCGATTGACTGATTTCTCTGTGTATCAGTGGATCGGTCGATCGATCTTACGATCATGGAGACGTGCACAGTGCTTCGGATCGGTCGACCGTTCGGAAGGTCGATTGACCGTCCATAAGATTCAATCTGTGAGTAACATGTGGATCGGTCGACCGGCCCAGTGGGATCGGTCGACCGATCGAAAGATGAAATATGGTGAGACCTTCGCAGGATTGGTCGACCGTTCATAGAACCCTGCGATAGAACAAGGCCATCGATTATCTCCTTCGATTCCGGCGGCCTTCCGGCCATCAAATCACTTCGATGTAAATATGAAAAATGAAGTTAACACTTTCAGTTATCACTTCGATGTAAACATGATCTAACTCTTTGCATCAAACAATCTGTATTTCTTTGTCTAGGGATTTAAAATGCTAAGGTACCTCTGCTTTGGATGTTCGAAGTTCGTCGGGCCGCTTTTGTCGTACCGTCGGTCGCCGGTCGTTCCTGGCCGGATAGGGAGAGTGCGCCAAGTCCTTGTGAACGTCGAGGTAGAGCGGCCATGCGTCGGAGGGTCGTCGTTCGGCTCGGTATGTCGCCTCTGTTCTTCCGCCTAGCGCCGATCGTCGGAACAGAGGAGGGAGACGAGGAAGAACGGCGGCTGGTCGAGAGGGAATCCAAGGGGGTGCGAGGTCTCCTCGCGTCCCCTTTTATAGTATCGGCCTGCCCTTTGGCCGGCCAGTTACGGGGCGCAATCAGAGAAGAAATTTTCTCCCCTGGTCGGTCATTTTCTTTTGCACTGTTTCTTCCTTTTTTTTAACCGAATCTGATTTGAATTCCCCCCATTAATTGTATTGATTACCATAAATTTTGAATTTGAATTATGTCATTAATCTCATTGATTTCACGTTTTGCATTCTTGTTTCCTTATTTGAATTATTTGCATTAATTGCCATTGATTTGAATTTTGAAATGTTTCCTTGTTTGAGAAGTTTGCATGCATTACAACGAAATCTTTTCGAATTCTTTCATTAGTGGTAATAAATTTCTGATTTCATTCCTTAGTTTGATTTTTTTTCCTCTCATTAATGTCATTTAATTCCTTGTTTTTGAATTCATTTCCTTCTTTAAGGATTGCAGGCGATACATTTGTAACTGTAATTAGACATTAATTGGCCAATTTCATATCTGGCATGACTTTTAGGAAAATTGCAGATCAATTAAACAGATTATTAGTATAAATATTTCTTTTTTTTTTCAGACACTGATTTGATTAGGTTTCTGAAGTATTTTGGCATGAACATACCTGATAAGCTCTGAACAGTTGGATGGTGATTCATAGAATTTGAATCCGGCGAGAAAGTTGTCGGCCGGTGCAAAGTTCTTGAATGCAACGTAGTCTAAGACACCACATAGCATGTAGAAGAATGTTGTGACAAAGACACCTATGAATGATGCCTTCTTCATGACCTTGTTCTCCTGCGGATTTGGTTTTAAAGTGTCCTAATGAGCATGTAGCATATGAAACATTCACGTATATTATATGTTGCAGTATGGATCGATGACCATTTTCACGTAAAATATAATGATTGTCTTATACTCCTATATACAATACGGACTCACGATGTTATTTTATCTTTGCATTGATAATTAATATGTATCACCTGCTCACTTCTAGATAAACATTTATTCATGCATTTTTTTTCTTTCGGTCTTTTGAGTTTATAGATCTATTAGTTCAGATGTTTACTTGGTTTAAACATATAATTTGCTCTTGAGATTAGTGCCAAGTAATTCTGTATTTTTTTATTATTATTTTACTTTATGAATGGACAATTTTGTTCATGTTGGGATCTATAGTATACTGTCCGTTATTATTATTATTATTATTATTATTATTATTATTATTATTATTATTATTATTATTATTATTATTATTATTATTATTATTATTATTATTATATTGATTTATCAAATGAGAAATGTTCGAGCATTTATTATCATTAAGGAGACAATACTCATTATGTATATTTTATTCTTGTCTTTATTATCATTATTTTTAATGATAAATTGAAAAATAAATATGGGTGTGTTATATATTTTGAAATAAATTATTATTGTACAATATGATACCAAAGTAGTCCTTTTTGTGTGGTTTAATTTATTTTAAAATATAAATAATGGTCTTTGTGTTACTAGTTAAATATTAAGTGGTCCAAAGTAAACTTAATATTTAAAATTGTAACATATAGAATTTTGATAATATTTGTTATATTTATTTGTGTTACATGTAAGTAATAAATTGGTTCGAAAGAAAATTTATTGTTTGACATGTTATTTTATTATATTTTTTATTATTACCATGATTAACATATCACTTACAAATTAATATTTTTGTCCAAAGATTAAATATTAATGTTGTACCAATATTTTATGATGGAATTTGTCCATATTTATATTTTATTATTGTTTAATATGGTACTTATGTTGTTCTTTGTTCTCTGTCACTAATATTAATGTAAGCATCAACTCCACTCCAATGTTAAATGGCACAAATTTTAAAGTATGGCGAGAGAGTATTAATATTACTTTTGGAGTCATGGATTTGAACTATGTTTTGAGGATTACAAAACTCATCAAAATTGCTAATATGAGTACCTCTGATGAAAGGAGGGAGATGAAGAAGTGGGAGCGATCCAATCGCATAAGTCTAATGATAATTAAGCGTGCCATTCTAGAAATATTCAAGGGCACTATGCCAGAAGATGTGGACACAGCGAAAGATTTTCTTGAAGCCCTTGAGAAAAGATTTTCTTAGTACACTCCTAGCAATAATGAAGTATCAAGGCAAATGAAATACGAGGGAGTACATCATGGAGATATCTCATATTGATTCCAAATTAAAAAGCACTCAAGTTGGATTTGTTTGAGACTTGTTTGTGCATTTGGTTCTTTTATCCCTTCTTGTATAATTTGGTCAGTTTAAAGTGAGCTATAATTGCCAAAATGACTCTTGGTCCTTAAATGAGCTCATCTCTCACTGTGTTCAAGAAGAGAAAAGATTGAAGCAAGAAAAGACAGAAAATACTCTCTTGACTACCACTTCTAAGGAGAAAAAAAAGAGGCTGAAAAGAAAAGTTCAAAAAGATACTGCAGATGCAGCACCACAAAAGAAGCAACATAAAAAACGAATGGGTGCTTCTTTTGTAGTGCAACAAATCATCAAAAAGAAGGAATGTACCAATGATCATGCTTGACATGCAAAGAAAGTTACATTTCTTAATTTGGTTTGATTTTGAGATTAATTTAGCTTCAGTACCTAGACACACATGGTGGTTAGATTTCGATGCAACAACTCATATAAGTGTGTCTATGTAGGGTTGTCTGAATTACCAAAAGCCAAATGATGGAGAAAGATACATTCAGTGATGGCAAGAAGGTTGAAGTAGAAGCAATTGAAAAGTTTATATTATTGTTAAAGTTTAGAACATATTTGGATTTATATGAAATTTTTGTTGTACCGTCTTTTAGACAAAATTTAATTTCTATTTCTGTATTGGACAATTTTGGTTGTTCTTATTCATTTAGAAATGGAAAATTCAGTTTGTTTCATTATTCAAATTTAGTTAGTTCTGATTCTTTATCTTATTGTGATAATATTTACTTACTTGATTCTATTACTTCATATCATGAAACTCTGCATATTATTCGAGGTATTAAAAAAAAGTTAACCAATGAGGCTTCAGCTATGTTATGGTACAAGAGATTGAGTCACATCTCTAAAAAGAAAATAGAAAGACTTGTGTCAAATGAAATTCTCAATCCTTTAAATTTTTTAGCATTCAACATTTGTGTTGATTGTATCAAAGGGAAACAAAATAATAAAAAGGGATTAGGAGCCAACAAGACTACAAATCTTATGAAACTTATACATATAGATATGTGTGGACCATTTTCTTCAGTTGTATAGAATAGTCAACGATATTTTATAAGTTTCATATATAGATGACTATTCTAGATATGGCTATTTATATCTCATTCATGAAAAGTCATAGGCATTGGACGTGTTAATAAATTTTAAAGTTGAAGTTGAGAATTAAATTGGCAAAAAGATTAAAGTTGTCAGATCGAATCGTGATGGAATACTATGGTCGATACGATGATTCGGGAGAACAACGTTCAGAACCTTTTGTTAAATTCCTAAAGAAACATAGTATCATCACACAATGTACCATGATAGTTTCGCCTAGCATGAACGGTATACACTACAAGAAAAATGACTTTTAGTGATTATAATTAGCGAAGAGATTCAAATATGATCATTAAACACTATTATTAACGACCAGATAAAAATCTAATCGTCAACAATAAGGACCAAAAATAAACTAGCCCTTAATATTTTTATGACTTGCTGTTAAAAGTTACCAATAGGAATAAGATTGGACTTGACGTTAAAATCTTAAAATTAACGACTATCATCTTGTCATTAAAAATATTGACGAGTCAAATAAAAAAACCATAAAATGATATTTAGAAGATATATTTCTTTTTATGTTATTTTATTTTTTAAATTTTGTATTCCTTCTTACCCAAAAATATTATTTATTATTATTTTAAAATTCAAAATAAAAAAATAAATTATACTTTATGTTTTAATATTATTCTACAAGTTTTAATATCATTAATAAAAGATAAACAAATATCTTCACTTTTAATTTTTAATGTTTATTTTTGTTAATGGAACTAAGAATGTCAATATCTCTTTACTTATAATAATTCATAATACTTAATTATTTATTTTTTTAATTTTATGTATGCTTAACTTTTTTCATTTATTTAACTTTGATTAGAATTAAATATATATATTTCCTAAAAAATTGTGAAAAGATAAATACAAAATATTTTTATTTTAAGATAAAGCTAAAAAAATTACTTTTACTGTCATAATTTTGTTAATAACCATTAAAATATAATTAATCATCTAATTCTAACCTAATTTTTTTACTATACCTACGATCGTTTTTTATCTCTTCTCCCACATACTGGCAAGGGATGACGTAGGTACGACCCATCGTCTCCTTCCTTTGATAGACTCCGACGAGTTGCGCGAGAGGCGGCAAAGGTGGCCCTGACGGTCATTGGGTGACCATCGGGGGCACCTCATGTGCAGAGGCGATCGTCGGGTCACCTTTGCGTGAGAGGACGTCGCCGCCTCTCATGCAAGGGTAGTCCCGACGGCCGCCTCACGTGCGGAGACAGCTTCGGCGGGTGCTTTTGCTCGAGAGGCAGTTTCGATGATCGCCTTTGCTTGAGAGGCGGTCGTCGATGGCCGCCTCACGTTGAGGCCGCCTGACGCTCAAAGGCGGCCCTGATGGCTGCCTCACGTGTAGAGGCAGCCGCCGAGGGCCATCTCTCACGCAGGGGCGGCCATCGACAATCGCCTCTCACGTAGAGACGGTCCCGGACGATCGTCGACGATCGCCTCTCGCGCAGGGGTGGCCATCAATGGCTGCCTCTCGCACCGCCTCGCGCACAAAGGTGGCCCCAATAGCCGCCTCTCACACAAAGGCGGTCGTCGAGGCCTCCTCTATGCGAGAGGTGGCCCCGAGGATCGCCTCTCATGTAGGGGCAGCCATCGGCAGTCGCCTCTCGGGCAGAGCGACCCCAACGGTCGCTAATGATTGCCTCACGCGCAGAGGCGATCATCGGCCTCTACACGAGTGGAGACCACTGAGGGCCACCTCTCACGCAGGGGCAACCACCGGCCGCCGATGGCTGCCTCATGCATAGAGGCAGCCCTGACTACCGCCTCATAGGCAACCCCGATAGTTGCTTCACGCACAGGTCGTTCCTATGCTAGAGGCAACCGTTAGAGCCGCTCCTGCACAAGAGGCAGCCATTGGGGCTGCCTTTGTGCATGAGGCGGCCATCGACGGTCATCTCACGCATGACGGCAGCCCTAGTGTGAGAGGAGGCCGTCACCCAATGGCTGCCTCTTGTGCGTGAGGCGGCCATCGACGGTCGTCTCACGCGTGACGGCAGCCCTAGTGTGAGAGGAGGCCGTCACCCTCGGCGGCCGTGCCTTAGGGCTGAGCAAACTCGGGACCGAGTTCGGGTCACAGCGGACTCGGTCCCGACCCAAATTATGATGGGTCAAAATTTTTTTGACCGGGTACCGGATCCGAACCCGGCCGAATCTGGTTCCAAGCCAGACCCAGCAATTCGAGAAAGTCACCTAGTTTCGCCCGAAAATGAATCAGCTCACCTGGGTCGATCGGACCCCTAACGCCCGGATCGATCGCCAGTGGCCAAATCCAGTCGTCAGACGCCAAATCAGCGGCCAGATTTTACGCCTGGCGATCGGATCGAGTTGCCAGACGGCCGAATCTGGCTGCCTATGGCCGATCCGACTGCCACGCAGTCAGATTGGCCGCAGCGAGATCCAGCCGCCTGGCGGCCGGAGGAGAGAGAGGGGGAGGGCGGCCGGAGGAGAGAGGTTCGAGGAGCCGCCGCTGTGAGGGAGAGGGAGAGGGCGTCGGGCGAGACCGCGGTCCGCAAGGCATGATGCGTGAGAGAGATGGGAGAGAGAAAGAGATGTGTGAAATGAAAGGACTAAATGGGAGTGGGGTTTATATAGTAAACAATAAATCGGGTCAGGGCCGGGTTGGGTATTTGCACTGCAGACCCGATCCTGACTCGAAACCCGATAGATTTTTCACCCTTCAGACCCGATCCCGATCCGGATCTTGTCCGGGCCAGGTTTTTTACCCGATTTTTTGGGTCGGTGCGGTCCGGATCGACCGGGTTGACTCGGACTGTGCTCAGCCCTATCGTGCCTCACGTTGTGGCAGCCATCAAGGCCGCCTCTCTGAGGTGGCCGTCGGTTGCGTCACCTCGTCAACATGTTTTTTTCACTTTTTTTTCTCTATTTACACATATTTCTTGACTTGTCCACAGATGGATTGCATGCACTTGTCTCACATTATGTGGTAATTATGTTAATGCATATATATTAAACCTGATTTTTTATTTTCTTTATTGTTATAGGTGAACATGACTTCCGTTGCAAAGTTTGGAAAAAGAATGAAATCGACTTCAAAAGCGTCGAAGCAAAATTTTATTGCACCACGTACTCTTGGAAGAGGACGGAGGAAAAGGTCTTTGTGCTCCTTGGGAGTTTTTGAAGACATTTTACTTGTGATTAATAAAAAGCAAGTATTCACTTGGATTGGGAAGGAAGATGAATGGAAGAGTTATTTGGAAGTTTTGCTATATTTTTTTTAACATGTTCTTTTAGAATAGTTATTTGGAACTTTGTAAATATTTGAATTAAAATATTGGATGTTGCATATGAATATTTGAGTTGAATATTGTATGGATAATTGATTTGATACTTGATGTTTTGAACATGAAAGAATTTCAATTTTATCAAATATAGAATTTTAAAATTTTAAAAATATTTTGACGATCATATATTTATCCCTAAATAATAATAATAATAATAATAATAATAATAATAATAATAATAATAATAATAATAATAATAATAATAATAATAATAATAATAATAATATGAAGAAGAAGAAGAAGAAAAGTGGCTCTTAAAAGTTTCTTCTAATACATAAATAATATCTTTAGCAACTAGTTGAATGGTCATTATAAGTTATATCGGAGATCAGCATTCTAGTCTCTATTGAATTTATACGGAAGAGAATTATGGTGGTCCCTAAAAAAATCAACATCCAATTATTCACACTAGACGCTAAAACTTTGACGGCGGGACCTATAATGAAGAGTAGCGATCAATTTTTTCTTGTTGTTGATGAGTATTAACGTCAAGATTATAACTTTTAACGACTACATATCTCTTCGCTAATGACATAATTTCTTATAGTGATAGCTGAAAGACGAAATAGATTACTTAAAGATATGGTGAGGAGTATGATTTGTCATTCTACCTTACTAGAATCACTCTGGGAAGAAGCACTTAAAACTACAGCATATATTCTGAGTAGAGTTCCAATAAAAGCAACAATAAAAACTCCATATGAGATTTGTACTAGTAAAAAGCCTAATTTAAATCATTTTCATGTATGGGGATGTTCATCTGAGGCTAGGCCTTATAGGTCAAATGAAAGAAAATTGGACTCTAAAATAATCAATTGCTATTTTGTTGGGTATTCAGACTCCAATTTTGTTGGATGTCAAGATAGCATGAAGTCCATGTCGGACTACATTTACTTTCTACAGGAGTGCTATATTATGAAAGAGTGTCAAACAAGACATTGTTGCATCTTCCACAATAGAAGCAAAATTTATCGCACGATATGAGGCATCTAATCATAGGATTTGGCTGCAAAATTTTGTCACGGGACTGCGCATAATAAATGGTATTGAAAGACCGTTGAAATTATTTTATGACAATAAGTCAATAGTTTCATATTCCAATAACAACAAAAGCTCGTCAAAATCACGACATATTAATATCAAGTTTTTTTGTTATTAAAGAAATAGTGAAGAAAAAGTTATTTTCTATTGGGCATATTGGGATAAACTTTATGATTGCGGATCCACTTACAAAGGATTGCCATCCGTTAGTATGGGTGTCATTTTAATTCAGGATATTTAGTTTCAGCGGGAGTTTGTAATTATGAATACTCATGTTGTAGACATTTTATTTTGTTACTTTTAGCATATGTACAGTTTAATTTTCTTTTATGTTCACTCTTTTATTTAAGTTTGATATCAAGTTAAGTGGAGCAATTGAAAGTAGACATGTATGATCACATTGCATATAACTTTTATGATACACATCCATATCATGATTTTGTCATTGATTATATTAATATACATGATCATTATCGAGTTAAATTACGGTGATTGTGACAAATACTACTTTGATCCTATATTTGTATGTCGATGGATGAGATTGATTTTTGGAATTATGATTTTGACAATAAAACTAAACTCACTTTAGTATTTATAGTGTATAATTATAATGTTTTCATATATAATTCAAGTGGGAGATTATTGGATCATATTCAATATTAAATTTAATATGAAAAATAAATTATACAATTAATAACTGTCAAAATAAATTAAGGCCCACATAAAAGTGATCAATATATATTTCATTGGGCATAATAATTAATATGTTATGATATGAAATATAATGTGAACAGATCAAAGGATTAATTGACATTTTTTATGAGTAAAAATTCAAATCACATTAAAGAATCCTTATTATATATATAGTCATGATCCCCAAAACACACTCCTGAAAAAATTATTATAAGGTCATTTTCTTTTTTTCTTTTCTCGTCTTGAAAAAAAAAAGAAAAGATTCTTGATATTATTTTGAAAGTTCATTCTGTCGAATTGTTCTTCATCGATCATTAGCGATGAACAATTTAAACATTTTAAATTTTTTAACGATTTTAACATGATTCGATCAAAAGGTCAATTAAAACACTCATTAACTTTAAAGTTTTATATTTTTTGGTAACCAAGATAAATCATTTCTAAAGTTTTTCTACATTTTGACAGTTTGGACTTATCTTTTGATCCAACACTCCAACTTCACATTCATAGTTATTATTATTATTATTATTATTATTATTATTATTATTATTATTATTATTATTATTATTATTATTATTATTATTATTATTATTATTATTATTATTATTATTATTATTATTATTATTATTATTATTATGTCACGTAAGATTGACTTATATAAATATATTGAAGTTAACGTAATATAGATTTAATCACTGACTTAAGTCAGTCGATTTATTCGAAAATTAAATCTGTCTTTTATATTCAAATGGCTAATTTAAGGTGATTACTGCGAAATCTAAGGCCACTTACACAATTGTAAAAACAAGAAAACGGCAACATAATATAGAAGTGAAAACAGGTAACATGATAAGAAATAAAATTGCGAAGTTAGAAAAATAAAAGCAATGAATGAATTTAAGAAAATCTATATAAACAAAAAATATTAATAATATTATTCTAATTTAATTGTCTGCATTTATCCAAATATTAATCAACTAAATAAAAGAGGTCGAAATACTAAAGATAGTCTTAATTTGCCAAGATCTCAATTTAAAATTTTATCGTTTTTTATTCTTAATTCGTTTTATAATATTGCTTATAATTACCAACATACATCTTTTAATTTCATAACAAAAAGTGCTGAAACAAAAAATAATATCTCATACCAACCAAACCAAATTATTACGATTTTAGTTTCCATATAAGTTCAAAGAATAATTTCGCGACATTTTTTCTTTGCCTTTTTTTTCCTTGAATCGGCAATGTTTTGGCATGCACGACGAACGATGACTTTCGTTGCCTGAAGACAGATTACAAGATCCGGAGTGGTTCATTTCCCGGGGCGTGATCTACAAATTCCTCATTCCTCATCCAAATCTGAGGGCAGATCCAGTTATACTTCTTCCTGTTCTGACGCAGCGATCAGCAAAGGTTAGATTCCCATTCGTTTTTGTATCTCTTTAGTTTTTAGGATGCTTACCTTCAACATGCTCCCTTAGGTCCTACTTGTCTCTTTGTAGCTCCGGATTTCAAATGTTAACTCGAATTCTGGACGTCTATGCGCATGTCAGTAATTACAAGGTGAAGGAAACAAAAAAAGAAGCCATTTGGAAATTCTTATCCTGTTTCGATGTGTTTTTAGGATATGTTTTAGGTCATTTGTTAGAAGTACGGATTTCTGATTGCTTAGTCAGTCAGAGGAGTCATGCCACTGAGAGCGGAAATGGATGCTGAATGTTTTTTCATTAGGTCAGACTTCAGAGATACCTTGTGGGCATGTAATGGTTTAGGGCCAAACTCTAGATCCCCGACTCCATAGACCCATAAACAATCTGATATCCTTCATGCTAAAAACTTTGTCATCCACTTGATCCAAGTAAGATGTTTCCAAGGTAAAAAATATGTCTTGCATTTCCGAAAACAGATGGTGAATATCTTAGCATCTACTGAGTTCTATATCTTATAAGTTCAGTCACTATCATAGAGCTGCTTACAGTTTCAGGTGTAATGGATTCTAAGGATCTTGCTCATTCGTTGTCATCAAATGTCAAGGATCCTGCTGCTCTAAGCACTGGTTCTTCCAAACAGAGTACTAGTTTATGGGAGGTACCGTCAATGTTATCTGCATCTGGAATATCCTCATGGGCTCGGAGCTTAACAGTTCCAAGACAATCTCTTCAAGGAAACCCACAACCTGAAAATGAAGGAAGATCAACTTTACAGCGTTTGACTAGTGGTTTCGGATCGCTTTTGGTTTCAAACTCTCCTGTCAAAGATGAGAATTCTGAGCATCTCACAACTGCAGAACCCAGCATCTTGGGGACCCTAAAGAAGGGTGTGGAGTCATCTAGAACGGCATTAAAGACTGTCCAGGACAAGGCTCAACAAATTGTTGAGCAGAATAAAAAACTCTACCAGGTAAGTTTTTGTAACTCTATCACCTTATCTGGATCAGTTTAGTCATTTAATTGCATGTCTGTATGAGTGAATATTCTGTGACTGATTGTGTGGTTTGGAAATAACATATATCTATACTATATTATCTTGTGAAACAGTTGCAACATTCTTGAGGAAAGCAATTTTTTTTATCAGAAAAAGAATCATTTATCAAAGTAACATACATTTAACTGAGGACCTCCAAAAAATACCAAAATCTTGATGAAGATCTACATTAACTGAAGTAAATTGTTCTGTTCGTTTCCTTGCAGATATTATTGGAGATCATAATGTCAAAAGAAGAAACTATATTTCGCAAAATCAAAACAATGCTCTTGGTTGCCCAAGACAATTTCACTACTTATTCAAAAAGCAAATATTTGATCAAGATTTCTGAATCATTTTCCAATCCCACAAATTCTCAAACCCTTGCCCTATGGCATGACATGCAGCTCGTATACCACATACCTCAGCCTTCAAAATAGTGTTGAAACATCTTGCCAACATAGATGCCTTTATTGAATGTCCATGTATGAAACTTGACCTTTACCTATTGTCATGGTTATATAACTGGTGACCCAACTAGTTTTTTGAGAGGATCCTATCTAACCTGCGATTGAATATCACATATGAATATTGTGTTACTATGTCTTTTCTGTTAAACTTTTGCATACAAAATTATTATTTATTCAGAAGAATAATTTATTGCACAGTCTTACGCTCGAGAATTGTTATTGATATATCTACATAGTATAAGGTATAGAAGTTACTATATACCTCATAGACAAGTTGTCAATTAGAGCTTCATGTAATGGCTTCTAGAATTTATGAGCTAGAATCACCCAAATCTTAAATCATCTTTTAATTATTTTGAATAGTTTTCTTAGAATTCATTGGTACCTTTTTGCATCTTTAGACAAAATTAATTATGTTAGTTCTGATTTCCTTGTGTCTTCAACGGAGACTGTATCTTGTGTTCTTAATTTCAGGTGGGTGGATTGGATTGGGATCTGACACATATTACAGAGAATATCCTTGTTGTGGGATTTCCTGCTGGCCGAATAAGCTCTGGAATTTTGGGATACTTTGAGGTAATGTTCTCATTTGAACCACCTTTGAATAAGTGACATGTTGGCTTCTGTATTGCCTCTTCGGAATAAAAACATGCTTACAGGTCTATCGAAAATGCATGGAAGAAATGATCAAGTTCTTTGAAACTAATCACAAGGTATTTGTCTCATCTTTTATCATCAAGGATTACAATTTCTTCAATAATGAGAATAGTCTACGAGAATACACATGCTAGAATATTGCTTAAATACCAGAAATCCTACAGAAATTACTTAGGGAAACATCCTGAAGAATCTTTTGGTGTTTTACTTTTTCGCAGTTAAAATTTGAGATATAAGAAAATTATTTTCAGTTATTTTTTCCTTTTAATTTTGATTGAAGCATTTTTTATATCTATCTTCAAATGTGTACAAAACTATTTTCACTATGATAAGGCTATCAATTGAACCAGAAATTGTTGATTTCTTGTGTTAGCATATGCTCATAGTCAATCTAATTAAGTTTAGATTTTTGTTTCACAAATTTCTGATGACCTTCTCTTTGTAGGAAAAGTATAAAGTGTACAATCTTTGCTCAGAGAGGTTGTATGATGTTTCATTGTTTGAAGAAAAGGTACGGTCGTAACTTATAATGAAATAAGAGGTTGTTATCAAAATTTCTAAAACCACATTTCTGTCATGGAATTTAGAAGTTTTCTTTATGAATATGAATGTTCTAAGCCTAATTTGATCATATTGATGTCATTAGAATGGATATTTCCAGTTGTGATATATTTTGAGACTAAATTCTCCCAAAGTGCTATTAGATGTGTATACACATTCTTATCATATCAGGAGGTGCTCTTCGAAGAAATTTATGGCCTTTGGAACTAACAAAAATTGACACATAAACAAGGACAAATCAATGTCACTATATTATAGTTTCTCTATGGTTATTTGAGCACAAGGACTTCAGGTGGCTTACAGGACATGTCATTCTCATTTATGCTAAAGTTGTTTATCTGCTTTCCCATCATGGATTGGCGAGAATTGCATACTTATTTATCTCATGTACTGAAGTATTTTACTCTACACAAATCATTGGTCTAAATAGATTACACAGTGAATCTTTATATTTGTTTAGCTGTTCCATGGGAAACTTATGTGAATCGATGTACTGATCATTGCCAATGTGTTTGTCATATGCTACATTGTTGATCATTACAGGTTGTTTCCTACGCAATTGATGACCATAATTGTCCATCCATTCAACTTATAATGTCATTTTGTGAAAGCGTAAAGTCATGGTTAAAGCAAGACATTGATAATCGGGTGGTTGTTCATTCTAAAGCTGGTTTAGCACGAACAGGCCTAATGGTTTCAAGCCTTCTCTTATATCTAAGGGTAACATGATTTTTGGGTTCTCTTTCTTTTGTCTTATACGTAAATTAACATTAGTATCTTCATCTTTTTCTCCAAATATTGCACTATATACAGATGACATCCTTATTCTGCAGATTTTTCAAACTGCTGATGAATCGGTTGAGTACTACAACAAAAAGAGATGTATAGATTTAAAAGCGCTTGTCATCCCAAGTCAGATTGTTAGTCCTGTTTATTAATGAGAAAACAGTACTGATTTTACAAATAACATACTGTTGTACTGTTTCTGATTCTTCGCTCAATTTCTTAGAGATATGTGAAATATTTTGAGCGCACGCTGGTGGATTTCAAGGGCCAAGTTCAACCGGGTCGTAGGTACCTTAACTTTTCACTGTCCCTTGTAAGTTTTTATCAGAGACATCAAACAATTACACTTTTACTCCAGATGTATGCTTAGAGGCTTCCGTCTTCAGAATTGCCCATATTGGGTCAGACCTTCAATAACCATCTCCATGCACAATGGTACTACCAAATTGCTTATGGTCCTTACATGTTCTTTAGGTTTAATTGCTGCAGTAGAATTATGTGAATGCTACTATCTTCATGTTATGATCACTGATGGCCTCCAAAACTAAAATGTCATCTTGATATAAATGCTTGGTATCATTGTGTATTAAACCCAAATACATTTCTCACTTTGTCCATTTTTTTCTTCTTCACACTCAGGAGTCATATTCTCATCAAAAAAACACCCCAAGACGAAGGATCTAATGGTATGGTTTAATCTTTCAGCATTTTGCATTTGAGTTGTATTTTCTGGAGGTCCACCGCCACCCCCATCCTCATAATAACTCAACTTAGAATTGACAGTTTGTTTTAGGAAACATCATAGAATAATAGAAATTTTATTTAAGCTAAAAAATAAAATTAATAACAAGTCTAAATGTCCTCTTACCCTAACAGGAAAATCGAATATTTTCAATCTAAATCTCATTCAACAGATAATTGACCCCCAAATTCACTCAGGATATCCAAGGGAAAATGCCAAACTCCAATAAATATGGTTTATTGGATGTTAAAGGCTTGCAACTTTATGAGATGCACGGAATCAACATCAATGTGTGGTGTGTAACTAACATGACCAAAATCTTAAACTTAACAAACACGAGTATTATCCCACTTGGTATTTATTTTAAGCTAGTTCAAAATGATTTGTTTCTCAAATATTTGGAAAGAAACAGATCATACAACTGAGCTAGAACTACATGTTTCCTTAAGATGAGTTCATTTCAGTATAAGCTAAGTTAGAATATGTAGTGAATATTAAACAACCCTGTGGTCGTTGAACACCTAATTGTTCAGGAGTACACTAGATTCCTTCTAGCTGATTCACAAACGTGAGAGTAGATGATTTTCATACTTCAGCATCATTTATTGTTGCTACTGGCTAGCTCGAGAATTTTTCCATTTTTTATTCTTGTTTTCTGACAAGTAGTTGGCCTTCTGAAATTATTGCTAGCCAGAGGATTACTGGTTCAAGTCAAAACAAAAGGGTGTCATGATCTTTGGCTTGCCAGGAGAGCCTGGTATTGCAGAATTAGCTGGTGATTTCAAAATACAGTTCCATGACCAACAAGGAGATTTCTGCTGGTAATTACTTTTCTAATCTATTATCAAGTTGATACTTCAATTTTGAGTTAGGTATTCTGATAGTGATTGCATATGCCTCTGTTTTTTCCTCTATCCGTCGAGCTTGATATATGACACCTTTGTTTTGAGAAGGCATATCGTACCATTATTGATGAAAGAAGGATGTGTCTTGCAGTTGGCTGAATACGACAATGATTGCAAACAGGGTAATCTTAGATGCTTCAGAGCTTGATGGTTTTGAAAAGGTAAATTATCCAGATTGCTTTCCACATGTAGTGCTTATCTACTGCCCACCCGAAAAAAACTTCCAGAACCAACTGTTGCAGATTCACCTTTAATCTTCGTCTGGAGCTACTTCAATACTAATAGTTCTTATTTATAACTTGTCAACAGTAGATAGCATCAATTATCAAGTATTTGTTCTTTTTCAGTTTATGCTTAGATCTTGAGCACTTCTCCCACTCCTTTTTGACTCTTAAGCTTGTCATGTTGCAGAGGAAAATACCGTGTCCAGGATTCCAGGTTGAGATTGTACTGGTGGATTATGATGGTTCAAGCATCAGCAAACATGCTAAGTCAGGTGTCACCTCTGCAAAAAGAAGCCACAACAAAAACAAGGATGACAAAGATGATGTCTTCTCAGACAGTGATGCGGAACATGATTCATCATCGAACAACAGCAGAGTCCAAGTTTCAAATAAAAATGTAGGAACAGACAGCTATGATAATCTGAAGCCCAAAGTTAAACATGAAGAAACGACAACCAAAACTGATAATGCTGCAACAGTTTCTTCAGGAGATACAGAAGAAAAAGCCCTGATTTCAGGCAAGAAGGAAAGTAGTCATGTAGTTCCTGATGGTCCCGGAATAAATTACACCACTGCCAGTGACTTCAAGCCAGTTGCCGCTGATGCATCTGTCTTCTCCTTTGGTGATGAAGACGATTACGAAAGTGAATAGTTCCGTTCTATTTACTTAAATTGCAGCAATTGTGAATCTTACCATTCTTCTGCATGTAAAAATGATCCTATAATTCATTTCATCTGTGTATGTGATGTCTTTATTATTTTTCTTCTTCTTGAGCGTCTCTGTTAGTTTACCGTGTTCAAACAAAATATTTCTTGTACGAAATCAAAGATGAATCCAACATGTAAACAGTGACTTGTAATATTTCTTTCTTGGTACTAACATGATTAAAAGCAGTTAAAACGTTAAATTACAACAACCGCAATGAAATCTTCAATTTTTTTTTTCTTTGTTTAGTACAAGGCCAGCTCTGCCCTTGTGCTCTGCTCAACACGGCGTCATCAATGTTGAGTTTCAACCAGCCATCCGGTGGATGTTCCCATTTGATGAAATGTGATTTCTTCCCTTGTTTCGAGATGTGGCGCATATTGAAGCTTGTCGCAGTATTGCGGATGGCTTCCACTGGCTGCGGGCAATCAATTCAAGCTGGAAGAAGCTGCAAGCTCCCTTGAAGATAAGAGGGAAGCCGAGTTGTTACTGCTCATGGCAACACCGGTTGAGTTCACTAGCCTGCAGCAAAAGTTATGACTTCTGAGTAATACAATTTTGCAGTTCTCGGAATAGAATCGACTAACACCAGTATAACTTGGTCACTATCAGCAGGGAAATTGCAAACAAATTGCTTGGACGTCTACAGAGGATGAGTGGAAGAATGTGAAGTGTACGATGTCTGATGGTGAAGCCAGCGCCTCTACTGTGTCCAAGCTGAACTACTGTCATCAACCAAGTAATCTCTGAAACACTGCCTGCTGTAATGTTCCGCTTTCCGTCAAAGTGGTGCATGGCACAAGATCTCATCAGGTCCTTGGGAGTGATGGTGTAGTTGGGCATGGGCGTCAGGTACTACTTCAATAGGGAACGGAAAACTGAAGCCACATTTAACATGCAAGGCGCTTGTGTATAATTCATTGATTTGGCTCCGTAGATCCGCTTGAATGAGTGCTTAATATAACGAATAACTGTAACCGGAAAGGGAAGACTCTTGTGCTGCACAGGTTGCCACACAAGCCCGTTCCAAAATGCCTTCTCTCATGCCTGAGGCATCTATGAGCATTTGATGAGCAGCAAGTGACTTGGCAGAATGGACTGAGAAACTTGCAGAACCTACAACATCTGTGTTTACATCCACACTGCATTCCTAATCTTACCCTTCCATGCATATGAATTGGGTTTCCAGCTCTTGTGCATCCAATGAGAGTGGTTGCTGGTTACGTAAGATGGACAGAATGTGTTTGAAGAACTCCTTTGCATGCCAAAGAGTCCAAACTAAGTAAAAAGCCTCACGAAAATAGAATAATGGAGTGATGGAGTGATGCCTCCTGCTCTTGCTCACCGAGAGAAAATAAGTTGATCATCGAGCATATTCGCTCATACTTGAAAACCTCCAGGTGCTTATTCAAAGAGCACTATCATGGTGTTTGCAGACGGGTTCCCAAGATGGATAAATTTTAAACCTCTGCCTAATTTGGAAACAAAGGGTGATCCCACCACAGGAAGTTGTGAGATTTTACCATCCTTGAAGAGTTGACCTCACAAAGACAAAGTTTGCTGCTTGGCATCATTAAGATACTTTTGTTGTAAACCAGGAGAGCTGCTAATAAGTCATGAACGGTGATTTGCCCAAAGGTGATCCATGTTCCCTATCTACAAAGATCAATCAAGATTATTGAGATTAGAAATGCACGCTTGTTAGTAGATCTTCCTTTTTTTCCTCCACTTCAGGAGGTGATCATAGAGAGAGCAATATGGCACACTAATTAGATGGATCCAAAATTTGGCCTCTCCCCATTCTCTACATCCATTGTTAAGAGGTCATCTCCAGGACTGGAAAGTTGAAACAATTGAGAAAATTGATGACTGAATTACGTCATATACCTTATTCCTACAAAACTTGGTTTTTCATGAATAGTGAATATATCATCAAGCTAAAAGATTTTGATGAAGAAATGCTGGATCCTATAGTTGAAGTTCAACTTCGCAACTGATAAACTTGCTCGTTTTTTCAGAGTATTGCATTTAATACCATCAAATGCACCTGGAAATTCAGACTATGCCATTGAAACTCCCAGAAAGACTGTCTTCTGTGGTTCGATATTTATCACTTTCTGGGTGCCCCCAGCTGCAGCTACACTGTCAAAGATATGAAGAAGATTGAATCAAAATAAAGAACACTCCTTATTTAGCAATGGAAGCAAGTGTTTTCAAGCTCAAGTTAACACAGTTTTTCCACTTGCTCCATGGAGTTAGCTTTCAGTTTTCCCCTTATTACACAACATTTTATTGGTATGCGGTTATGCCACTGTTTTGGTTTTGGTTCTTTGATATCCTCTTTGGCATCATCTGTTGTTATCCTTTGCAGCTGCTTCTACTAGAAAAAAAATGGGTGCACACCTGGTTGGTGTTTCCACCTCTTTCTCTTATGGATGCTTTAGTGGAAAAAGATATTTAAGGTTGCAGAATTACTCCAGATCTATATTTTGGTTTCCTTAGAAAAATAAAATAATACAGAAGAAACACAGAGCCAGAGACAAGAAGGAAAAATGACTGCAAAAGATACACAGAAAGTGAAGAAACCAAAGTGTGAAAAAAAACAACAACAATAACACCAATAAAAAAACCTTATCCCATTAGGTGGGGTCGGCTACATGAATCATACGATGTCATTCCGCTCTTCGTTGATCCATATTCATAAGATTCGACAGGGTTTTACGCTGGCTGTCGGAGCCTAACACATCCCTCCTCCTTTATCCGGGCTTGGGACCGGCTATAAGATGTAATGCACAAGAAAATTATATGCAAGTAAGGAATAGAAAAGGAATATCCTTAGAAAAGTCAGAAACCTATTGATCATGAGATCACAGTGCACGATGCCACTAATGTTCACAACAGTCGTCACAGCCATTCGTTCAGCCCTCGCCACCATCTCGATCGGGGCAGTGGCAGGAGGCTGCAAGGCAATGACACCAAGGGAAGGATTAGAATATCTCCTGTATATGTAATTTTGGTTTGTTGCTGCCGTCGCATGAAGCTCAACTAGATGTTGAGCACAATCAAGAACCGTGGACTCAGAATATCCGCTCTCGTAAAGTAGCGCCTCGGTCCACAGGGGCTTTTTGCCGAGCGTGCACCGTGCGGCATAGACAGCTGAGGCGACGAGGACGGACGGCGGAGAGGAGACCATGACATGGTACTCGGCCAGTGCCAACTAGGCGAAGAAGAAGGCTGTATTCTTCATCTTGTCATCTTGGAGGTCGCCTTGTGCTCGGAGGAGCGCAACCAAGAAGACGTAGGGCGTGGGAACGGAAAGATTCCAGCCAAGATGATCCAAGATAACTTTCTCCATGGCGACTATGCTATCTCTGGAGCAACGAAAGAGCCGATGGTAGTAGTAAGCCGTAGGTCCTTGGACGTCCTCGTATTTGGAGGCAATGAGCATAGCGGCCAGGGCGACGACGGCGAGGTCTTGATGCTGGACGGTCCGCACGGAGAGATAAGAGTCGAGGACATAGACCGCGAGGAATAGGGTTTCCGCCGGGAGTTGGAGCACCTCGTGAACCTCTATCAACGAGTCCACCACAGTGGACCTCGTCGCAGCGTCAAAGTAGGGCTGCAGGTTGCCGAGGTATTCGCGGCAGAGTCCCTCGGCGCTCCGGTAGAAGTTGGAGAGGTCATGGAGGTAGTCCGCCACGCCTTCGAAGCTACCGCCACCGTTGGAGTTCCTTTCTGTGATTTCTTTCTTTCTTGCTGTTCTTTTCGCGCGGAGAGAGAGAGAGAGAGCGGAGCCAAAGAGAGCGAGCAGATTGAAGAAGAAAAAGAGTGTGTGCAGAGGAGGGAGGACCGACGGGGCATAGATGGTGAAACTAAGATGTCCCAAATGCAGACATAAGAAGCAAGTATACTGCATATCGATATACAAGAGCTTGCAGCTAGATTTCATGTCTTGAAATTATTAATACTCATTATAAGTATCTAGTGCAGGAAGATGTGACTTCAAATCAAAAGGATGAACAAGTTGTAGTATCTGCATCTTGAAATGGATTTAAATGCTTAGATAGATGAATGTCTTTTTTACCTGCTCCTGCCCAGAGCTTTGTAATCATATACCCTGCTATGTGTCAAATATGTCAGAATCAAGAGGGGATTAGTTTGCACCTTCAGAGCTAGGTGAAATGGTTAACCTGAAAGGATAGCACTTTACAATGGTAAAAGCTTAGTGAGCAGCATTCTCTCTCATATTATGGACATTTTGAAGATGAAAAATAGTTATTACTTCCATTGCAGTGTTCTCAAGCTACTAGAGTTTACCACTGGTCATGTGTCTTTTCCTTGCTATATCTCAGATTTCATATCTCAACTCTGTGTACTCAGGCTTATTCATAGAAACTGAAAATTCAAGTATCTCAGAAGTTTGTCTCTGGCTTTGTACCGCTTGAGTCATTGAAGATTGTGTCTCTGACACAGTAATAAAGTAATTTCCTTTCCTAGAAGGTTCCATTTGTTTCTACAATGCATACAACACTAATGCTGACATATCCAACACTTCATTTTTTTTTAAGTTCCAACACTTCATTTTTATGTCTCAGATACTAGAAGACCTTTTGCCACTTGTAACATTAGAGATTGCATCAATGTTAGAACTTCAGTTTTCTGCTGAGTAATTGGCTGTGATAATTAAAGAGATTAGAGAATTGCATTTGTTGTCTCCTTCAGGACTTCCTGAAAATGCATTGAATGCCAATGATAATGATGTCAAGGTTCACCTACTTGACTTCATTTTATTTATACCTATATATGACTGCTCCTTTCTTTCGGAGAGGATTGAAGTGACCCATGTTACAGTGAAGCTGCCGTTGCACATATACCTCAACATAAATAGCTTTCCCTTGTCGAAAAATTGGAGTACTCTAATCTGAATCAGCCGGTAGCACTTGTAAGCATATATTTAATAACTTATTAGTGGTGCTCTAGTAAAGTACTGTTTGGTAACACTGCAATGTCACATGTAAAAGTTGTGAAAAAATGTCTTTCACACCTTATTGTTTTTTTCCCCTATTACACAACATTTTATTGTTATGCCGCTGTTTTGGTTTTGGTTCTTTGATATCTTCTTTTGCATCCTCTGTTGCTATCCTTTGCAGCTGCTTTTACTATCAAAATGGGTGCACACCTAGTTGGTGTCTTTACCTCTTTCTCTTGTGGATGTTTTATCGAAAAGAGATCTTTACAGTTGTGGAATTACTCCAGATCTATATTTTGGTTTCATTAGAAAAATAAAATAATACAAAAGAAACACAGAGACAGAGACAAGGAAAAATGAATGTGAAGAGACACAGAAAGTGACGAAAACAAAGTGTGAACAAAACACATCGCAGAGTCTTTCAAACATACAGTCAGATTTTCCAAATGCACACATAGGAAGCTAGTATACTGTATATCGATATATAAGAGCTTGCAGATAGATTCCATTTCTTGAAATTATTGATACTCACTATAGTATTTAGTGCAGGAAGACAGGGCCTCAAGTCAAAAGGATGCACAAGTTGTAGTATCTGCCTCATGAAGTGGATTTTAAATGCTGAGATGCACATAGCCAGTACAGATACAGGGCACCGGAAAACATTTTTTTAGAGAATCAGAATTAAACTTTTATGGCCAATATATTGATTCATGCTAAGATATTTTCTGAACAATTTCGATGTAAGCAAGGATAATCTGCTGAACAGAAAAATCAAGTTCACTCCCAAGAAGCAACCTACTATACATAAAAATGAGGCATACTACAGAACTATGCAAGAAGAATATGTGATATAAAACTTTGTAGTTGCTAGAAATTTAAGCAATCATACCATGACTTGCGTAGCCATCAATGTGTATATGCTGATAACATCAACAGACAATAACCAAAAATCAGAAGCTAACTACAAACAGTCAGAACATCACCAATTGCATCGATGCCCCTACCACAAACGGCTCCATCAGCAGCCTCGTCAAGAAGTAGAAGCATGTGCCCAGTGCGATTGAGATAGGAAGAGCTGGAAGTGCATGCCGGAAAACCGACAGCAGAATCAATGTGCATGCAAGCCCAGAAATAATGGCCAGGTAGCAAGCATAGACCATCATCAGGTCGTACATTGCTGCTCTACCCACGAGCACGCTGTAGAAGACAAAGTCTCCGAGCCCCAGCCTAATTCCCCTCATAGAAATGAGCATGTCATCATCCTCCGAGTCGGCCTCCGAAGCCAAGGTACGATTTTGGTTCCCACCTCCCTCCCGATTACTTTCCTCAGATCTCAGAGGAGGAGGAGCAGCAGCAGTGGAAACGTCCCGCTGCCGTCCACCACGGACGCCTGAACCGCTGGATGATGACGGTTCATTCCGCACTAAAGGCACGGTTTCGGCTTCAAGATTAACAATTTCCACGATCGTCTGGTGCGGATCGGAATTTCGAGGTGGACCTGCGTCCTCGATGGGCTGAAGCTCGACGACGGCGGGGGAAGAGACGGCGACGGCGGCTACCGCGTGGGAGACGGAAGGCGCGGCGGGGCGGGCCTCGTAGACGAGAGCGGGAAGGTCGTCGTCGTCGCGGGAGGAGGCGAGATTCACAAGGATGCGGAGTGGGCCGTGCGGGCAGAGGACAGCGGCCAGGTCGTAGAGGGCGAGAGCGATGAGGAGGGCCCAGGTGGTCCATTCCGGGAGACGGGCGAACCATGCGGCGACGATCGCGGCGATGGCGACGAGGTAGGCCTGGCGGAGGACGACAGGAGCTGCGGGGGAGAATACCACGAGGGCGCCAATGGCGGAGAGATCGAAGAGGATGAGGGCGGCGGACGGGGCGTCGAGGGGGACGGCGAGGCGTCGGAGGACGTCGAGGAGGATTGGGCTGCCCATGGTGGCGAGGACGAGGAAGGCGGAGAAGCGGGTGTAGCCGCGGAGGAATCCGGTGCAGCGGTAGTAGTAGAGGAGGACGAGAGCGAAGGTGACGACGGCGATGAGGGCGACGAAGGCCGCAGCGTTGAGAAGGGCGCCGGCGAGCTTGCGGGAGGTCGAGTCCGAGGGAGACTCGGAGTAGACGAGGGTCGCGGCGGTGGTGGCGGAGGAGACGGCTGCCTCACCGGCGCCGGCGGAGGTGGAGATGGAGGAAGAGATGAGGAGAACGACGATGAGCATACAGATAGAGACCGGAGAGATGACCCCGATCAGCTCGGCGCCCAGGGCATCCAGGACGCTGCCGGCCTCCGTCGCCGGACGCATGGTGGCGGGGTCCACAGCTCAAGACTTAGGTGAGGGTGGCTCTACAAAGGGTGCATCCTTGGGGTCATTAGAACTGGGTGGGTTTAAGAGTAAGTGGATCCAGGGAGTAAGTGGATCCAAGGTTTGGTGCTTGCGTGAAGCTTCGTGGCCCGTATCGTTCAACTTATAATTCTCGATCGCTCAGCGTCCATTCCACACTGTATAATATTACGGAGTACCAAGTTATCCGTCTTTAAGCCATTTAAGGAATGATCAAGTAGGTGACATTCCCGTAGGATACGTCTTTTGCATCTTCAATATATAATAAGACTCCTATACTTACGATACACTGGGAGGAGTTCACTAATACCTTCCGAAGCTCAATTGTATG
Organism: Pontederia crassipes; assembly: GCA_030549335.1. NCBI lineage: Eukaryota > Viridiplantae > Streptophyta > Magnoliopsida > Commelinales > Pontederiaceae > Pontederia > Pontederia crassipes. The sequence continues at coordinate 64,216,617 of CM060198.1, forward strand.
TTATGTTTCATCATATTTAATACAAGTAAGCTTTCCTTTAATTCTAATGTCATGATCTTGAGCGTGGAGTGGCAACCCATATCGGTGTCCTTTCGTGGCGTCCCGTGGTCCCTTAGTCGCCTCTTCGGACTTTAAACGTCAAAGCGTCTGCATTGGTGTTGCAACGCACCAATGTCACGGTCCCATGACGAATAGTCCCACCCTCTAGTCATGTCCGTGATTGAATGCCTATAAGAACGACTCTCGGCATAGTCGTCTCGACCATAAAGTTTCTGCTGCAAACTCAAAACAAGCTTGGCTAGGTGCCTATCCGCCTAGTCGCCGCACGTGATATAGAGTCCGAGAATGCCCCCGTGATAAGTGATATCGGAGCAGTTCTTCCTGCTCGGATTACTCAACGACAATGACTCACTTGTGTGGTCGCAATGTGCCCTGACGTAGGAAATGTGCTTCCGCTCAAAAACTCTATCACGCCCAGGCGCACTGGTACCATGGTCTTTGATCGTATTCCAACGAGGAATGCATGACAAGCTTCCTCGCCGCACGTCCAGTCGTGCCCCCCAGCATATTCATCATACACCCGTGTCGTGTCAAGGAACGTCTGTCATGCATCATGATGGCGGACTGATCGCCCCGTCTAACTGGGACGGTCATGCGTCGCTCACTCGAGTAGATCAACCACTTCAGGTATATAGTCGATGGACCCGTATCACATTCAGGGACTGTCGATCATGCATTATCATGATGACGTGGCGCTATTCGGTATTTTGGTGACGTCGCATCGCATGCCCAGTCATGCAACGTGGCTTCACGAGAAAAGTTGGCTCGAGTTCAAGCATCAAGGTTCATGGTCCCTTTCGGCTAAGGAATATCATCCTATCGGCTAAGGAATATCATCCTATCGGCTAAGGAGCATCAATCATAAGCATCTTGTCGTGCCGCAGCATCGCCTGCCATGCCGCGATGACTTCCATGAATGGAACAAAGCGTTGATTACTTGCAAACACTTGGAGACGAACTGTCAGTCGGCGTGATGTCATCCATCAAGAGTGGGGACGAACCTGCTATATGCTAACGCAAATCGACGCCTCAATTCAATGACCAATTTGGCAAAAGGTCTAAGCGTCGAGCATCGACGAATCTTGGCATGCTGCTGTCAAGTATCTGCCGCCAACTGAAGGAAGGAGTACCATTTCCTCTTGGACAACGCCTCGAGCAATCGAAGCGGCCTTCAAAGATCGCAATTCAAATGTTTCGAAGGACACACGAGCGACGTCGTCCCTTCGAATGGAGATTGAGGTGATGTTGGGAGCTCATGCCATGAGTTCACCAACCGCAATCCACTTGCCCAAGCGGAGCACCTTCACGAACATCCCCATGGTTCGTTGAAGACCCGGAACGGCTATTCTTTCACAAGGGTCAGCCGCCTGGTGGACAAGTATGTCAAAAGCGCATGATCCCTACCGACAAGCGCAATGACATTACTTCGTCCAAGTTGCGGACGGACGAACATCTAAGGTGCATCCTCTTTGTGAACGTGTACAACGATCTCGTCCTGTCCATACCCAACGGTGTTGCCTAAGCTTCAAAGGAGGTCCCAGAATCGGAAGAAGACATATTTCAAGAACCCTACAAGATGTGACGAAATCAGTATGACGTTGCCATCGCGACAATGTGGAAAGTGGCAAATTTGGATCCCATCGAGTCGTGGGACAGGAGAAGTGGCAGTACATTAATTATGCAAACCCTGACAAGTTTGGATGGGAGGTCAAGATCGCTTTGTTCAGCATCGGCCAGATAGGTATGTTGAAGGAGGACGTGAAAGATATCACCGAGCTCCGCCTACAGTGTTCCCAGGAGGATGAAGGCCTAGCGTTGGTGCTCATCAAGCAAAGGGGTTGAAATTTTGGACTAGGACGGAGTTGGAACGATAGGATCGCCTAACCTCCGCTCGCTAGTCGCCGCTGTCAAGGCGCTCATGCCAAGACAATTGTCATACCACCAAAACCCTTGGGCAAGAACAAGGGCAATGGTGGGGGAGAGAAGTGCAAGTCGTAGCTATCATGCCAAAGACAAAAATAGCCCATCGAAGCAGGAGGATCGAGCTGAACCACAAGAATGTGGGGAGACTCTCGTCGCTCACTATAGCGACTTGAAGTGGACAAGGTAGAGAATATCATATCCAAGCACTTTGTTCTATCTCAAATCGTCGAGATATCATATGATCGCCAAGGGTAAGGTGACCCCGCACTTCACTCGACGGAGGAAGAACTCTATGTTGCAGTCATCTGCAGCATGGAGACAGTGAGTTGGACCACAAGAAAATGTGGGGAGATTCTCGTCGCCTGTCATGGCGACTCGGAATGGACAATGCATGAATTGTTACATCAAAGAATCTTGTCCTGTCTCAAGACCGTCGAAACATCATATGATCACGAAGGAGGAGGTGGTCCTACGCCCTTCACTTGGCGAAGAAAGGAAGACTCTACGTTGCAACCACTTGCAACATAAAGACGTTGAGTCAAGCCCATAAAGAGACCTGAAGCGTCCCGAAGCATCCGTGGGAAGACTCTTGTCGCTCATCATAGCGACGCAAGGCCCAAAGCAGATGAGCTGTAAGCGTCGACATCGAAGAGCTTGTACTGTTTCAAACCGTCGAAATTCAAAAGCGATCATCGAGGGAGAGATGATCCTGTACTTTGCATTCGACGGAAGGGAAACCTTATGCTGCGGCCATCCGCAATATGAAGGCATCGAGTCAAGTCATGCATGTCGAATGGCGAGACTCTTCATCGTGTTCTACACGACCCTGAGACAACTCTTCTCCGCGCTATTCTTGAAGGCATACAAGAGTTGTTTCACCCCCAAAGAAGTCAAACCGCACAAGTTGACGCTGCGCAAGTCAAAGAGAAATGAAGCCAACAGAGATTTGATGGACGGATAGTTACTTGATGAAGTCAGATCGCACATGGCGGACTCCACTTGTAATGACCTCGGATTGGACGAAGGATCAGCAAGCGAAGCAAGCCTGAGAGAATAGTCCTCAGCGAGACCCTAAGGAGCAGGCATTCCTGACGTTGCGTGATACTAGTGAAGTAGAAGTCAAGACAAAGAAGGCAGAATTGAACGAGACAAGCGAAGTCAAGACTAAAGACGAAGACCCCGAGAAAGCTCGAACAACGGCATCGGGGGCGTCGCCGATTTTAGTGGGGGAGAATGTCACATGAGCGTTTTCCCGTGACACGAAGCGTGAATCCTCGCAGCTTCAGTGTCGCTCAACTTATAGCTCTCGACCGTTCAACGTCGAAATCATGAAACACATGCAGCCATCCCGCACTGTGTAATATTGCGGAGTACCAAGTTATCCGCCCTTAGGGCATTTATCTTGTAAGGCCGTCCTTATGAATGGCTAAGTAGGTGACATTCCCGTAGGGAACGTCTTTTATATATTCAATATGTAATAAGACTCATATACCTACGGTACACTGGGAGGAGTTCACTAGCGTCTTTCGAGGTCCAATTGTATGTTATGTTTCATCATATTTAATATAAGCAAGCTTTCCTTTAATTCTAGTGTCATGGCCTTGAGCGTGGGGTGGCAACCCACATCGGTGTCCCTTCGTGGCGTCCCGTGATCCCTTAGTCGTCCATTCGGACTTTAAGCGCCCAAGCGTCTGCATTGGTGCCGCAACGCGCTAATGTCACGGTCCCATGACGAGTAGTCCCACACTCTAGTCATGTCCGTGATTGAACGCCTATAAGAGCGACTTTCGGCATAGTCGTCTCGACCATAAAACTTTCGTTGCAAACTCAAAACAGACTTGGCTAAGTGTCTATCCGCCTAGTCGTCGCACGTGGTATAGTGTCCGAGAATGACCCCGTGACACTAAGGGTCTGATTGGATTGTGGGTTATAAAGGGATGGGGTGGAATATGTGATAATAAAATTAGTTAAATCATGTTTGACTGTATTTTTTATTTAAATTAAGAGGGGTGTGATGAAATAGCTAAACCCTTTAGGGTCTATTTGGATTGAGGGTTATGAAGAGGTGAGATGGAATATAGGGGAATAAAATTAGTTAAACCATGTTTGGCTACATTTTTTATTTAAGTTAAGAGGGGTGGAGTGGAATAGCTAAGCCCTTTAAACATCACATTTTTTATTCCACCAAATTGGTGGAATGATGAAGAATAAATAAATTTAAATCAAATTAACCTCTTTCCCTTTTTTATTACCAAATTAAATTATTTCTCTTCTTACCAAATTAAACAACTTCTCTCTCTCATTGATATATATCATCATATATTATATTTTTTTCTAATACATCATCATATATTATAAATATAAAATTTTATTCAAAATAAACATAAATATACTATTTAAAAATAATTTAATATTAATATAATATATTCAATCGGGTCGGGACGTAAAACTTGGATTCATTCCCGACCCCACTCGGCCGAGTGTCAAATCAATTATCCATCGGGTCGAAAAAAAATTTGAAAAATTTAAGTCGGTACGGGCGAGGGCGATCAGGTCGTCCCGATTCATGCTCATCCCTAATTAACTATTATAAATACTTTAAATATATAATAAAGGATAAAAATGACTTTTATACAAATAAAACCTTCGTTACCCCATCCCAAATCTTATATAATTTATTATCCAACCATGGACTTTCTAATGACACATCACACCATCCCACCTCATCACTCACCCTACCACCCCATCCCATTCCTCCATTAGTTAAACACCACATTTTTTATTCGACCAAATTGGTTGAATGATGATGGATAGATTAATTTAGACAAAATTAACATCTTTTTTTTATTATCAAATTAAATTATTTCTCTTCTTACCAAATTAAACCACTTCTCTCTCTCTCTCATTGATATATATCATCATATATTATCTTTTTTCTAATACATCAATCATATATTATAAATATAAAATTTTATTCAAAATAAACATAAATATATTATTTTAAAATAATTTAATATTAATATAATATATTCAATCGGGTCGGAACGTAAAATTTGGATTCGTTCCCGACCCGACCGGATGTCAAAAAAATGAGACTCGATCTTGACTCAGTTATTCACCAGGTCGAAAAAAATTTGAAAAATCTAAGTCGGTACGGGCGAGGGTGATCAGATCGTCCCGGTTCATACTCACCCCTAATTAACTATTGTAAATACTTTAAATATATAATGAAGGATAAAAAATGATTTTTATACAAATAAAACCTTCGTTACCACACCCTACATCTTATATAATTTATTATCCAAACATGAACTTTCTAATGACACACCACGCCACCCCACTCCATCACTCACCATACCACCCCATCTCATTCCTTCATTAATTATTTATCAAACAAATCCTTAGTGCTGATGGTGGAAGCGGAAATTTGAGTCCCGAGTTGACGAATGATGGAATAATTTTTTTTCTGAATTGTTATGTTTAATAAATGATAATTGTTTTCCGCTAATTTTAAAATATCAAATTAGTTTTTTCCTATGCTTATTTTTCGTAATTATATAAATTAACAAAAATAAATTGAGATTGGAGCTTTTATATGGGACGACAAAACTATCACACTTTTTTTTCACCCAAAAAATCACACTTTTAGGGCGTTTCTATTGCCGCTTGAATAAATATATTTATGTATAAACAAATTTTTCGAGAGTTTTATTTATCACTATCAGATATACAAAATCTTATCAAATTAATTAAGCTCGATGATAAATTAATCTTTTAATATGTGATCTGTGTGATCAATAACGTTAATATCATGACTAACTACCGAAAAAAATAAGTTATTTTTTTATGAAAGAGATAAAAGAAATTTTGGATTGAAGTGACCTTGAATCGAAATTTTAGTAAAAAAACAAAATAGTCTCATTTGTATTTTAACAAGTCAAAATTACTTTCTCCGAAATTTATATTTTAAAAGTCTTTTTTCATTACCTTGACCTATTTTTTGTCTTTGCTTGTTTTCTCTTTTGAAAATCTTCAGAATACCATTCGTGTTGGAAATCTTAAACAAAAGGCATCTCGTAATTATTTTTTACTTTATAGAACTACTAATACCTAACTAATTTTAATATTCAGATTCAAGTAAAAAAGTAAATGACTTCGGTGACTCTCTGGATCTTTAAGTTTACTAATCATAAATACAACATATTCAGGCGAGAGCATTCAACCTTTAAAGAAAAAAGAAAAATGAAAAAAGAATTTGTCCCGCACATTTCGTGAAACGATTTTAGGCATAGTTTTAAATTTTTTTGATATTTTTATTAATAATTTAAAGGATAATTTGATGATAATAAAATAGTTTTAGATCATAAGAAATTATAAAAAAAATAGTTATATATACGAAAGGTATAATGTTTAAAAATTCATAAAGAATTAAAAGTAACAAATATAATTATTTTAATTAAACTTTTATTATCACCAATGATCGTCTAGATCATTAGTAAATAAAAAAATAAAAAAACACATGCGCTCATTAAATAGTACAATATTTTTACAGTATACAATTTTGACATATTCAAAAATTCAAACCAATTTTTGGTAATTTGCAAATTCAATTAAACTATGCCAGTTAGTGCCCAATAGCCAGACATATTTCTTGATATCACTTTTTAGCCAGACATATTTCTTGATATCACTTTTTTAGAGGAATTCATTCTTGAAGTTATCCACCATTTATCTTGATTTAAATAACTGAAGTTTATTATTTCATTCTCACGACCACAATCCAAGCTATATTCCCATGAATGACAGATATATGTCCAATTATATACAATTTGTTTAAAAAAAAAGTAGAGGAAATATAAAATAGAAAAACAGGTCTGTCAAATTTGTTGATCCTTGTAGATCATGGGCCTTCAGCCCATTATAGGTTTAGAGAGTGAAGAAATTGACCCTTGACCATTTCCAATTCCCTGGGAAGGAAACACTATTTGCATCCATTGGTCCCATGGGTTTTACCTTAGAATTAGTAGTGCCCTAATCCTGTTTATAATTATCTACATGAACAAATTCTTCATCTTCAAAAGTTCCCTTTGGAATTGTCCTTTTATTTACATATAATTTTGATGGAGTAAAAAAGAAAGATTTATCCTTTTCTTGTGTACATATGGGATAAGTTGATAAAAGAAACCCTATTTTCTGTGTATATGTGGGAAATTTTGAAAAAAAAATATTTACAAATTTCATTGTTGATTTGTTCTGGGTTACCAATTCATTGGCCATACGTTGTCAACTAGCAAATTTTCTTTTCTTTTCCAAAGAGAACTTGTTACTGCGTTCTCATCTGTTTGCAATGAAAAAATAAAATATAAGGATACATTTTAATAACATGGTTATGAGGAAATTAATATGGATGTGGTGCACTTGTACATAAAAAAAAACAATTCTCACATACCCTACAAGTTCCACCTAATAAATGCATGAGGAAACAGTGATCTGGATCACTTTTATAATTAGCCGACACCCAGCTAGTTCTGAGTATACATTTTCTTCAGCAAATATGTCACATCTTTTATCTTTTTTTTTTTCTTGAGGTATTAAAATAGGTTCATACTTTTATTACTCAAACAAATCTTACTTCAAAAAGGGTACAACAAAAATTATAAAAAGAGGTGCTAATTTCCATGTCTCTTCCAATATAAATTATGTCCCATTTGACAGGTAATCAACTCAGCTAAATCAGTAATCTTCTTTAAACTAAAAAAAAATGTATTTTACTTCATCGCCAGCTTTCCTTCTTCTTCTTCTTTTTCTGTTGAGCTATGATTTTATTATTTATTATCATTTGGAAGAATTAACCAAAAAAGAGTGTCACTGGATAGTTAAGTGTGACAACATCTCATTTAAATCAGTAAGCTTTGTCAATCATGCCTACGAGTTTTCTTCTTATATCTTTCTTTTTTTTCAATTGTATATTATGGTTTAAGCCTTTAAGGTAATGTAGGAGAGGTTTTGAGTGTAGGTTCTTAATCTTAAATAAAAATTGCCAGTACCAACAATACAAACATATGTGTGTATACATTTATGCTTATAATTATTCTTTTTTTATTATTATTGTTGCCTGAAAACATAGCTTAATTAAAAATGATCATTGTAACATTTTCCTATGATCATCCCTATTTTTTCTCTCTCACACTCTTTCTCCGAATAATTTTAAATGTACATACACACATATATTTTCCTAATTTAAATTTAAAACTCAAGATATACATAATTTTGATTAAAAAACTCAATTCTTATATTATTCTTAGAACAAATAATATATGTTTGCTCTAATATTTAATCACTTTCTTCTTAGTTTATCTTTTAAGTCAATGTTCTTGATTAAGTTTTCTCTTTTCTGCTCTTTTTCTCTCTTTAATTCAGTGTCTAGTCGAATTAAATGTACACAAATATTATCTTCCTATGAAGAATATTGACTCTCCAATTTTATGCACATTTTTAAAATAATTAAATATTGTTAACAATTTTCAAATTCCATGCCTAATTGGTATAGTTCTTATCTTAAAAACCTGAATAATTTTGCACAATTAATTCCTACTGGAGAGGAGAAGTGCTTTTAATTAATATACATGGGATATTATATTATTGCTAAAGATATTATCATAGATAAATTTGAATATTAAAATCTTATCAAACTTAATGATTGTCTTCGATTTTTAATGACCTGATATTGACATATATATATTCGCTTTTATTTTCTGTCTTGTAGTGATACTCTTTATATCATTATATAATCTTATTAAAAGCGCAGCTCCACCACAAAACTGCTTTAAGAGAACCTAAATTTGTTTTTACTTTTGTTTTCGGTATATATATCCACCATAATCAAATCGATTTGTCATGCTCACATGTCTTCGTCGCTTCGTTGTCACATTACTCATAAATTCAACATAATTGTAGATACTTCTAAATATATATATCTAATCAAATACAAACATATAACTCGTGCAATATTGCGCTTTGTCATGTAATATATAAATTAATAGTGCACATATAATTAAACTAATTAATGCACACACATATACATAGTTCAAATTATACTAATATATTTTTTATGTTTCTGAAAATAGGAAATTAGTGAATCACTTATATGCTACTATTTATACGTAAATTTCACTCCAACTTATCCACTTTCCTAACTCTATTCTCCAACTTTATAATTATACTATCCTTCAATTATTCACTTATTTCATTATACCATTAGAAATAACCAATTTTTCGATCATTTTACTAGTATGACTTCTTATTTAATATAAATAATAATAAGAAGAAATAGAGAGAGCATTGCCCCCTCTCTCTCTCCGACCACCTGAGCAGATGGCCGGAGGGAGAGGGGGAGTTTCACATTATCCTAATGCTTATTCCATATAGATATAATTGAACATTTATTACCTTGAATTTGATTTACTCATGGAATTAAATCGATAATAAGTGTTAAAATACTTCATTACCAACTGCAATGTATTATCTCCTCATAAGATTAAATTAGTGGTTGACTGGTTTAATATAGTACATAGATTAATTATCAATGGAAGTAAGTGATCAGAAGACCGAATTTCATAAGAATTGTTATTAGAAGATGATAACCTTTAACGTTGATCTAATTGAATCAGTCCGGGTCTAACAGATACTCGAGTTAATTAACACTGAAAAATTAAGTAATCACATATCAATGAATGATGCAGTCATGAGAAATATATATATATATATATATATATATATATATATATATTGTATTTTTGTGTTATGTATGGTAGTAAAGAAGTGATCATGGACCACATTATGATTGAAAATGTTAATTAGCTCAATGGAAGTACTATTTTCCCTAACTCCAATTTTATCATGATTCAAGCCATAGAAAGAAATTAAGGTTTTTGTACAAATATAACATGCGTTCAATCTTCATCATAATACCAAGCAGATGTACGTATTTGCACGAAGCAAGTAAATTAATTTAGGAAAGGACTTCCAACTTCCTTGAGTCGTATTTTCACCTACTACTATAATGATATTTATGTTCGCAACTTCAATTTTTTTTCGGTGCCCTTGTTAAAAAATATATAAATTTATAGAAAAAGGTATATAAGCCCCAACGTTAAGAATTTACTAAGATCGAAAGGCTTGCTAGTTCACTCATAATAACCTTAATTCAGATGTCAATTAAGTTTCTATTTGCAGTCTAAATTCAACTTTACATAGGCTACTTAGAAGCGAAATTAACAGTATTAAGCAACAACTATTAAGCAGTAACTATTAGTAACTATTACGACGTCATTCCGCTCTATTAGTAACCAAATCTTTCGGTATATTATTTATCATAATAACTATTAAGCAATACTAATAAAGTGGATTGCAGTTATAATCCACCGTTTAGATCGAAATTTATCATAATAACTATTGGATTTCCATGCATTGACCTGAAAAGGACAATTAATTTTATCAGTTTTTCTTTTCAGATGGATCAAACAGTTACTGTCAATTTATCCTGTACGTATCAGTTCTCAGAATTTTGGCTTCTTAATTATCAATTAGCTTCATCTCCCGCAACTAATCAGTAATTACATCGAATCCATCTTTTCTAAGTGAGATGAAAATGAAATATAAATTAAGCAGGTTTCATTTTTAAATCTTAATCCAATTGGTTTCTTCAACTACAGATATTGCTAGAAGGAAAGAAAATTGTCAATGCTTTAAGTTAAAACCATCTATTCTTTCAACATCACTAGATCTGTGTGTAAATCTTTAATATTAAATCCAAGCTTTAACGTTTATTCTGATTTTTATGATATCACAATCCTTGAATTTAAATATATGATGGTCTATCTGCATTTATTTACGCCTAAACATTTGTGCATGTATCACTTATATCTTCATTGTTAGTACTTAGTATATATGGAATACCTTCACTCGACATTTCTAGTTTAATTTTCTCAAGGAACACGTAACTTTTTATCTGTACTTCTGTGCATGAGGGATGTCATATGTTTTCATTTGAACAAGTTAATACGTGCACCCCCACAAAAGTGGTCTCTGAGGTACTGGATGATTCACTGTACACATACACAAATGTCATCACATCTTTGTACTTTGTACTCAGCTGAGACAAGATCCAGCAAATTTGATGATTTCTGGCCAAGAATTATAATGGAATATGTATGCTGTCAATTAATCTCCCTTTAATTACCACAAGAAAAAAAAAACTAGGTAGATGGCTACATGTACATTTGTCAGCCCCTCATTATTAATTTTGGAAACAGTTGGCAAAAACTTACTAGGGTTTTATGGCTTGCCATGCACCAGTACTGATAGTTTTACTATGCCTTTCCAGAAGAGAAGATGATTCCTGTGAACTGCAAAAGGAAATCTAAAGGAGGACAGAAATAAGGCTGACTTTGGGTGGAGAGAGAAAGAGAGAGAGAGGGTTTGAGTCCGCGAGGTAGATGACAAGTGAAAAAAAGGAGCAAGATAATGAAGTCATCCACTATATAAGCACGTTCACATGTTTACGAGACACCTGTTGGTCACAGATGAAAAGGTAGCTAGAGGGGAAGGGCAGAGAGGGAGAGAGGGATCGGAAGAGAGAGAGAGGGAGTGAGGGAGGAAAAGGGGAGGACGAGGAGGTGGTGATGCTTTGAGATAGAGGAGCATCAGTTGCAAAAGTCTGTAGGCGGTAGGCTGTAGGTATATCCATGGGGAGACCTCCATGTTGCGACAACGTTGGCATCAAGAAAGGCCCTTGGACGCCAGAAGAAGACATCATATTGGTGTCTTATATCCAAGAGCATGGCCCTGGAAACTGGAGATCAGTCCCTACAAATACTGGTAAGAATTTAATTTTCTCAAGCTATTTTTTATCGTCTGCAACTCTCTCTCTCTCTATCTAGGATCGATCAGATTTATGTCTCATGTTGTGAATTTCATTGTAAAACACTTCCTGTTACAATTCCAATATATTCTGTGTCATTCTTCTGATTTCTGAATTCGATCATGGTCATTTATTCATCTTAATTGTCTAATTCCAATGTTTGGAGATGTTCTTTCCTTGTTTCTTTTAGCTCTTTTAATTTAACTGAATTGCTTTCTTATTCATAGGACAAAAGAGAATCTCTATCTCTTTCTCTCTCATCTACGTACAAACTACAGACACTCTTAATTGTATATAAAAAATTGCAGGTCTGATGAGATGCAGCAAGAGTTGCAGACTGAGATGGACTAACTACCTCAGACCTGGCATCAAACGAGGCAATTTCACCCCGCACGAGGAAGGCATGATCATCCACCTCCAATCCTTGCTTGGTAACAGGTACTAAATTTGTCCCCCTCCACATGAGCCAATTACTGCAACCGTGTATGCTCATGCAGAACTTTACTTCAAAATTATGATTGTTTTTTTCTTTTACATGCATGCATCATGTGCTACCCAACTAAGGACACATAGCTTTTAACCACATCTCAGTTACTCGATCGGAATCGTTTTAATTGTTTCTTCCGATTACATGCACGCTTGTTGGATGCTTTGTGTCAGATGGGCAGCCATAGCTTCTTACCTTCCGCAAAGAACAGACAACGACATCAAGAACTACTGGAACACCCACCTGAAGAAGAAGGTTAAGAAGTTCCAGACAGCTATAGACGGCTGCATGTTATCCTCCGACTCGAACTCCGCATCATGCAACGATGTCTCCACGTCCAAAGCCACGGATCAGTCGAGCGGCAGCCAGTTGCAGGATCGCCGTCCCGCCGCCAGTAGTCTGAGCCCCTCGTCGCTGCTCCCGGGGCTCTATCAGTCCCCTTCCACCTACGCCTCCAGCGCTGATAACATCTCAAGGCTCCTCGAAGGGTGGATGAGGTCCTCGTCCACGAGGGGCTCCATGGAACAGGAGAACCAGCTGGACAAGGCCACGTTCCATGGCAACGGTGACATGGTTGGTCGCTTCCTTGTGGGGGGAACGACGACGCACGCGAAAGGCGGCAGAAAGGGGGGCTGTACCGAAGGCCTCGAGTCGGTGATCTCGTTCAATAACATTGATGGCGATGGCGAGTCCTGGGATCAAAAGCCATCTCACGAGTTATCATCCTTCCATGGGCCTCAGTATGAGCTCTCAAACAGTGCTGCTGATCACGGTTCGTGTGTTAAACCGGACGAGCACAGGGACGCGGATCCGGGCAACCAGCAGCCCCCCTTGAGCTTTCTGGAGAAGTGGCTGCTTGAGGAGAATGGAGGGCACGTGGATGGGCTCATGGAACTCGCCACCACTGATTGCTGCCCAAACTCATTGTTCTAACTTTTCTTAGTTTTTTACGTACCTTTTACTCTCTCTCTCTCTCTCCCTACATGTGCTTAGAAGAGACAAACGAATTACATAAGCGTAGATAAAAAAGACTCATATCAATTAATGCTATAAAAGTACTCTCTTATTCACATGAAATTACTGAAATAAGCATTGAAGATGGAGTATGCAGGCATGGGTCTTTTGCCTCTTTATCAAGTGTGTAAGAGCAACGTTTTAATCGAGAACAATGAAATAAATTACTGATTGTCTACGATATATATATATATATATATATATATATGTATATATGTATAATATCTTATAGTAGCTTTTGTGAATCCATATATTTGTTGTTGTTTCTTGTTTGTTAGAAAGTATAGTAAGAGTTGCAGATGTCTGCATGGAAGAGTCATAAAGGTAGCTTTAATTTGCTTTTATCCATTTTTTTCCTCTATGGACGTGGGGCATCTCTGGGCGCTCTCTGACAGAAGAATCAGAGGAAGCGCAATAAAAGGAGGATTAAATGCTATTTAAGATGGAGACCATGGATGGCCCAATGCCATTAAGTACAAGAAATAACTATTCTTTTTCCATCTTCCTTGCTCGATCACACATAGGTGGCCCTGTCGAAGGAGACCCCTCACCCTGCCTGCTAAGATGTGGGCTCTCTCTCTCCCCCTCCTCTCCCTCTCTCTCTCTCTCTCTCTCTCGTGTGAGAAAGAGAGTCAGTCTGGTGGTTATGAGATTTATAACGAGGGAACAATTAATGACAGAATGGAAAATTTCCATGTGCACAGTGCCACTATATGCAAGCAAAACAAGTCAAAAGGCACTGCATTACAAACGTCATTACCTTGTTTTGTATATGTAGGTATTGAAGTGCTATATATACTGCATGGCATGGCATGGCATTCGGGTAATGTGTAAATTGTATTCTGGAAAGTAGGGCCATTGACATCAAATGCAGTCCAGCTTTTGTGCCATTATTTTCGCCAAAAAGTGTCTCCCTTTTCCAGCATTGGTACTTTCTGAATTCGATCTTACATCCTCTTTCTAGAGATTCAATCTGGTAAAAGAAATTAATTTATAATACAATAAGATTTGATGCAAGACACTTTGCAAATGCATGCAATTCAGAATTCAAGTGCTAGAGAGTTGTTTCATCCATGAAAAGAAATGGAGAGAACAACTCAGATGACAAATGTTGAGTTCTGAATTGTGATGCCAAAATTAGTAATCTTTATTTGTGATATCGCTAATCAATCATTTTGAATATGGATGAATAATGAGGGGAAAACAAAACTACAAAGTTGGTAACCGAATAATATATGGTGCAACACTATTACTGGGGCAATCGATTGTGTAGACATTTATGCAAAGTTGCACGGCAAGTCGGCAGTGAAGTCTTCCTTAATCTCCAAAAAATTGATGGCGAAGAGGTGCCCTCTCTTTCTACCTTTTCCCCTCCCATTTTTGCAGCCAGCATATGTAATAATGAGTTCTGACTCCTTACTATGAGCTGCTGTTTTTTTTTTGCTTTCTATCTTCATGCTGAGGTTAGGCAGCAAGCACGCAGCGCTATTTATCAAAGAAGAAAAGACAACAAAATCCATGAGTGATGATCGATGGCCCAGAGCTTGCTTGTCATCACATGCTCTCTCTCTCTCTCTCTCTCTCTCTCTCTCTCTCTCTCTCTCTCTCTCTCTCTCTCTCTCTCTCTCTCTCTGCGTGCATGTGTGTCTCGTAACCCCTTTAAGATCTTATTTGATCTCCAATTTATTGAGAGCATGTGTGGCTAAAGTCATGGTTCGAGTGGACTTAGTACGTCCTTATTGTAAATAAAGGAAAAAAAAGAAAGAAAAAAAACAAATCTTTAATCTATTGAATTGCGTTTGCCGACGAGAGAGAATTGATAAGATAACCAAAAAGTGGATCAAACTTTTTCATGAGCTATCTTATTTAGAAACTAGTTCAGAGTACTACACAATTTGAGACAACTTTGTTAAAAGGTAAGTTTCTCTTAGCAATAGTTTTATTTTATTTTTTTTTTAAAAAGGAAATTGATAAGCCATTTGCATAACAAGGGCATCTCGAAGTCACGTGCACAAAATCAAATTATATTTAGAGACAAAATGATGTGTCCATTTGTTATGGAGAAAATTAAGCATCAACGGATGGTTCTTTATTTTTCATCTTTTCATTTTGTTTTATGAGCTACTAAAACCGGACAAAAAGGCTGTCATGAACATTGAAAGCCTGGGCCAGTCACCGACTTCCAACTTGCAATTGCCTCATCATCACATTGAATCGGTAATGAGGATTGCATAATATTAAATTAACTTTTATTCAAGTAATTGAACTCTTAACTTTTGTTCTCACATGGAAAATTGAAACTTCTAGAGGTCTATGAGACCTGATTTAATTCTTTTGGGGGACCATTACATTTGATTTTAATTCTATTCTTACGACGTGATAAGCCTAAAACATCCTTTATAACAATGAAAGAGAAATATATGCATAGATCTTAACGTGGTATACTTAATATCATCCATTACATATAGCCCACACTTCAATAATAACATATAATTTCAATCGCCACCTAGTCACGTTGTGGATTTTTTTAAAGCGAAAATTGCATACCTACAATTATATATACATTATGACGATTTGGTGACATTACAAAAAAGCATTTACATCTCTCTTTTAAGAATGCGAAAGTGCCCTCTTTAAATGCAAGAGCTATTCATGAAGGGCTCATGCACTTGTTGTGCAGAGGCAGCATGGCGGATTCACTCTGCACCAAATTGAGATCCACATGATTCGACCGAAGTCCTACATTTATGCAATCATCTTGCAAAGCAATTATGCATCAAAACCATGCAACTGCCGAATATTAAAGTTGCCCAAGATACGTTCAGACAACTTGAGGTTCACATCATACAAATAAATGTATGTATATGTTCAATGTCTTAATTTTTCTTCGATCAAATCTGGGACGATCAGTCCATTAAATTGACTTGTGTTTGTTGATGTCAACTTTTGAAGCCTTGGCCTATCTCAACCTGTCTCAAAGTCTGAAGATCCAAAGTCATCATAAACTAGTCGAAAGATCTGCTATTTTCATCTCGTCTTAGCCATCAGGCCATCTCTAGATTTTCAGAGATGATGCATATGATTACAAGTCCAAGAACCTCAAAAGTGACGGCGTTAATCGCAAAATATTTGATGCCCAGCATGGGAATTCATTTAACCTCTTTTTGTATTCTAAATCAAGTAAGAATGCTTAATTCACAAGTCAAATTGAATGTGAAATTAGCTGAGGCATCAGTATGAAGGAAAAATCAGCACATAACCGAAGATAAACTGCATCCATTATTAGCATATGCCAACTCCCAAAATAGGGTAAAATCTGAATATGAGGAATGAACCCGGTAAGAAAACAAGTTTGAAGTCGAACAAGGCAGCAAATCTACAGAGGCGCCCCTTCTTTAGCGAGTTTCACCTAGTTTTACAATTTCATGCTGTCAATGACCATGAAACAACTTCTGGAGAATTAACACAAAATTGTAGGGCAAGTCAGGAAAGCAATTATTTATTTGGCACTTGAAAAGATCTTGGAAACTTCCTATCAATGATTCTCATAGGATTGGAACTGTATTTGCTTAAAATTGGAACTGCATTTCCTTTGAGTAATCAAGATCATCCAGATGAGCAGCCATGGCCTTGTTCATGGGTGGCGGGCCACACCTCAGAATCTGGCAATCATCAAACCACGGTTTTAAGATGAAAGTCAATGACAAAATGTTGCGAAAATATATGTTTCTTAGATTAACCTGGATATCAGGTGCAGGTGCCGGGCAATGAGCTTGAATCATGTCTTTTGACACAAAGCCAACACCACCATTCCATGATTCTGGGGGCTGAAAAATTCATGAAGAGAAGCAGTTAAATAATATTGCCACAATGTCGAGATGGAGGAAATCATTTCATACTAGTAGGCACCCAATGATGATAATTGGAAGAAAGATTTATCACTCATGGTTGTTGACCGAGAGCTAGGGCAAATTAGTTAAGCAGATAGTACTACTCCATGGAAATAGTATGAAAGCACTGACCTGATTAAGAACATAGTATATTTTGAAGCGATCTGGATAGTTCTTAGCTAAACTATCTAGCTCTTCCTGCATAAGTATGAAGTATTTAGATTAATGCCAAACAAAACCTATGAGTACTGATAAGGAATATGCCAAAATAAACTTTGGTTTCCAAGGGTAGACGCCAAACAAACTTAATTGTAGTAGTAAGATGATATCAATAATTCAGAAGACAGAAACTACAATTGGGGTAATATTACCTTCAGGAGGATGTCTTCATAAGTGACATTAGCATAGATAAGGTGAACCTTTGTTTTATCCTTTGGATTTTCCAATATTGCTCTTGCAACCTATGGATCCAAGTAAATGATATCACCACTTCGTGCAGGGAACAATAAGAATGTGATGACGATGAAACCAAATTTACTTGAAACATTGGAGTAATGCCAGATCCTCCAGCTAGCATTCCAAAAGCCCTAACTTGTCCAACTTGATACTTGAAACGCCCCTGAAAATGTGAAACCCAGAAAAATGTTATACAGAAGGGAAGAAGGATTACCCACAAGAGAAATTTGCAAAAACACTAGTTAAATGTCAAACATTTATGAAGTTGAACTGAATTATAACAACAGAAAATAATCTCCCAGAATTTATGCAAAGAAAATATTCTAAAGAGGTTCAATTACAACAGGAGCAGGACTCAGCCACATGGTAACTAGGAAGAACAAAAAGACAGCATGTGAATCTGCAGAATAGTTCACCATGAATCAAGTGGTGGCTATATGATCGCAAGGATCTTTACAGCACAACATCTTTGGTGAGGAAGAAATTAAGAATGCTTACATGGGTAAATAACTAAATATGAGTAATGAATACGTGATAGGCGATATGAGACCATTCAGTCACAAAAATGTTGCACATAACTAGAAAAGTAACTTTTCTTAAAATTAATAAAATGACTGAATAAGCATAGGGTACTGTGTACTTATGGTCTATTACTAAGGATTAGAACTCACATTGTAACCAAAAAGTAAAAACAACTCAGTGTTACATATTGTCAGGAAAAAACCCACATTGCTACGTAATTTGTTGGAAATCCAGAAACAGAAAGAAGAAATAGAGTTTACAATAAACATCTCCTTAAGAAAGATTTATTATTCAAACTAACCACAATCTTTCTCTAAAAAGAAAATTAGCTGGCAAAGAGAATGAAACTAAAATTGTAAATTTGAACAAGGACACAAGATAAATAGGAATGAGGTGACATTCTGGATAGATCTGAGTATATGATTTTCAATGCATATGCTTAAATAAGGCATTTACCACTCAAAACTCATTTAGAATTAGGATAACACATCGAATATTCTATTAGACAAACCTGGTGAATATGAAGTCAGGGTGACAACATTCTATAATGAATTTCATCATCTGTAAACTCAATTTGGACAGAAGCTTGTACTTTGATAAGTTTTCTAAACAATGTACTTTAATAAGTTTATTGTATTATGTTTCAAATTTCTAGCACAATGGTGACCGGTAGATGCTACAAAAACATCCAATGGACACTTAAAGAAAGGTTTGGAATGTATAAATAAACAAAAAGTGAAACCCACATAAATGTGCCAATTGAGAATAACTGCTGTTACATTTATTCAAAAAGTAGAACTAGTCTAGAAGAATATTTAAGTACTTAAATGTTATTCTAAACAAGCAATCTAAGAGACAAATCAATCAATATAAACCATCGTTGTTTCATTTTTATCAGTCTAGTAGTAGGCATGATAAGGTATAATAGTAATACAACAAGATCTGGACGGCAAGGAAGCAAGATTGATACCTTAGGCCCCTTTACGGACAAGTAATCTCCAACTTGCAATTCACGGAAATGATGAGACATTCTTCCTTGAGGGTACATCTAGAAATCAGATAGAAACATCATTCATACAAAAGTACACTAAGCAGGTTGAGATAAGATGTGAAAATAGTAAGATTAAAATTGAAAACTAATAGCATGGAATGTAAAAAACGGAAGGTACAGTTTTCCAGTAAATCTTTTAAGATAAACAGACCTTAATAACAAGTTCAAAATAGCCGACATCGGAGTCCAAAGTTGTTGGCGTATAAGGCTTGATGACTTCTTCGCCAAGACTATCTTTTCCTCTGAAGTGGACCAACAAGAACAATAACGGACAAAATGCTATGAGCATAGCTCATACCACAGTTTCAAGTAGGGGTTAAGTAAATTTAAGCAAAGTTGAACAACCTGCAGCTGATATGCTGACCAATGGGAAGACCTAGAACGGATGTGGGGGTAGGAAGAGTGAACCGAAACTTTGCCACATTGTGGCTCAACTGCTTTTTCTCAACCAGTTTGAAGTCCTTAAAATTCTCAGGATCCAAGATACCTGTGAAAATGAATCATTTCATTTAAATAGGTTCTAGTCTCTCACTAACTCACTAACCCATCTCCAAAGTAATGGCATACTTGTAGCATATAAGTCTGATGTACGCAGAATCAAAACCAACTATTGTACACTTGAAAGTGTTTTATCATTTTCAATTAGAAGAAAAATGTTCTTTTTAGAAAAGAAGAAAAAAGGTTCTTTATTCACATATCCGAAAATTGATTGAATGAAACAATTTACAGAGTTGTTCATCATAGAGGAATTGTCTCGGAAAGGAGATAAAATAATACAAATTATCCTCAAATGACTGTCAATGTGCAGAAAATTCCCTTTCACGTGGAAAGTTAAGTTCATCTAAAAGCACGAGCTGTTACATTTATGAAGGAACCAATCCATCGTCTAAAGATATACACAAAAGCAAAGGATACATAATATTGATACCCTAGCAATAATGAGTAGTGCTAAAATTACAATTGCCATGGAAAAATAAACAGAAGCACATAAAAACGAACTTTCTATGACATTTTCTTTTTTCAAATGCTACCCCTCAAAAAAGAATAATTGATGAACCAAGGTTGTAAACATTTATGACGAAGAAAACACCAATGGAACAACTAGAATTCTGGCATATTCAAGTACAAACCCATTGTCATGAAAAAAATAACAATTTATTCTTATTTAATTATTTAGAAAATCCAAATAATTATTTGGAAAATCAAGTAAGAGGAACCTAGATGATTCAACTAGTCTCAGTGGCGATCTCAGCAAAATCCACAAAATCCTAGGGTCCTAGCGTACGTTTGTGAATGGATATCAAGTTAGCAAGTAAAAGAATATATCAGACAGTAAAACAACTCAGTTAAACATACCATGAAAGGGTAAAAAAAAACACTGCAGAGTTCGTAGTCACCTAAACAACATCCAACTTTATGAAGAAAAACAATTTAAAGCCCCGTAATAACTCCTAATAAAAGACGGGAAATCCGGAGAAAAGTAAATCATGTAAAACCGGTTGATCTGGACGAGCAGCGATCGAATCCCAAAACCAATCAAGAAAAGAAATGGTAAAAAGCAGAGATCAGACAAAGGAATGGGGGCAGGGGGATCAAAGATTCAACCTTTGGACCTTCTGCTGAGAAAGAGGTAGCCTGCCCCGGCGGCGACGGCGACCACGGCCAAGGCCACGCCGACGGTCTCAATGCCGTAAGACTCCAACAGGTCCATGGATTGAACAAGGAAAGGCGACACCTTTGGGCCTTCCACCCACCTCTCCCCTCGCACCTCTCGACTGCCCTGTTTGCTTTTACAAAAATCTCGTCTTGCAGATATTTGATTATTTTCTTTTGTGATCGAGAGATTCGAGACCTTATTTTATGAGCGTAGTAGTCACTGACCAATTGATGGAAAGGTAGAGAGCCGGGTGAGGAGACCAAGGTGAAACAAATCTAATAGCACTGGGTGATTTATAATAAAACAATTTGGATTATTTCTTTTTAACATCCCCTCTTGACTATCATTTTTTTTTCATCTAATCTTTAAACTATAAATTTACAATGTTGAGTCGACAACATATTTAAATTTAACACTTAAATCCTTCAACTAAATATAATCTAAATTTTGTTAAACTCTTTTTCTAATAACTATAAAATGACATTTTTACCCATTACTTTTTAATATAAGAAAGATAAAAATGTTGATATAAACATAGTATTGCATAAAAACATTATTATCAATTATCTGTATTTATTTTTTATTTTTAAGATATTTTTATTGTAATATTAGACTAAGGACAAAATGATATTTCACAATAATTTTTTTTTTACTTTAATTTTCAGAGAAGAATGAAATTTGAACAAGTTTTGATAACTAAAATTTGTAATTTGAATAAGTTTTGGAGATTAAACTTTATAATTTTATAGTTTAGAATTAGATGCGAAAAAATTATAATTTAGAAGTATTGAAAATAATCCAAACAATTTTGACAAAGAAAAGTTGCATGCATCGCATATTCTCATATGACAATAGACATCAATGAAAATCAATTATAGTTATTAATTAAATAAAATATGTAATTGCAATCAATGTCATTAAATTAGTTATAATCAAACTAATTAAGTTTATTTTAGATTCCCTCTTGTATAGTTATAGACATCAAATGAGTTCAACAATCAAGTACCGGTTTATTTTCTAAGTTAATTATTAACTTTTAATCAAACAGAAGATAATACAGAAAAAGTCTATAGATCAATCAGACATCTATTTACCTCAATAAAACTTGAACAAATTTTTTCTTAAGATTTAATATTTTAAAAATGAGAAAAAAGAAATACAATGGACAATTTCCAAAACTTAAATGAGTATACGTGAATTGCCTGAGGATCTTTTATTTACTCTTGTCATTATTTAAAAGTGTTTCGAAAATAATCTAAGGATGAATGTTTCATTAATAATTATTTTAGACTTAAGTTCATGTTTTCTAATTTTTAGGTGGAATAAATTAATGTAACATCATATTTTTAAAATGGTAAGTATATTTTCATTTCTGTGTTTGGATAAAAAAGAATATAACTTGAAAATAAAATATTTTTTATAAATAAATATTTGTTATAATAATATAATAAAATAATACATAAATAAATTATAAAAATAAAATACGTTTGAAAAAAATTAGAAAGACGAGAATAGAAATGTTCTAGTGTTTCAAAAGAATATTTATATTGGGTTAAAAATGATGATTTTATGATTTTAAAAATATTTTTTTACAAAAATAAAGTTTGATCAATTCCTATTTCACATCATATTTGATTGTATTGTAAGAATATGATGATATTTTGTTCCATTTTGCTCAACCAATTGGCATTTAGTATGGATTATTGGATTTTTGCTTCCTAAAACATATTCATGTATACCTTAAGATCTTTTTAGTGCTTTAGTATTGATAAGTTCTAATGTTGATAAATTAAAATTGATTTTAAAGGATAAATAATTATGCGTTTGGATAGACGAATTGATAATAATAATTTGTGTATTCTTTGATAATAATAAAAAATATTATAATTCCTAAATATATTTTAATATTAAATAAAAAAATTTTAGTTAAATAAAAATAATGGGGAGGAAAGAGAGGGCAACCTCCCTAAATATTGGAGGACGAAAATATTTTTTCTTTTTAAATATTTTCACCACATAAAAATTCATTTTTTATTATAATTCATGTTTACAAATTGAAGGATATGTATATTTTTTATATAAATAATTTAGTAGTCATTTTATTATTAAATAATACACAACTTATTTTTATCATCAGTTTATTTATTAAAATATGTAACGCTCATTTTTTAAACTAACTTTAACACTTAAAGTGTTAAATATCAGCACTATAACTTATTACCATTTTTTCAGTCAAGGCAAAGATAATAGTTATTTTGACCAAATAACTTATGAGCAAAAAAATATAAACTGAATTTCTTTTTATTTCTTTAGTGATAAGTTGACAAAATAAGTACAAGCTAAACAGGAAAAAAAATTTAATCTTCTTATAAATGCAAAAAGGATTCTTCCTGATTATTTTTATTGACTTATGAAATGGCAAAATAAACAATTACTAAATAGAAAAAAAATAAGACAATGTATAAATTATTTTGACCTACTTATTAACATAGAAAAATACATTTTTAATCATTTATAAATTCTAAAATAGTTAGGGGATGTCGTATCATTTTTTCTTGTTATACCCCTTTTCTATTTTTCAGAGTAAATACAAATGCATGCCTGCAAAATATATGCATTTCATGTTGACAGCACGTAGAAACTAGAAAGTCATCCGATGAATAATCCAGTACAGTATTTAAAATTACATGCATTGTAAAATTAGATCTACGGTTGGAAACACTCATGATAGGCACCATATCTCAACATGGTGAGATACCAAGGCATAGCCTGCACATCATACCATGACATGGCTATCAAGTATGGCCATCACAACTTGATAACATCATGCCATGATGGTATGACATGGAAATCATATCCTCTATTCCCTCCTTTTGACTTTTCGGTAGTCTCCTTTGCTTGACTTTGTGAGGCAGTAGCTCTGTAAATGGAGGTCCCTCAGTCCATTTGAAGTGACCAAGTGTTGGCGCAAGTGAGGAGTGAAGTGTGTTGTGTTCGTGAGTGAGTGATGCTGTGAGTTGAAATTGTATAGTTACTCCCTTTATTTGACCCCTATTAGCTCTTTTTTCTTTCCTTCTCATTTGAATCGTGGTATTTTTATGTGATTTGATTTTCGATCACTTGTATGAGTGCAACATGTAATTCGTTCGTGAAAAGTCACTTGGGCGATTCACTTTCACACTTGAGATACTCCGTGAACAACTTTTATATTATATTTATTATTTACTACAATTGGTATCATAGTCACGTGGGCTTCTCCCGATTTTTTTCATCTTTATAAAAAAAAGAGCCTCTATGTTGTTTAAAAAGAACAAAGGAAATAGGTGATTATATCGTGGTGTTGTTGAATTTTGACCATTAGATTGTTGACTATGCATGAGTTCCATCAACTGATGCAATTGACCTTCCATACAAGCTACAAGTTCTTTAACAATTTTTTTTCTTCAGTAGTAGTTGTACTTAACTTATCCAATAATTCATGCTTTGAAAAATTGTTTTCTTTCATTTCTTTTGCCGTAATTTCATCTCCAAAGCCAATCACATGACTACATTTTTTAGGACAAAAACATCATTTTATTACCTTTATTACGGAAAGTGTAAATTCAGCTTGTACAATCTCTTATATTTTAGCCTACAAAAATATAAATTCATATTAATATATATTTCATGAAGATTAAATGAAAAACTATTATTAAACATGCATGTCTTTCAATGACCTCGGGTTCAATACGCTTGTTATTTTTCTTGCGTGCCTAAAAAAATAGTTGCAACATCTGGTGCTACCATCTTTACCACTCTTTACATAAAAGACAATGATATATTAAGCAAAAGAATATTAATATTTTAATATTCATACCTATTAATAAATGAGTTCTTTGAAAGGCTTGCTACTAATTCGGTGTGGCATAATTAATTTTACTCTATTTCTTATATTCCTTTCACTTAAATCCTATATTAACATATAACATACACAATAATGTTATATATAATATAAACATCATAGTAGAAATCATAAACATAATAATTTTAATAAGTGATCAAACCTTAAAACTTTTACAACAATGTGGCATCCTTTTACTTCCATTGATATGAAGACTTAGCTCTTTAATTAATGTGAAATGACTTCAAAAACTCCCAAGGAGCACAAGACATTTTTCCCCGTCTCTTCCAAGAGCAATTGATGCAATAAAATTTTGCTTCGATGCTTTTGAAGTCGATATCATCCCTTTTCCAAACTTTGCAACGGAAGTCATGTTCACCTATAGCTATAAAAAAATAGAAATCAAGTTTAATATATATGCATTAACATAATTACCACATAATGTGAGACAAGTCCATGCAATCAAGAAATATGTGTAAACAAAGAAAAAATGTAAAAAAAACATGTATGTCGAGGAAGACGATGACGGGACGGGGCAGCGCAATGCGCAACCTTTTCGCATTGGCCCAAAACATCGGCGTCAAAGGGTGGTGGCAACCCTGATGGCCACCACAGCATGAGGCACGAACACCGAGGGTAGTGGCCTCCTCTCGCACAGGGGAGGCCGTCGAGCGCGTGAGACGGCAGCCGATGGCCGCCTCATGCACAGAGGCGGCCCCAACGACGCATCTCATGTAGGGCCGTTCTGACGGCCGCCTCTGCACGTGAGGAGGCCATCGACAGTCGCCTTTGCGCGTGAGGCGGCCCTGACAGCGCATGAGGCGACGGCCGATGGCTGCCTCACGCACAGAGGCGGCCATCAGGGCTGCCGTGAAGCAGCCATTGGGATTGCCTCTGTGCAAGAGGCGGTCGTGGCTGTCTCTGCGCGAGAGTCGACCGCCTCTATGCAAGAGGTGGCCCTCGAGGTCCCTTGTCGGTGTGCGAGAGAAAAGATAAAAAAATGATGTAGGTATAGTAAAAAATAGGTTAATTAGATTATTAGTTATATTTTAATGGTTATTAACAAAATTATTATGATAAAAGTAATATTTTTAGCCGTGATCTTAAAATAATAAATATTTTATATTTATTTTTCATATTCTTTAAGGAAATAATATATTAAATTTTAATCCAAGTTAAATAAATGAAAAAAGTTAAACATACATAAAATTAAAAATGAATAATTAAATATTATTAACTATTATAAGTAAAGAGATATTAACATTCTTAATTCCATTAATGAAAATAAATAATAAAAATTAAAAGTGAATATATTTTATCTTTTATTAATGATATTAAAACTTGAAGAATAATATAAAACATATAGTATAATTTAATTTCTTATGTTGACTTTTAAAATAATAAATTAATGACTTTTAATTTCTTATGTTGACTTTTAAAATAATAAATAATTAATCAGATTTAAATCTCTTCATTAATTATGATCGCTAAAAGTTATTTTTCTTATAGTGGGATTTCAGTTGAATACATATTAGCGACATGATTAATGATCCATTCACCATATCACTACCTAAGAATATATTCTTGAGACATATGAATGCACTAGGACTGCGTAGAACATAAAAAAAATGTAGTCGAAGTCAATAGCATTAATGAAAATATATTTTTCATATTTTTTCATAGGAGTGCTATGTTATGCATGTGCTATGTATGCCTATCAGGCATGAGATTACTCACCCATACGAGTAATTGCTTATGGTGCTTTTGTGATTGCATGTGGCGAAGAAATGGTTTAGACAAAAATATTTCTTTGAAATGAACTAAAATGTCTTAATATGTTCAAGATGATGTAAGCACGAGGTTTGTGTAGCTTGATGATGATAGCTAGATGTTAGACACTAGCTTCGATATCAAGTAATGGTGAGCAACCGGGCGTCTCGGGTCAAACACCAGTAGAGGATGGTTAGACTTAAGTCTATGTGGTGTTTGAGGTAGACATACATTTTTTTAGTGGGAGTCCCGTCATAATATTTGTGTTGTGTACCAAGTATGCTAAGTTGACACTAAAAAGTGACAATCAATATTGATCTACATTATTGTGCGAGTTTCTCTAGACCGAAGAGACTAACCATTGTCTTTAAAAAAAAATTCTATATTTCAATGTAATGATTGGTGTTCTCACTTTAGCATCATACTGCAAGACTCGGACTGAAGTGACTCGTTGAGTCATGTCTAGGAAAAAAAGTGATCTAAAGTAAGAAATATGAGTGCAAAGGAAAGATTTATTAAGAGTTGTATAAGAGTTCTACATGCAATTGGTCAATTATTTTTCTTGTGTAGGATAAATAATTTTATGTACATAATTAAGTACCACAATGCCAGACACAAAGTATCTCAACGATGCAACAAGACAAATATGAGGCATAGCGAGTATGCGAAGCTTAGGCGATTGTGTAGTATACGAAGCTTAGGCGATTGTGTAAGTTATAATTCGGCTCGCATAAAAAGTTATGGAAGTCATGATTATAGCACAAGAGATGTATATCATATAAGACATAATTATGGTTCAAAGATTGATTGAGCAATCATGAACTCCTCACAAGTAATGGTAGACACTCTCAAGTTGATCCAGTGATTGTGCATTCTTGATCGATTATAATCAAATTTATCTCTCATATTAGAGTTGTCTTTTGTACTCATGGGCAACACGACTCACTTGCTTTCATGAGATATTAAAAAAGATTGAACATATATTTTATGTCCATCATGTGTGAGTGGAAGAATATTACAAACACGTATGTCAAGAGCTCCATATCTTAACATGATGCCATACTAAGGCACAACCTACATATGACACCATGACATGACACCACATACCTTGGCATGGACACCATGCCATGATGGCATTGACATGGAGACCATGCCCTCTGCTCCCTCCTTTGACCTCTCTTTTATATTACGCATTTGAGGTAATCTCCTTTATGTTATATTTATTAAAAAAAATCACCAACAAGTATATTATGTAAGATCCCAAGGGGCACCAAGAGAGGGGGTGGGTGGGGGGGGGGGGGGGGGGGGTGGGTGGGGGGGGGGGGGAGGGGTAAATTGGTGTTCAATTCAAAAATGTCGATTTCACAAAAATCATCGCGGAAGCTTAAAATCGATTCTTAAATCATTTATAATTCATATCATAATTTCAATATTAGAGGGAGAGGGAGAGAGAAAATCAAACGCAAAGATACGGTGGTTGTTGACGAGGTTCGGCCACACCTTGGCCTACGTCTCCACTTTGACTTCTCGACCTCGAGACCGTCGGAGGTTCCACTAAGACTCTTCCTTAATTCTAAATGGGGCAAGGAAGAATGACCTTTACATCAACCACCTTTTCTCCACTTCGAGAGGCAAGGCAACCTCTCATCCTAAGAAGCTAATATTTTCTCTCGCTCAAGAGGTAAAATTTTGAACATCTTTTACACAGGAGCCCTCTCAGTATTTTTCTAAATAAAATATTTCTCTTTTTTACAAAACTAAGCTCACAAGATAAGAAGAGAGAAAAAGAAAAAATTAAAAATGAAAAATTCAAGAAGAATGTTTTCTTTTGATAACTTGAAGTTTTTCTTCAAGCTTTGGATGATTGCACTTCCTTCTAGCTTTGACACTCCTTTTATAGACTTATGCAAGTGAGAAAGTCATTCAAAAATTATTTCATAATTTTCTCCTTCAAATTTGACCGTTATTATTCATTTGACTCGGAGGTCGGTCGACCGCACATATGGATCGGTCTACCGGTACACTTTCTTTTATGAAAAATGTGACCGTTGGCGAATTCTGCACTATCCGGTCGACCTTTGTCTTGGACCGATACAGTCTCGACATTTTGCTTGTTGAAATTGTGCATTTTCTGCACTGACCGATCGATCGATATTTTGGATCGGTCGACCTGTGTTCTTGACCGGTTGACCAGTTTTTCAGTCGACAGCTCAACCGCCTTGCACTCTTTTAAACATAACTTTTTGCACAGTTATCCAAATGAGATGATTTTTTATTATATGGAAAGCTAACATAATTATCTACAACTTTGATATTTATGACCAATCCAAAATCTAATAGGATCATAGTTGATTATTTAATCAAAGTGTAGTGCATAAAGTTATCACTTTTTCTATAAACTTTTTTAGCATTTTAACTTTAATCTTTTGAGATTTGTATCATCAAAATATAATTTTATATATCTCTAAAACTTATATCTCCCCACGTTTTATGAAGATAAATCGAGAAATATGAAAAATATAAAAGTTGCGAAAAAGTTATAAAATAAGTTGTAAAATCAATTTTACTCCTCCAAACACAACTTTCCTTACAATGATAGATATTCACATAAGTATAAACTGTAAGGAACTCTTCATATAATGTGATATTCAGATCATATTTCTCCTATATGTCTTCATCTTTTGTTTCATCAAAAAGAATAATTTGTGTATGAAGCATATAGGAAATCATATGTAACTCCCCCTTAATCATGCCATCTTTGAGGAAAAAAAATTATTTTCCCTTTTTTCTTATATTAGAAATATGTAAAATATTGCATCATAAAGAGTTAGTACGTAAGAAATAACTCCTCCTATGATTATTTTATAATCGCGAAATGAAAATAATTTGATGAAGGCCAAAACTATATATATATATATTAATAATCAAAATATGTCATAAAATATTGATACAACAATGATATTCATGATATGTCAAAATAAAGTTTAGTATGCTCCCCCTATCACTATTATCAATTTTAGATGTTCTCTTTTTTCAAAGAAATAGTAATTTTGAATTTTTGATTAAAAAAAAGATGATACTTCTACCATAACCTTTGTGCCTTCACATTTTCAATTCCATATATCCTTTGCATTTGAGGCATACCTGAAAAATAATCAAGTAACTTTTGGTACCCAAACTTCTTTGGGTCTGATTTTGTTAGATAATATTCCTTTCGGAATTCATATCAATCCATGTTGTGAAGATTTTCTTATTTTGCATTGCTATGCATAATGACCATAAAATTCACATGTAAAACACTTGAGATGTGATTTTCTACCATATATATGATTGAATTTCCAATATGAATTTTCATGTCCAAAATGATTCCAAGATTATTTATCGTTACATGAGAAATAGTCTTATTTTGCAAGTTTTTCAAAATGTCATTTTCCTTTTTTACCTTTTCTAAAGTACATGCTAATGCATGTGTAATTTCTAAAGCTTCAATTTCAATTTTGAGTTTTTCAATATCCTATAGTAATTTTTTATTTTCCTCTTTAGTTGAAAAATATCAGAGTTCTTCATTTACATCTAAAGAAACATTTTTTTCGGAAAATCCCGATGAGTTATTATTTGAAATTGAAGAGTTTGAAGTTACCTCATCGTTGTGTACCATTAGACACAAGTATGCATCATCACAAGAAGAACTTGATTAGTCATTTGATTCATCCTCACTTGGCTCTTTATATTTCTTCTTCTCCTTTTGAGATGTCTCATTTTTGTCTTTTGAGTGATGTTTACATAATCCTCTTTTCGACTTCTCACTTGTTTCTTTAGATTCCATCAACTTGAGATATTTGTCAAGTTTTCTTGTATAGCGGGCGAGCTTCTTTTCGTCCACTTCTTCTTCACTTGAGTTATCTTCATTTTCGCTTGCTTTCAAACACTACTAGAAAAACGCTGATTACCGACGGTCCGGACCATCGGTAATCAGCCCGAAAACTATCGGTAACGCAATTACTGGCGGTTTTTCAGTCAAAAACGCTCGTCGCAAATCGATTTATGACGGTTGAAAAAAATTCGTCGGAAATATCGACGGTCAGAACCGACGGAAACATTACCGGCGATTCGAACCTTAGAAAGTTTCCGACGATTGCAACCGCCGGAAAGTGCCAGCGGTTTGCACCGTCGAAGTTTCCGATGGTTGCAACCACCGAAAAAGGCTGGCGGTTCGAACCGTCGAAAGTTTTTGACGATCGCAACTGTCGAAACTTTCGACGATCGTCGCAACCATCAATCTTTCGACAGTCGCAACCGTCCAAAAGAATTTTTTAAATATAAAAAAAATTAGCTATCGGATCCGGTCGCAGCCAAATCTGGCTGTCGGGGCCGGATCCAGGCCGCTGCGGGCCAGATCCGGGTCGTCGGCGCTCGATCCGGGCCACTGGGGCCGGATCCGGCCGCATGACGGCCGATCCTACCGTGAGAGCCCGGATCGCCGGGCGGCGACAGCGGCCTCCGGCCGGAGAGAGAAAGAGAGAGAGAGAGACGACGGCGCGGGAGGAGGTCGCCGGTGCGGGAGAGGGTCGTCGGCGCGGGAGGGTCGCCGGCGTCCGGTGCGGGAGAGGGTCGCCGGCGCGGGCCGGGAGAGGGAGAGGGAGAGGGAGAGAGAGAGAGGAGAGGAGGGAGAGAGAAAGGTGAGGAGAAGGAAGGATATATAATGGTAAAAGATGAAAGAAAGCGGGAAAAAAAAATGGAATAACGAAATTTTAATTATCGACGGCTCCGACCGTCGAAAACGTAAATATTAACTATTTTTAAAATTGCCGACGGTTGTGACCATCGAAAATATATTTAGTTATATATAATGTTTATTTTTTATTGTACCGACGGTTTGAACCATTTATTCCGTCGGTAATTACGACGATTTGGGCCGTCGCTAGTTAGATTAATAAAATACTTCTCATACGATATTATTATACATTTACCGACGATTACGATCGTCGAAAATTGTGGCGGATTTTAAGACGGATGGATATCCGTCGGAAATATCGACGTTCCTAATCGTCAAAAATTAAATAATAATATAAAAAATACATAATTTAATTTTTTATTTTCGACGGTCATAACCGTCGAAAAATCTGTCGAAAAAATTAAATAATAATATATCAAATTACATAATTTATTTTTTTCATTTTCGACGGTCGTGACCGTCGAAAAATCCGTCGGAAATTGAAACGGATAGATATCCGTCAGAAATATCGACGTTCCTAATCGTCGAAAAATTAAATAATAATACAAATAACTTTCGACGGTCATAACCGTCGAAAAATCCGTTGAAAATGAAATCGTCGAAAAATTCGTCGCAAATTGCGACACATTTCGAACCGTCGGAAATTGTCCGTTGGAAAATCATGATTTTCTTGTAGTGAAAGCCAACGTCTTCTTTTTGGGAGCATTTGATTCTTCTTCTTCTTGGATTCCGATCTCATATGTTATAAGTGAGTCAATAAGATCATCAAAATCCAATTTGTTCAGATCCTTTTCTTCGATCACCATCATTTTTTTATGCCATTGGGCGGAGAGAGACCTGAGAATCTTTTTCACTTTTTGATGGTTAGTTCTAGGCTCGCCCAAAGAGGCTAAGCCATTTATAATATCATTAAACCGAGCAACCATATCATTTATGGATTCATTTTCATGCATCTTGAAGGAATCATATTGATGATTCAAAATATTTAATTTAGATTCTTTAACTTTATCCGTTCCTTCATAACTAGTAATGAGTTTCTTCCAAATTTCAGTTGCACTTTCACAATTAGAAATCCGTTGAATCTAAAGCACAATAAAAAATATTTTTTGCTTTCCAATTCAATTTCGAAAAAAATTTCTATCTTTCATCATATTCAGTAGGTAATTTTTCATGAAGATAATAACCTTTTTCAACGATATCCCACATGTTAATATCAATAGAATAAATGTATGCTTGAATCCTAATTTTCCAATATTAAAAATTTGATGCATTTAAAAGGAGAGGACGACTAATTAATTGTCCTTCGACGAAAACAAATCCACTTGATGTCATAGCTGTTAAGATTGTTAAATCTTTAAAAAATGATTGAATCTTAAAAGTGATTAGATCTAAAACGATTAGATCTGAAAACGAGAAGATTCAAAAGATCAAAATAAGAGCAACTCGCTCTGATACCAATTGTATGATCCCAAAGGACATCAATGCTGTGTTTGGATGGGGATTTGCGTTGGTTCAAGTTATGTTGCTATGATGTTGAACGATATTTGTATTTTTACTGCTTACAAGTCGAATGGTTTTTATGTTCATGAAATCTCTAAAATTTTTCAAAATTCTAATTGTTCATTTGTACCATTTTCTGATAAAAATGTTGATGCCAAAATATGGCACGCCAGACTTGGACATATTGGACAAGATCGTATGAATATACTAGATAGAAAAGACCTTTTAGACAATCTCGCTAAAGTAATTATGGCCATGTGTGAAGATTGCCTTGCTGGTAAAGCAAATAGAGAATCAGAACTTGCGCAAATCCCCCCAAACACTTTCGGAAGTTCCCGTGGGTCCCACGGGAACTTTCGTTTCGGTCAACAGATAAGTTCATGAAAAAAATTTCTTGCAGGTGGCAAGAACTTCGCGCAAAGCCCCGAACTCGACTTGGAAGTTTATAGCCACGCAACACTTTCATTTCTTACATTCTCTCTCCTCTCTTACATTCTCTCTCTCAAGTTCTGCCAACGTCCGAATTTTTGCCAAATAGTTTAGGAGAATATTTGTGTCACTTCATCAAAGTTCTGAGAACTAAAGTTCTCAAATTTCATCAACGCCAAACACTGCCTAAGAGGGGGGGGGGGGGGAGGGGTGAATTGGTGTTCAATTCGAAAACGTCGATTTCATAAAAACGGTCACAAAAGCTTAAAATCGATTCTTAAATTCTTTACATTTCAGATGATAATTTCAATATTAGAGAGAGAGGGAGAGAGAAAATCAAACATAAACACACGATGGTTGTTGACGAGGTTCGGCCACACCTTGACCTATGTCTCCGCTCCGACTTTTCGACCTCGAGACCGTCGGAGATTCCACTAAGACTCTTCCTTAATTTCAAATGGGGCAAGGAAGAACGCCCTTTACATCAACCACCTTTTCTCCACTTCGAGAGGCAAGGCAACCTCTCCTCCTAGGAAGCTAATCTTTTCTCTCGCTCAAGAGGTAAGATTTTGAACCTCTTTTATACATGAGCTCTCTCAGTGTTTTTTTAAATAAAATATTTATCTCTTTTACAAAACTAAACTCACAAGAGAAGAAGAGATAAAAAGAGAAAACTAAAAATGAAAACTTAAAAAAGAATATCTTCTTTTGATAACTTGAAGTTTTTCTTCAAGACTTGGATGATTGCACTTCCTTTTGACTTTGACACTCCTTTTATAGGCTTCTGCAAGTGAGAAAGTCGTTAAAAAATTATTCAACAATTTTCTCCTTTAAATTTGACCGTTACTATTCATTTGACTCGGATGCCGGTCGACCGCACATATGGACCGGTCGATCGGTACACTTTCTTTTATGAAAAATGTGACCGTTGACGAATTCTGCACTATCCGATCGACCTTTATCTTGGACCGGTCGACCTTTGTCTTGGACCGGTCGATCGGTACCTCGACCGGTACAGTCTCGACATTCTGCTGGTTGAAATTGGGCATTTTCTGCACTGACCGATCGACCTGTGTTCTGGACCGGTCGACCGATATTCTGGACTGCATTATTTTCCAGTCGGCAGCTCAACCGTCCTGTACTATTTTAAATATACCTTTTTGCACAGTTATCCTAATGAGATAATTTTTTATTTTATGGAAAGCTAATATAATTATCTACAACTTTTATATTTATGACTAATTCAAAATTTAATAAGATTATAGTTAATTATTTAATCAAAATATAGTGCATAAAGTTATCCTTTTTTTTAAACTTTTTTAATATTTTAATTTTAATTTATCAAATTTTATATTATTAAAATATAATTTTATATATCTCTAAAACTTAGTGCGAACATATTCCTCACAGTTTTTTTAACTGCAATATCACTTTATATTATTATTTCAGCATTGGAAAAGATTGTGGTTGCCACCCGTGGCTAACAGTTTCTCTTGGAACCCTTAAAAAGCCTTTGCATTTTTTTATAGAAAATGTTGGATTCCTTTGTATGTGCAATTAATTTCCGCCGCTTACAGTTAGCCAACCCCCCAAAACCCACCATGCACATACCTGCTTTGTTGGACCCAGCTGCGGCAATGATGCAAAAATTTCTTTCGAACAGCAAAACTATTATTTTTTCTTTTTTGAAAAATAAAGTCTCGCCACTCCAAATATGTTTACTGCTCTGGAGGTACCTACCAATTTGATAAATGTATCAGATTAGAAGCGAAAAATTCATAAAAATAAAATAAATTAGGAGTTAATGATCTCATTTTTTTTACAATTTTGTATTTATACATAAGTCATTCATAAATTATTATTATTTTTATTATTGATATAATACCTTTCTATATAACTTAATATCTGTCTATCACATTATAGAATCCTAATTTGATAATTTTAGTACTACATCCCATATTAAGTTATAAAATTTAATATATTTATATAAATTAATTTATTATGTATTTTTTCAAAATATTATTATACTAAAATAGGGTCATAAAAGTTTCACTTGTTAAAGAGTGATTTTTTTTCTAAATATATTTAACATACATTTTTTTTAAAATTAAATAACGTAAAAAATAGCGGAATATCTTTTTTATGAATTCACTTCGAAAGACTTCACGATTACCTCGTGTAGTCCTATCTTCTTACCCTTGAGAATAAGAATTGTTTAGAGAAAAAAATGATTCATATATATATGAATCACAAATAAATATTTATTTAAATAAATTTTATGATATTTATTTATAAATTGTCAAATCAATGCAAGCCCCACGTAGTCGTTATCCTTCTTTATTACTTTACATAAAAATGTTACATCAAAAAGTGCGTAGAACAAGGGGAAAAAAAAGAACATTATAATTTGTGTTTGGATATTAGGAGTACAAGTCATCGAAGGTATCTGCACCATCGCATGGTTGACAATGTGCATGCCTCCCAAAAGTTATACTAGGCAGAGTTGCAAGATATGACGTCAGTACTCCCAACAGTTATACTAAAATTAACAGAACACAATCATCAATAAAAAAAGGCATCTAACCAGAAGAATCACCTTGAGAATGCTCATGTCTGCCATTGCTTATAAACATACCTTGAAAAAATGGTAAATGACAAGGAAAACAAATTTGCAACCACATGACAGTACCGTGAGAAGTTATAGGGATCTCACTCTGAGCCTCAAGCATATAACCCTCCAAGAATCTTTCCATTTGCATATTTCATTTCTACAGAATGGAAACATGGTATACTAAGTATCTTGCAAAAAAAAAGTGCACGAGTTTTCGAAGATAAAATAATGATTCTCTGTGATTTTTGATCCACTAACAAATTTATAGATATTGATCCTTATGGATGGATCTTATAAGGATCAAGACCTCCCTCAACCTCTATACATAGAACTTTGCCAAAGAACCAAAGAACTTTGCCAATTTTACTTCCAAAACTCAAAATCGTGAAACTTGAAGTAAAATGGTGAGATGAGATGAAAGTTCCTGTTTTGGCGCAAGAAATCCAATTAATTGCTGTTAATATATTACAAGCATATGCATATGTGCACGAATTATTTATTCATTGAACTAAACGGCCCAAAAGCACCTACATTCTTCGATTAAGACAGGAGACATGTTTAATCAAATATGACAGAAAGGAAGGTGATGTCAGTTCTTTTATCCTATAACAAGTGACAGAAGCAGAAATATCTTGCAACAAACAAATAGGTCCCACATCACTTTCTGAATGATCGAGATAGTAAAAGGAAGTCAAAGGCATATCATTATGACAACATTTGAACAAACAGAAGAAACTGATATACCATTCCGGACTCGAAAAACAAGTGCAATGGTGAATAACTAAAATGAATTTACAAGAATGTTACTGAAACAAGTAAAGATTAAATAAATTGCAATAAAACTACGAAATAAATATGACCCATGGGGGACTCTCGAATTATAGCACCAGGTGATACAGTAAAGCACCGGCCAGGCGAGGAAACAGCTTCAAGGATAATTTTATGGATAAAAAGTTCAAAGTGTCAGCCATTTCTTCTTAGATTTGCAATAATCCAGGAGTCACATTTTCAATCAGCTTTAGGAAAGAACTCTGTAGATCTACTGTTATGGCCCATTCAAGATTAGAAATTCAAAATTCTTTGGACTGCACAGAATAGGTCAGGAACACTGAGAAAATCCTTAAACCACAATTCCCTGATAATGGTTGGAGTGTGTATAACAAGATGCAAACATGTATCCACTATGCACAAATGATGATGACAATGTTGAATAAGTGGAAAAGGAAAAGATGATGAAGCACACATACATTGAAAGGAAACATAAACTAGTAATTACAAAAACTATTCAATAATGAGATTATGTTACTAACTTGCATAATACTAAGAAGTCGTATTAAGAAATTCAAACAAACTTCATACCTTTTGTGAAGGAATATGTAAAGACAAGGAGATAATGTACAATGTAGAGAAATTATCAAATGTTTCAGCTACAAGAAACTAATTTGCACACCTTGCATGCACAAAAAACCTTGATCCTTGATACAACATTTCAAGGTCGAAGATGAAACATCTACTTCACAATGAAGATGAAATCTTCATAAGACTCGTAGCACTAGGACTATTTGTTTCAATATTTATAGACCCACATAGATATACAGACTACGAGGCGTAGAATGCTGTAGCAAAATAAAATCACTAGCAAGTGCATTAGTCGCTCAAGTAATATAATAATAGAGTAAAGCGTGTCGAACTCACTAGGAATATTATTAATTTAATATCAGAATTTATAAATTAATAAGAAAGAAAAAACATGGATTTCTGAAAATGGGTTTTGTAATTATAAAATAAAATAAGGAAAATAGGATAATAAGATAAGATAATAGTGTTGAAGTTAGTCTTAGGATGATATTGCATTAAGGATAAAAATGTGAACCAGAAAAGATAAATTAAAAAGCTTAAGATAGATTAGGAATTTTCCTAAATTATTAATTTATAAAATTAAAATCACAGAGTCCACAAACTAATAATTCTACTATTTAATCTGACAAATCAAACTATCTTAAATTTAATCAAAACTGAAGTTCCACAAACTGATATTCATACAGATTAGATTAAAATTAAGATGCATTAATATGAAAATCCTAAACTATTAATCACTCCACAAACTGGTATAGATTAATAGA
The DNA here is from genome assembly GCA_030549335.1 of Pontederia crassipes. NCBI lineage: Eukaryota > Viridiplantae > Streptophyta > Magnoliopsida > Commelinales > Pontederiaceae > Pontederia > Pontederia crassipes. The sequence continues at coordinate 64,254,647 of CM060198.1, forward strand.
CCACACAGATCTAATTCTCCACACACTAGTTATTAGACCTATGCCAATTTTTAATTTCATAATAAATCATTTAATTTAATTAAATAAAATTTGAAATTTAGTCCATAAACTGGTAATTACTTAACTCAGAAATTTAAATAATTAAATCAAAAGCACTAAACAAAATTAAAAATTGATCAAAAGAAATTTAATAATAATAAAGCAAGGTTTCACAGAATTCTCCTTCAATAATAATCTCCTAAAAATAAAATAGCTAAAACATGGAGTTCATCCTAGAATTGTAGAGAGATAATAACAAAATAACAATAATAATTGAAAGAATTACACCAAGAATAAAATTAGGGCCCTTGGATGTTGTCGGAGCGTCTGGATCAGTCGTCCAATCAAATCTCTCTCTCGGTTGAAGCCCGCGAAGCTCACGACTTGTTGTGGACGAAAATCAAACTTTAAGGCACGAGTTGGAATAATATTTTCATCCTATATTTATAGGTGCGAATGGATTTGATGCTGATTCCCGTTGATAACATCGTATGGCCGAATTTAATTTCGTGAGATAAAACTTGAGTGACTTCCGACTCTATCCACTTTGACGATAAAAGGTTCACGATCGATAAACTCTATCCACTTCATTTTGCACCTGATGATATCCTCCGTAAATCTCGGCCACAAAATCTAGCTTGCGCCCAAGGATTGCTTAATAGCCGCTTGATAAATTGGTTAAGGATAAAACTTGGACTCTTTTGTGGTCGATATTCTTGATACGAGTGATGTTTTACCTAAGATTAGTTAGAATTCTCGGCCGATACACCTTGGTTAAGGATAGATCTTTGGCGTTAAAGTTCTCGGCCGATAGTATTGATTGATGATGATATCACAGCCGCAAAGTTCATTACCGCCTAATGGTGGAAAGAATTGAGCCAAAGATAATCTAAATTGCGGCCGATACGTCCATTCTTGATAAAATATAATCCTTGGATAATCATGTATTTAATTTTTCCTGCAAAATAATTATCACAATTTAATTAATCCATCCATAATTAAAATATTCAAAGAATTAATAATTAAAATTGATAAATATGAAATTACGACTAAAAGTGATCTAAAATGATGCATGCCATGATAAAATTACAGAAAAATTAACTAAAATAATAATTTAAAATATGTTATATGTTGCATGCATCAAACTCCCCCAAGCGTAAAGTCTTGCTTGTCCTCAAGCAAAAATTCAAAGCAAGGCTCAAGAAAGTTCCATCATAACCTCCACATTGTCAACTGACTAATTTTCTCACATAATTCTTCTGTACATTTACT